>CM053624.1:63621778-63634077 GCA_028646595.1 Phalanger gymnotis
CATCCAACTCCCTCTTCCTTCTCTCATTACAAAGTTTTCCCAACTGTCTTCTCCCTAAATCTCTTCCTTTTATCTTCCTTTCTTTAACTCTTCAAGAGTTTCCAAATTTAAAATCTTTAATTTCCACCTCTCACCTTTTCCCCATTTCTCAAGTCCTCCAAATCATCTTCCCAATTCCTTCTTTAGCTCACATTCTTTTTTTTTCCTTTGATCTTCCTATACAACTTCTCCCACGGAAGTTGGAAGTAGAATGAATAACACATTCACTGCAAAAGAGTGAGAGGTATGTGAATGATTCACTTATTGAACAACAAAACAGTTGGTTTTTCTAGTAACAGATTTTGAAGATGGCATAAAAAGTACAGGTAGAAGGTGAAAGACTCAATTTATCTTTTAAAAAAAATTTCCCTACACTTTATCTTTTGTACTTTGACTTTGAGGAGAGAAAATTGGGATCCTGGTCAGGGAGGGAGAAACTATCTCCCATAGTTGGTTTTTTTCTGGGTAACTAAATTAGAGCTAGCAGTATGAGGAAAAGAAGGAAGAGAGTGGAGTGAAGTTCTGGAATTAAAGGGAACCTGGGATCTGATCCTGTCTCATCCATCAACTTCCAGTGTCCCCTTGGGCAAGTCACATAACTTATTTGGGTCTCATTTTCTTCAGTTACATGAAGGTGTTAGATTGGATGTTTCTTTGAAGTTCCCTTCTAACCCTAAAGCTATGATCAAATGATCCTAGCTCTAATAAGCCAGCTGTCATCATAATTCTTGTCTTACTTTCAGTTGCGATTTTCTTTGTGTGCTCCCTTGTAGTTGGTGATTTATTCCTGAGATGATTTATGATACTCCTATATGTTCTGTGAAACCTCTATGAAGGATATATGGAAAGCCATGGGCAAGAGCTGAATAGGACTAGGTAGGGAAGGGTTAAGCTCTGGACTGGCAGAGAGAGCAACTATAACATTAACATCAAATATCCCACAAAAGTAATGGGTTACAATAATAAACTCAAGTGGACAAATTTTTCTCTACCATATCATTTTTTTTGCCCTATCTAGAATGCCTAAAGGCATTTAGCTGTTGTAATGGATGGAGTGCTGCTGTTGCAGTCAGTAAGACATGAGTTCAAATCCAGTCTCAGATGTACTAGCTGTGTTACTCAAGTCACTCAGGCTATATCTGCCTCAGTTTCCCATCTGTAAAATGAGAATAATGATAACACCTAGAGTTGTTGTGAGGATCATATAAGGTCATTCTATCTGTAGAGCATTTCACAAACATTAAAATGCTGTATAAATGTTAGCTATCATCATCATCATCATCATATCATTTTCAAGGTGGCATTTGAACAATACTGTTATAGTTAGAATTTGACATTTGTCAAGCAAATAGACAAATCTAGATAACTTGATTAGTTGAAAGATAACCAATCTCAGGCTACTTTAAGTGAAGCCAAGAAATATTTCCCTAACTATAGCCATTCTCACTTGAAAATATGGTATTCACAGAATTGTAACATCTGCATCCTGTTCTAAGTGGGGAAAAATCCACACTGCACAATGTGCTGACATTTGCCTAATGTGTGGGAGGCAATAATTTCTTCTAGGTCATTAATTTCCTGACTAAAGACAGAATTCTACCTGTATGCTCCTTCCTTAAAAGTTGAATGATGAGGAAGATCGTTAATATATAGAAATGTGATGAGTGATAATGTAATTTTTAAATATCCTCTTTATTTAACAAGCTTAGTTTCAATCAAGTCTCTGTTGAATATTTTATAACTTGGTAGTTTCTAAGTAAATAGATTTTTTAAAAGATGTATATATGCATGTGATCACTTAAATACACAATACATACACACACATATATACATATATGTATATATATATACATATATATATACACTATCAATTTTTCTATCTATGTCTTTTAAAAGATCTAGCTATGTCTCTGCCATTTTGGTTTTTGCTTCATAGGTAAAAATGCTCATTTGTTTTTGAAAAATGGACATTCTGTTCCATGAATTCGCACATGTGTTAAGGAAAAAGAAAATAATGGCCACTTAAAAGCTTTCATTCAGAAATAGTACAAAATGCAAAATCACTGCATTCCTAACTAAATTTTTAAAGAAGGGTTACTAAATATCATTTTCCTATTGGTTGTATTACAAGACAGAAAGGAAATAACATAATATCCTGGAAAGAACATCAGATTGAGAATCAAAAGTCCTGAATTCAAGTCCTTTCTCTTTGACTAACCAGATATATAACAAACCAATGCAACGAATAATTTAAATATCTTTTCAATAATAACAATAAGGTAATGACTCACACTTAGGGTTTTACATATTACAAAATATTTTCTTCACAACCACCCTGCAAGGTCAATAACATAAGTACAAATATCTCCATTTTATAGATGAGGAAACTGAGGTCCAGGCAGGGTAGGTGACTTTCCAAAGGTCAGTTATCCATTATGTGCAAGACACTGTGGGACCTTCTGAGGAATAAGCCAGGTTAATAAAAGAGTCCTTCCCCTCAAGGAAACCATAAATATCTAGCTATTATGGAAAGGAGGAAACAAGCATTTATTAACCACCTATTACGTACCAGGCACTTTTAAAATACTTTATTTGAATCTCCCAACAGCTCTAGAAGGTAGGTGCTGTTATTATACCCATTTTTCAGTTAGGGAAACTGAGGTAGAGAGAAGTTAAATGATTTACTTAAAGTCACAAAGCTAATAAGTGCCTGAAGCTGAGGGCTTTCTGATTGCAGGCTCAATACTTTATCCACTGTAATATCAAGTGGCCTCTATTAAGGATTATCAAATATACATGTTTACGGTACAAAGCAGAATGCAACACTAGTGTGACTCAGCTCTTCTTGGACTTGACACTAATCCTCTCCCAATTGTATCACTCAGCATACATTTTTTTGGTTGGTGCTGACTTTATTGCATTTAAATATTATAGACAAAAGCTACACACAGTGCTTTTTTCAGCCTCCTCTGCTGGAAGTACTTCCATTATTCAAGTTGCACATCCTTCATGAGGCCCTCCATAACTTTTTTAGACTCTATTAATTTCCTTCCTATCTAAGTCATAGTATCACAGAATCAAAGACTTAGTGCAAGAAGATGCTTCAAAGACAATTTAATCAAACCTATTCATTTTACAGATAAGGAACGTGAGGTCCAAGAAGTCTAAGGGACTTATTCCAGCATACATTTTTGAGGAAGATCCTGACTATTTCATGTGGTTCCTCTGAGGACCAGTCTAGCTAAGCCTGGAGAGGCACACACAGCACATAATGGCCACAGCATAAATGAAATGTTTGGCCACAGTTGTCCTTGAAGACCACTTGCAAGAGGTTGTAAAGGGGGTAGCAATCTTTCCAAATGGAGGCACTATCCATTCCTATCAATCACAGTTCCTTAAAGATAAAAAAAAAAACCATACTAACAACCTCACAGGGTTGGTGTGAGATTCAGACGACATGCAAATGTGGGTAAGGACTTTTACCACCACAAAGTGCTACATAAGTATAAGCAATTATTCATCATTCTTTGGTGAATAGGAAATTTTATCGGCTTTTAGATTCAATAGTTATATGGTATTGGAATGATTCCATGGTATTTAATGGTTCCATGGTTGGGGCCAAATGCTGAAGTAGAGAGCTACTTAAAAATAAAAATAATGTAGAAACAAATGGTCTATAAATTTAAAATAAAAATATGATTCTGCTCTAGTTTTAGGAAAGGGGTCCTGTTTCTTTATTTCACATAATTATTTTGACCTTTAAAATGGGAAAATCTGACCTTTTGAGTCTGCGGAAAGTGGTGAAAATTTTTCAAAGAGAAGTCGTTGTATAAAAGGTAAAATCTCAGTTTAATGAGTCCAGGAAGATGAGAAGCTGGGGAAGATCTTAGCTTCACTGAAGACCAGGAGTGTGCTGATAAATGTTTAACTACTGGCTCTCTGAAAGAAATGCATGAAGGACATACTTTTAACTTGAATGTTTGTAGCCCCCTCCCCTGCTGCACCTTCCTTATAGGGCCCTTTACTCCACTGCTCATGGGAATTTTCTTTGTAAAGCTCCACTTTACTCTTTCCTCTATAACATTTGCTTCAGCTATTCCAGAATTGAATTTCTGCCAAAAAGTGCCTGAGACATGTGGGCATATACTCATTGGGTCACTGTCATTCCAGTTTAAAGAAACACCTTCCAAGATTTTCTGTGGGTGTTAAGCAAATAATTTCTCTGCTAGAACTAGGCTTCTGAATCTTAATCAAAATGCTTTTCTTCCTCTAACCTCCTCCTATGTTTCTGAAATACCTTTCAAACCTTTTCTTTATGCTTGATCAGCCACATATAGTTGCCATTGGATTTTAAATGGATACCACATTTCTTATCTGTGCTGACAAAGGACTTTGACTACAGAGAAAGAACATTTAAAAAAACTCAAGACACAACCACAGTCTGTTAAAGATTCATCATTCATTGGAACTCATTAAATCTTATCATTTATGTACAAAAACAAGGTAAGTTATTGGGACTCACTGAGGTTACTCCAGATGAATCTCGCTAACTTTAGAGACACAGAGATCTTCCCCAGCCTTCTCTGTGATACTCTAACCCACTTTTTATGAGCCATAATAAATATATTCTCATATTCACTCAGGTCTCCCATCTGTGCTTAGAATACCACTCATCCACAACCCTTAGGAATGTTGGTTCCTATGTGGCTCTAATTCACCTGGAGGTAGATATTGTATTTGAAATGCAATCTACTGTGCACCTTGGGAATCTCTTTGTCCTTTCCTGCCTGTTATCACCCCGATTTTCATGCCTTTTTATGGTATTCTTAAAATGAACAATTACAAACAGTGCATTTATCCCTGAGACTAAGATTTCATGTCTAATTAGGATTGAAACCTAATGCTATTTTTTAATAATTTTTTTTATTTTAAACTTAAATACAAAATGAGAAAAAATTGTCATGTACACAACAGACTGTAAGAGAGGATTCAATATAAAAAATAAATTTCCATTTTAAGAAAACCTATATAATAAATACTAGACATTGTTTTCAAAGCTTCCCAACTTTTCTTTGCTGCCTTGTTGGTTTTCTTTTGTTCTCTGCTGTTTATTTTTACTTTAATTTTCCTTCCTTTCCCCTCCCACAAAGAAGGCTACAACTAAGCATGGAGATTATATATATATATATATATGTATATATGCATATATGTTACATATATATGCATATACATAGATATCTATAAATATACACACATATAATCATACACATACATGTAAGACCATACTATGCTTATTTTCTTCTATTATCTGTTTTTCTGAAGGTGGATAGCATCTTTCTTCATAAGTCCAAGTCTTTGCATGTTTTTCTAAATGAACCAGGTATCGTTTCCTATACCAGAGCTATATTCCAACCTAATCACATCCTATCTGAGTGATCGTCTTTGAAAGTTTTCTCCCAATTTTTTGCATTTCTTCTATTCTTGTTATATATATTCTATTTATATAAAATTCTAATTTTAAATAATCAAAATTATTCTTTTCACACTTCAAAAATGCTCTTGCCTTGTAATATAGTTTAAGGACTGATACTACTAAATCTACTTCTTGTGCACCATTTTACCCTGGGTCCTTTAAAGTTCCTGACTTTGTGTTCTTCCAAGTGAATTTTGTTGTTATCTTTTCTAACTCAGTATATTTTTAAGTAATTTAATTGGGATGACATTGAATAAATAGATTAGTTAGGTAAAATTGTCATTTTAAAAATTATGTTGGCTTTACTTATTCATGAACAATAAATATTATTTCAATTATTTAGGTCTGAGTTTATTTGTCTACAACGTGTTTTATGTTTATGTTCATATAGTTCCTGTGTCTGTTTTGGTAGGTATACACTCAGGTATTTTACATTGTCTAGGTATTTTAAATGGTCTAAAACAATATTAAATAAATGCTGATAGTGTAGCTTTTCTATTTTTCATTTTTGATTAAATCTATTTTAACTACAACTTTGTCTGAGATTATGATATTCCTGCTCTTTTACATAATAAATTCTACTCTTGACCTTTATTTTCTCTTTGTGTGTATCTGTCATTTTTATAATGTTTCCTGAAAGCAACATATTGCTGAATTAAAATTTTTAATCTATTATCCATTTCTGTTTTATGGGTAAATTCTTCCCATCCACATCTTAAGCTATAATTACTTAGTGCATATTTTCCTCCTTTCTATTTTTCCTCACCATCCTTCTCACTCTATTTACCCTATCTCTCCTCACTCCTCTACTTTATTTCTACCTGCTACCTGGATCTCCTATTCCTTAACCTACCCACCCCTCTAAGAGTCCCTCCCTTATTCTCTCCCTCGACCCTATCCCCTTGCTCTCTTATTTTTTCATGAATTTAGAAGACTTTTATACCTTTCTAGATATGTACATTGTTCCCTCTTTAACCCATCCCTGACTAGACTAAGGTTTCAGCACTACCCACCCTCTTCTTCTGTATCAATTTTTCCTATTATGCCTCATTTGTATGAGATAATTACTCCTTTTTATCTCTCCCTAAACATTTTTTAGAATCACCCCATCATACTCAGCTCAGCCCATGCTTTCCTTTCAAACTACCCAAAGAACAATGACAATCATAAGAGTACTGCTAATATTTTCACATACATGAAGTAAACAATTTGGCCTTATTGAGTACTCTGTAACTGGTCTTTAATGTTTACCTTACATTTCTCCTGAATGTTGTATGTTGAACTTCCCCTTAAGTTTCAGGGCTTTTGTCACAAAAGCCTGAAAGTCTTTGAGTTTGTTAAATGTCCATTTTTTTTTCATTCAGGACTATACTTAACTTTGCTGGTAAGTTATCTTGAGTCATAACCCCAGCTCTTTTGCTCAAAAGAATATAGTATTCCAAGATCTACAGTCCTTTGATGTAGAAGCTACTAGGTCTTGCATATGTCTTGTTGTAGCTCCATGATATTTAAATTGTTTTTTTATTGTTGCATCCAATATTTTCTCCTTAATTTGGGAGCTTTGAAACTTGGCTATGATTTTCTTGTAAGTTTTCTTCCTGGGATCTTTCTCAGGTGGTAATCGGTGGATTTTTTCTATTTCTACTTTGCCTTCTTGTTCTAGAAATTCAGGGCAAATTTCCTTGATGATTTCTTGTAATATTGTATCAGGATTCTTTTTTATTCATAATTTTCAGGTAGCCTGACTATTCTTATATTACTTCTCCTCAATCTGATCTCCAGAGTGATTGTTTTTCTGATGAATTTTTTCACTTTCTCTTCTATTTTTCATTCTTTTTATTTTGTTTTATGATTTCTTGGTGTCTTAGAACATCAGTAACTTCCCCTTGCCCAATGTTCAAGCAATTATTTTCTTCCTTAAATTTTTTATTCTCTATTTCTAGTTGGTTGACTTTCTTTTCATAATTTTCTTGGATTGATCTTATTTTTTTCTAATTTGTCTTCAATCTTTCTTATTTGATTTTTAAAGTCCTTTTAAAGTTCTTCCAAGAACTCTGTTTGTGCTTGGGACAATTTGACATTTCTCATTGAAAAAGGAATGTCCTTTTTAGCTCCATTCTCTTCCTGTGAATATGAACCCAGATCTTTTCTACCCCCATGTTAACTCTCTATGGTTGGGTTCTTTCTCCTTTGCTTACTCATTTTTATTTATTTATTTGTTATTTTTGTTTTATTTTGTTTTTAGCAGCTACTAGTGTAATCAAGCTGTAGTCCTGAGGTATGGGGAATGATGCCCCAAGCCTCAAATCCTTCTTACTGTTATCTTCTGAGGTCTCTTTCAGAGCTCAACCTTGGGTTCTGCTCTCCATGCCTAAGCACAGCTGGAGCTCCCAGGCACACTGTCCTGCAAATGATCTTGCTCCCTGAGGTCCCTTAAGTGGCTGTAAACCACAGCTATCTTCTCTGCCCTAGACCTGAAAGCAAGGAATCTGTTCTCCTCCAACTGCCAACAGGGTCCCTGCTCCTCACTACTATACTCACTAGGCATATGCTAGCTTCTTCTTCTTTCAGTCATAGCCTGGGACAGTTTGGTCAGCACAGCTGCGCTTGGCATCTCTTGACAGTGGGAGGTCCTTCCATCCTCTCCTACTCAGTCATCATCCCCCTTCCCCATCTGCAAGATGAAGTTCTCTAAGGCTGAGGCTGCCTCTTACAGCTGCCCCCAGGGCTTGTTGTTTGTTGGTTCTGCAGTTAGCCTGGAGGTGTTTGCACTTCACTCTGGTTGAATCTCTGCTCCAGAGGTCAGGTCTTTCCTGGGGTCTTCTTGAATTGTCTTAAGAGGACAATTCTTTACCCCATGTTTATTTCTATTACTTTGAGTGCTGTAGAGGAAATTTGGAGAACTGAAAGTTTTCTGACCTACTCCACCATCTTCCCAGAATCCTGTCCCCCAAGGCTATGCTTCCTCCCTATTGCTATAATCACTTGGGTTCCTGGTGAATATTTCATTGCTTAGTAGCATTTCAAATCCACCACAGTAAGGGAGCCTATTAGGCTGTAATCTGACCAATTCCATAAGCAAGAATACTGGAAACCTGGGGTTTGTGGAGGTGTTTGATCACCTAGCTCTGTGCTGCCTTCTTGTTTCTGTCAGTGTGTTGGCCAGACTTTCCCATCCATTACTCAAAATGAGGTCTGTGACATTAACTTTCTTTTTAAAAATGGTATTTTATTTTTTTCCCCCAGTTACACCTCAAGACAATTTTTAGCATTCATTTTTATAAGATTTTGAGTTCCAAATTTTTCTCCCTCCCTTCCTTTCTTTCAAAAATGGTAGGCAATTTGATATAGGTTATACATATCATCATGTAAAACCTATTTCCATATTAGTCACAGTTATGAAAGAAGAAACAGATCAAAAGGGAAAAAAACACTAAAAAGAATAAAGTATGTGGAAAAAATACGCTTTTTTCGGCATTAACAATCCATCAGTTCTTTATCTGGATGTAGACAGCATTTTCCTTTGGCAGTCCTTTGTACTTGTCTTGGATCATAATATTGCTGAAAATAGCCAAGTCATTCATAGTTGATCATCACACAATGTTGCTGATATTATGTACAATGTTTTCCTGGTTCTGCTCATTTCACCTTGCATCAGTTCATGTAAGTTCAGGTTTTTCTGAAATCTGACTGTTCATCATTTCTTATTGCACGATAGGATTCCATTACATTCATATGCCACAGCTTGTTCAGCCATTCTCTAATTGATGGACATCCCCTCAGTTTCTAATATTTTGCCACCATGACGAGGGCTGTGTATTGGTAAGCAAAATGGGCTCTTAGCACTTAGTTCAATCAAGTGCCCTTGAAGAGTTTGGCTTTTATTTCCTTTGAGTAATTCAGTGTATTTCATTGAGCCTTACTTGGTGCTAAGCCCCAGGCCCAAACCCCTATTAGGTATAAAACCTATGTGGGTGTAGATTGGTAACTAAGGTGGGGCCCAAGGTGGGGCTAACTCAGGGGAGGGCCTAGTTTACACATGAGTTTGAGTGATATGTTTGGGACAGCAGAGGCTTTTAGATCACGTGGATTTAAGTCACCTCTTTGTGACGATTCTAGGTCACGTAGGTGAGTTGCATGTGTGACTCACCCCTGATCCTGAAAAAAGATATAAAACCATGGGTTGGCTTTCTCTTCTTTGGAGCTCTTACCCACAGCCGTGGTGGCACGAGTGACTCTGGGCCTGCCCTCGTTATGAGCTCCTAGGCTGGACCTAGATGTTGGTAACTATGAATCTGTATTTGGTCTGTATGTTGATGTTTGTAATTTGTTTAGGGCTCTCACTCATGGTGGTGCTGATGCGGAGACTCCAGGCAGCTGTAGCTAAGGGCCCTCCAGCTCGTAAACCCGGATGTTGGAGCTTTGTTAAACCCTGGTAACTATGTATTGGGATTTGAATCAGACAAGGTCTATCCGTTGATGTTTGTAATTTGTTTGTATTTTGCTCTGAAGTTCAGAGTGCTGGCTTTCCCCCCTGAACTAAGTGAATTGTATTTGTTTGCTGAATTAAAGTAAGCTTGCCAACCCTTTAACGTTGCTTTCCTTACTAAAGCAGATCAAAAGAACCTGTGCTTTTGCAGCGTGCCGGCAGCATTCCTGTTGTTGGGCTTGTGTTGGTCTTTTACTCCGCCCCCCCACAACAGCTGCTAGCTGGATTGTGGAAACAGGCTGCTATAAATATTTTTGCACATGTAGATCCTTTTCCCTTTTTTATGATCTCTTTGGGATACAGACCTAGTAGTCGTATTCCTGGATCAAAGTGTATACATAGTTTTATAGCCCTTTGAGTATAGTTCCAAATTTCTCTCCAGAATGGTTGGATCAGTTCACAACTACACCAATGGTGTATTAGTGTCCCAATTTTCCCACATCCTCTCCAACATTTATCATTTTCCTTCTTTATCATGTTATCCAATGTAATAGGTATGAGGTGGTGCCTCAGAGTTGTTTGAATTTGCATTTTTCTAATCAAAAATGATTTACCTAGTGCTGTACTGATGTTTCCCTGAGGCCCACTTAGGACCCTTGTATCTGGTGCTGTGCTGAGGGGAGGGGGTGGGAGGTGACTGGTACTGCTGGAGGCCACAGGGGTCTAGCAGCCTATCTGGTGCTGAGCCTGGGTCCTAGTGATGGTGCCTGGCATGTGCTGAGGTCAGTGGGGTGTTTCTGCATTTTCCTGGGGCTGCACTGAAGCATGTGGTGGTCTGGCCATTTAAGACTGTTTCTTTGCCCAGGGCTATGCTGAAGCCCATGGTAGTTCTCAGAGCTGGAGTCTGCTCATATCCCTGGCTATACTGAGCCACGTGGGGATCGGGTGGGGTTCTGGTGTTGGTGTTTGTCTGCTCCACTGCACTGGGGCTCAGGATATACTGCTGATTTGTAGAGATGAGACTTGCTGCTGGTTTGTACCATGCTGGACTATGCTCCCCTTTTATCTGAGGGACACAGAACTTTCCTGCTAATCTTCCAAGTTTCTTGGGCTCAAAGAGTGTTCACTCTGTATTTTTGCTGTTTCTGCTGTTTCAGGATTTGTTTGGGGGCCCTATTTTATGGTTGCTTGGAGGTGAACATGGGAGAGTTATGGCAATTTACTGCTTACTTTGCGTTTTGACTTCTAGATGTCTCCTTGACATTTACTCCTGTATGTGTCAATGAGGTCCCCTTTACCTCTGTCCACTGCCTTCCACAGTCCACCTTCACTGCAAGGGTGAATATTGCCAGGAGGAAAGAGAAGTCCCAGAATAATGCATCATGTGATCAGCTTTGGAGGCATATCGTTCTTCGTTGTCCAGGTCCTCTGTGTGTGTGTGTGTGTGTGTGTGTGTGTGTGTGTGTGTGTGTGTCTGTGTATGTGTGTGTGTGCTGGTGTACACGCCTGTCACACGCTTAGCAGATTCTCAGTTGCCATAAGGAGGTATGTGATGATAATTCACATTCTTACAGCATTGAATAGATACAAAGCGCCATCACAATATATTATTTCATTTACCCTGCTGGTAATCCTTTAAGTCAACTGATATATTTATCATTCTTTTCATTCTACATATGAAGATACTGAGGTTCAAAATGGGGGCAAAAGTTGGCCAAGGTCACATCATTAATTTCAAGATTTCCGGTGAACTGTTTTAACCCATATACCAATAAGAATCTGCTCTACAACATAAAAGACAAGTTGTCATCTGATCAAATATTTCAGATATTAGCAGCGAGGTGGCTCAGTGGATAGAGTGCTGTTGTTCATGGAGTCAGGAGGACCTGAGTTCAAATCTAGCCTCAGGCACTTACTTGTTCTATAAACCTAGGAAAGCTGCTTAATCTCTATCTGCCTCAGTTTCCTCAATGGTAAAGGTAGCACCTACCTCCCAGAGTTTCTTGTGAGGCTAAGATGAGATAATTTGTAAAGCACCTGGCATGTGGAAAGTACTTAATAAATGCTCATTTCCTTTATTCCTGTCTATGATGCCACTTAGCTACTATGGTGCCACTCTCCTAATTATACCTCTCCCAATGCAAGTTAAGATTGCAATTTAATTTTGTTTTGGCGTTTGTTTTATACCAATGACTTATATTGAACTTGTAATTCACTAAAGCTTTCAGATTTTTGCATTTTTCTTTAACATTTTTTTTGGATATCTATTGTCTTTATATTATAGTCACTTCCTAAAAGAAAAAAAAAATCCTCAGACTTCCTTCATTCCCATATCCTTTCTTAGAACAAAGGAAAAAT
>CM053624.1:63640398-63656566 GCA_028646595.1 Phalanger gymnotis
TTAAAAAAAAAAGAATAGAGCCACTGAACTACAGTCTGACCCCTGGTTGTAACCCTTTCTCCGATTACTTACCTCTGTGGTGACTCCTCAATGTTAGACTGGAAGAATAACCCAATGTCATTCCTCCTTGGACTTACCATTCATTATTCAGTCTGGTGCTCTTCTTCAGTGTTGGCAAGAATAGTTGTGGGGAAACACAGAGCTGTATTACTTCCTCCTACTCTGCCATCTTTACTGGTTTCCTGACTCAATTATTCTCCTAGACATCTGCTTTTACTTATACACTAAACATTTTATTTCCACATGTTCACCTCTTTGTTCTGGGCATTTTGTACGTTGAGATTCTAATTAAATTGATTATATCATAGGATTCTAATGGATAGCATTGTTACTCTGGTCATGCTGGTGAAATCTCTATATGTTATGCTTTCAATTGAAGATTTTTTTATATGTTGGTTTGAGTTTGGTTTGCTCTTGTAAAATTGTAATTGTCAGGTCCCTAGACAGACAGCCATGTGCTTCATGATTGCTTAAAGAGAAATATGAAACTTGATTAGACAATATAGGGAAGAATAATGCTATATATGCACTGTGTGGAGAGAATATTGCCTTTGAAGGTAAAAGATCTTGATTCTAATCCTTGTTCTGCTCCTTACTACCTATGAGTCCTTGGACTCAGAGAGTGAGCTAACAGTATCTATTGAACCATAAATAATTTTTTGCTATCCACATCTGCATCCTTCAAAGACTGTCATTAGCAGATACTTAACTCCCTAGATTCGGAGTAGGTTTCACCAAGTGATGGATAATACAATTTGTGCAAGATCATGCAGTGAATTAGTGGCAATTTGAGGACTTGAGCTCAGGTCTTCTGATGCCAAGGAAACTTTTAATTCCTAAACCAGCCTAGTGGAAACCAAAGAACCCTCACTGGCCCATCAGGCATAGATTCAAATCCAAGTTCTCCCACTAACTCATTTTGTGATCTTTTCTAAGTGAAGACGCATTTTAATCACCTTTTAAATGTGATAGTAGAACTAGATGACTTGTAAAGGTCCCTTCCAGATCTGGTGTTCTAAGGCCTACAACAGTGGAGACAGGTGCTGCCCTCCCCCCACCTTTTTCTTCAGAAGCCTTGTCTTTTCAGAAAGTGTGTCCGTATCCACCTCTAGGGGCCTGAGTCAGTGCTAAGCTATGCTACATAATGTTAGGTGTGGACAACCATGCCTACTTAACATCACTTACAAAGCAGCAAAGTTCCAAGTGAATGGCTTCTGCCATGGCATTGGAAGTTTTACGAGAGCCCACCCAGAGTAAGATCTATAGTTTCCCCAATCTGGACCACAGTTGGCTATGAGTTGTTATCGCACAACTTTCTCTCGCAACATAAAGACAACAGACTGCAAGAGGGAAGACATACGGGATTAAAAATGTAGATATGCTTCTAGCAGAGCCCACCTAAAAATACATAGCAATAATATGTATGGGTCTAATTTTCCTTTTTTATAAAAAAAATCTAAAGCATGAAAAAAGAAATTTAGCTATTTTGTTTGTCCAGACTCCTGGAAAGCTGTTCTAAGGGAAGGTAGGGGTCAGAAAAACAGAGGATTTAGAATTCCTCTATGTCTTTATGATAATCTGGTCCAAGAAAGGAAGTGAATTCCAAGGTTTCAAGGCCAATGAACAATAGAGCCTAGATTAGTCCTCACAACAATCTTAGTTTAGTATCTTTTCCATTATATATACATATACACCATACGAACTAAGAAAATTCCAGTTTTATTTCTTATGGATCTTCATTTATTTTCTCCTGCAACATGAAATTTTTCACTTAGGAGACAAATACCTCCTGGCATCTTATTTCTCATCTCTCGTTTTGGTTCTGTTGAAACTGAGACACAGCAGACTTTTCTCACTCTTGTATCCGTAGCCAAGCTTGTCTGATCAGGGTTGCTAGCAGCTGGGCCATGCAGAAGGCCACTCACATTGCCTTTGTGTCCATGACTTTCTCCCCTGGCAGTATGACTTCTTAAAAAAACATCAATTGCTTCCTACAGAGACATCTCATAGCTGAGCGGTTTCATCAGTAATGTAACCCATGTCAATACCCACCCTACTCAGACATCTGCAGCTGATAGTCTTTTACTACTCATAAATGACACACTAAGAATACAGAATTAGGCACTAAATGACAAAGGAACAGGCTTTGGAATCTGCACTAGAGGGATGGGAAAATTTCTTCTATCCACTACAGAAAAAAAAAACAATTTCCTAACTGCATTTTAGATATTTCCCAAACCATATTTAGTTGATATGACATCAATAAATATTGAGAACTCTCAATATAGATGTCAAAGTGTATTTCTATTTAAAACCTGAATGAGGGGACTGTTGGCAGATCTGACTAGAGTCTCGTGTTTTCTTTGTAAAGCTTATTATCTCTGCATCTAGTTTCAAAGAAATAGAAAAATGCGAGTAGGAGATAGGGGAAGGGATAGGAAAAGTGCCCAAAGGCAATTTCACAGTCCAACAAAGGCAGGGTCATCTTTTACCTAAGGATAGCATACTCTCAGAGAGGTGGTCTTTGGTAAAGAATTAAGTTTTTCACTTTCTGCGTTCCTCATCTTTGAAAGACTTGAGACTAGGACTTCAGCAGTGGCCATGGCAACCACCTTTCAGAGTGGTGATTCTAAAAGAGCTGAACAGAACTGGAACCAACCCTATAGTACTTTCCTCAGTGGGCCTCAGCTCTATTATGTAAGCAGATCAGACTCTCTTATCCTCAGAACATATCTTTTTCAGGATAGCTTGGACGTGTATTTCAGGAACCATACAAGAAAAATGCTATAAACACTAGAAATAAGTTATTTTAGACTTAATGAGCTAGGCCTTCTTTGAGGTAAATGAATTTCTAGCCCACTCATTCTTATTTGCTGAGATGAAAGGACAGAAGGAAAAACATCTTGATATTTTTTTTCTTTCAATTGACAGAGTGAAACTAATCAGAGTTCCAATTCTTTTACTTAAGAAAACTACTCCTTGTGGAGACTTTAACATACCTATTTTGATTTTTAATCATGTATGCCTACAGTTGTAAAAATGTAATCCTATAGTAAAATATTGATTCCTTAAAAATCTTACAAGATAGAGTTGTGTGCCTGTGAAATTAGACCTCTGAAGCAAAAATATTCCATATCACATATTTCTTTTTTCCAAGGCAGGAAATTGATCCCTCCCTGATAATTGTAATATATATATATATACACATGTACATATGTGTATATATATATATATATAATTTTAGAAAGAAATCCATTTGATCATTTGGTAGATAAAAATGCCAGAAGAAGGTTCCCCTTCCTACTAATTGAAAATTACTAAGGACATTTCCTGAAACACACCCCCAACAACCATCAAGTTCCTTTGAGACCAGATTGTAACAAGAAGGACCAGTAATCCTAATCATAAAGTAATGTTGCCTGAGAGTACCAATAAATAAATAAAAACAGGGGTGGAAGAGAATAATTTCTTATTAATCTGTTAGAATGCAAATGAGATCTGTCTGCTGTGGCTCAATGCATCAACCCAAAAAACTTAAGGCATTGATACATTTGCATTTTATTTCTGCAGAGTTTTTAAAAAGACACATTTTAGGAAGGTGATTCATTCAATAGCAGTTAACAAATGTTTACTAAATGTGGTGTGCAAAATTCTATAAAATGTTATAGAAGATTAGAATGGGATCAGGCCTCAGATATTGATTTGCCTAACTCATGAGCCAAAAGGAAAACCTTTTTAACATTCATCCTCTATTTGAAGCCCTCAAATTAAGGGGAAACCACCACTATGTGAGGTTTCCCATTTCACTTTTGGATATTTGTCATGGGTGGGTGGGGGGAGGGGCACAGGGACTCTTCCCCAAGATTGTGCCTGTTACCATTTTTTTGCAATTTCCACTTATAGCTCTTAGTTCTGCTATCTGGGGTTATATATAGAAATTTAATCTTTCTTCTGCATGGTACCTCTGTGGACTATATGTCTTGTAAGATAGTCAAAATTTTTAAAAAAAAAAAGGTTTTCTTTTTTGTGTTTTCTACAAGTGACACAGTGAGAGAAAGATAAAAACACAATGGCTTACCTTCATGCCCTTGCCATTTATATAATGGTTATACAACCCAACATTATAACGTCCAACACAAACAGATTCATGGGTGGAATTATCTCTATTCCAACAATACTTAAGGATTATCCAGGCTTATTTCTATTTATAATCAGTGAACTGTCATACTTTGATAAATCTAGTGTTTTAGCTTGGATTGAAGTATCTCCTCAGATAAACAAAAAAGTTAGTTTAAGAAAACTAATCTTGTACTGTTGGTGAAAGAGCTCTCTGGATCTGGGATTCAAGCAGCCTTGCAAATTTCCCTAAAGATGAGGTTCCCCTCTTTATCTTAATCCTCAAGATGTGGGATACTTAAGCCTTCTGTGTCATTGACCCCTTTGACAATCTGGTGAAACATTGTCAGAATTAATGTTTTAAAATGCATAAAATAAAGTACCCAGAACTACAATGGAAAATAATTGTATCATCAAGTGGGGAAAAATTAAGTTCTCAGACCCCATACTAAAGACTTCTGCTTGAAATACTTTCTGTAAATAACTGGAAATGGGAGAATCCATGAAGCGTGATTTACTTGTTGTTGCAGTTTTGAGCTATTATTTGATTTGCTGTTTCCATGCAAAATTATGTTTCACCATGTTTCAATGTCTAATAGTAGAATAGGCATTAGTTCAAATACCTGAATATTTGGAGCTGCATATTCACAAACAGAACCCATTGAAGTTTACAACTTTATAGACAACTTTCCCAACCCAAACTATACCTTAGACAAGTAAGATATCAAAATTCTCTGCCACCTACTTCAGTTTCAGGTTGTCAGCTCTTGGTGACTCAGGGGCCTTTGGCTAAGAGCCTGGAAAAGAGAGGGAAGCTAATGAGAGGAGAGTAGGATATAAGAAAAAAGTAGAAGGGAATGAAGTCAGGCTTGGGATTTTTTTTTTAAGTTTTGTTAACTGAGAAACATTTCTGGGGACTAGAGCTGGTTTATGGAAGAGCAGTTGAGAAAGAGCTAAAACCAAAGACCATAACTGAGGCAATGGATTTTCTCTCTATCTTGAGTTGCTCAAGTTCGATATCATGGCCCAGACTTGCCGCTCCCTTTATCCTATGTAGTATTATAATATTTTGTTGTATAGGTCATTACACACTTTTCATTTCAATCGGTTCTAGATCCAAGTCATAAAGGTACAAGGGAAATAACACCTTGTCGGCTTTAAGTTAGAGTACTTTGTCCAGTTGCTGATAATAGACTACCAAGTCATGTATCACTCTCTATGTAGGACATTGTATAATCTCCCAAGAATCTTCATGGAAGCACTTAGGACATCCAGGAAAACGGATTTTCTATATTCCATTGGATCAGAAAGTACATCACAGGTCATAGGACCAAGTACTGGAAGGGACTTTAGAAAGCATATAATCTAACCATACTCATTTTACAGATGAGGAAATTGAGTCCTAGGAAAAAAAAAGTGACTTGCCCAAGGTCACACAAGTAAGTTGCAGAACTGAGATTCAAATTCAGAGGCTCTGATTCTAAATCCAGCACTCCTTTGAAGCTAGAGCATGTTTCCATTTTAACTTTGGTATGATTTTGTCCAGAGTAAATATTCAACAAATGCTGCTTAAATTGAATGCCCCACAGCAAAGGTCATGCAAGATAGATAAGGAAAGCATATGATTGTAAGGATTGACATTGGGTTGGAAGAAAAAAGGGCTTATTCCTTTGTGTTTTAAATTTATATTATTTCATTCTTTTTGTATAGACACTTGATCCCTGGCTGCTTAAACAATGAAGTACAGCATAGAAAATACACAAATTTTGATAATCGCAAAATTACTTTTCAGATTAGTCAGAATATAGACTATACTTTTCCCTAAAATCTGGAATAAAATCTGAGTATGGTTTATAATGATGAGAATTTATGAAGAGCAAGGAATTCTAGTATAATTTAGAAATTATAAAAATAATTGGAATATAATGTAGAAATTATATAAATATATAATAATTAATATAATAATATACAAAATTTAATATGATTTTAGTAAAATTTGGAGATTTTAAATATAATTTTCCTTAATCCTTTAATTTTTATGATTTTCATACAGAGAATTACATATAAATTTACATTTTCATATGGAATGTACGTATCAACATGTGTGTATATATGCACATAAATATATGCACATATATGCATATGTGTGCATATATATACATGTATGTGTGTGTATATATATGTACATATATATCACAAACATGCCCATGAGATCTTATTTTTGGAGTATATTCAGGCCAACATAGTATATTTAATTTTTTGAAGACAGCGAATATAAATGTACCCAATGTTCTGGGACTTGAAAAAACATCAGACAAAATAGTGAACCCTACTGTAAAGGTCTATTCATTTATCTTCTACAGTACACCCACTGTTCCACTCCCCCCGACCTCTACTTCCAAGTTTTAAATACACTAAATCATTAATCTCTCAGACTTGCACAAATAATGATCTAAAGTAAAACTGGGCTCTTCTGAAAATTTGCTGGTTCATATCTTCCCACAGCTAAACTACTTTGGTTGATAAGACCTCTGCCCTATGGAACTCCTGTTCTGGTTAACAAATTCCTCTTTATCCTGAATCTTTTCACTTCATAGTCTTTACATCTTTTTGACATCCTTGGCTACCCTCTCCATTAATAGTTGTTTCCTTTTGCACACACCCCAAGCCTGAGCTGAATGTTCCTGGAGAAAGGCATGTATCCCTGACTAAAAATGTATATTATCTGGACCCTTGTTGATATGCAGAAATGCATCTATTCATCCCTAATTGGTGCTCTACCACACTCTTCACAACAGTTATTTTCAACTTTCTCTTCTCAAACCTTCTACATCATTTCTTCTTCCCTTTCCCTCAGTGGAGATCCTCACTTTCTATTTTATTGAAAAAAAAAATGGAGCTATACATTATGAGTTTCCTCTCCTCCCCAACTCAATACTTCAGAATCCTATGTTCTCTTCTTAGGTCTCCTTTCTGATGAAGAGGTAAGCTTTCTGCTTTTTACTCTTGATTTCCACACCCTCATCTCTATACCAGGAGCTGATCTAGAGGCCACTGGGTTATTGTAAGGCTCAGCAAGCTAAGAATGGTTTTCACATCTTTAAATTAATTATAATTGTGCTCCTAACTCTCTACCTAAAATTAATTTCATACAGCAAGAAAGAAGGGCAATACATAGATCTGAAGAGCAATTATGTTATCTATAGGCTTAAAAAGAGCTAATTATCATAATACAGAGCCACCCTAATTCCTCTTACTGCTTACAGCCTCTCCCCCAGCTAGTCTATCCTCCACGTTGTTGCCAAATTGATATTCCTAAAACAGAGAACGGACTGTGTCATAGCCCTACTCAAAAATTGTCAGTGTTTCCTTACTGTCAATAGAATAAAACACTAACCCTCAATCATTTAAGTCCTTCAACAGTTTGGATCTCATCTACCTTTCCAGTCTTATTTAATATTACTCCCTATTCACACATTCTCTTTTCTTGTCAAACTGGACTGCTAAGTGTCTCCCATACATGCCACTCAATCAGCTATTTCCCAGTGTTTTGTTCAGTGATAATTCATGTTTGAATAACATGAACTTATTTCTGTTTGTGAGAATCCCTATCTTCCTTGGAAGCATAACTCAAATATCATAGCTTAAATGAGGTTTTCCTAATCCCATCAGCTATTAATGTCCTCTGTCTTGATGTGACTTTGTATCAATTTGCATATAATTTGTATTTATTTGTGCATGTATGTTACACAACAAAGACAGACAGACAGACAGACAGAAGAATGGAAGCTTCTTGAGATGAAGAACTTTTTTTTTAACTTTGTATCACCAGAACCTAGCCAAGTACTTGCCATATAAGAGGCATTTTGTGGATGTTTTTGAGTTAAATTTATCTCTAACTAAATCAAACCAAACTAAAACCAAATCTAACAAAACTCACTGTTTAATACTCAAATAGATCTATCATCTCATTCATTTGGGAGAATCCTCCAATGATCCAGACTGCCACCCTTCGATGCCTGCCAAACCCATAAGACTCTTATTCACACTTTCTCAAAAATCTCTTATGGGGGTACACCATGTCAGAGATATTCCTGTGTTTCGTTTAATGTTGTAAAAGTTCTAGTGGAGGGAGCACTCTGACTATCCACCTGTAATTTCTCACTTTCTCCACATCTTCTCTTTCTGTTCCTTGCCTGATGTTTAGCTAAGGGTCATTGAACAATGATATTGTTATATCTTCCAAGGAATCCCAAATGATCTGCACATATAAATAGGAGACATCTTGTTATAAGAGAGTCTATAAGGCAGTATTTTTCTCTATTGAACTGAATGCTTTACTTTTTAATCATCAGACAAAAAGCACAATAACATCCTTTATTTTCTATATCTTCCAGTGAATTGTAAGATGAAATTAATGTGGCCCATTGTTAAATATCACTTCCAAAAGTCTGTGATTTCCTATTAATACACTCTCTAAAAATGCCCTGAATTCACAGAGATGACCCTGAAAAAGATTTTGTATAAAAGAGAAAGGAAGCATAAGTGGATAGTAGTAACACAATATTATCTTGGTCATCTTTTGTTTTGTACCAATATAGTAGAAGATATTTTTTCCATGTCATTACTGTCTTTTCTTCCTTTAGATACCTCACAAATCAGTCTTTCAATACCTTGACAATTATATTACCTCAAGCACTGATTTCCTCTCTCTCTCTCTCTCTCTCTCTCTCTCTCTCTCTCTCTCTCTCTAGTTGATCCAATCTAGTTATTTTTTTACAATCTTTAGTACCATTTCTATTTCCTCTGTAAGGACCACAGGGACTGTAATATTAGGGTCCAAGTATGGTGATTCCACTGTGCTTTATGCAGAAAATAGTTTTGTCATAATACTTTTTGCAAATCTTTTCCATTTTTCTTCTCTCTGTAGTCATCTTTACATTTTCATCTTGCCATGCCCTTATTATGATTTTGCTTGGTTAGATAACTTGCCAAACTTTCTTTAGACTGGTTTTGCACTGCTTCACTATGCTTTGTTTTGAGATGGGATTGCTTGTAATTAACCATTATCCTTCCTAAGATTTTATAGCCAAGTTTACATCCTAACACTATGTTGCCTTTGGTAGCCATATTCTCCAGTGAGCAAATCAAATGTTTGCTGATTAAGGCACTTTCTGTGTTACCTTGGTCTTCTTGTCAATACAATTAATTTACATTGGTTTAACTTCTGGATGAAATTATTTTCATTGATGTTGATATTATTTCAGTTGCTTAAATAACAAGGTTAAATCTATCTTCATTCTATACCACATATTTTTCTCATTATTATCTTCCTTTTTTGTTATAAATTCATATCTTAGGTATAATGAGTTGATTGTCTGCCTGTGCACAGATAACTGACTCAAAGATAACCTCCGCATACATAAAAATCTTTTCCTGTCAGTTAAGATATAGCCAGTTTCATTCTTTGTGATATTGTTTGATACTTGCTATGTTCAATCCCTACTAAGTCTTTATTTTTGAAGAAAGTGTTCATGGTATATAGACTTGAGGCTTTTGTATAACGTACAAGTCTTCAGCCTCTCTCGTTTCTTTTTCCTGAACCATATGCTCTCACATATTTCTTCTCATCCTCACTTCTTTCTATCTTGGTATTGGTCACCTTGTATAAAAACACTGTACTGTAGTATTGTTAACTACTCACAAATTAATGAATATCAGGGTTATTGATTTGACTTACATGATCTTATCATGGTCTACACAATTTTTTTTTTACTACATCCTGAACAACTAGTATTTGTTCATAAACTGCAACAATTTTTATGGTTCTTTTTTTGAAAATATTTGTCACAAGCACTGCAATATTTGGTGATCAAACATCTTATGAAATAGTATTTCTTGTAGCTTTGGGGCATTCCATAAAACACACTCAACCCCTTTCTTTGCCTTTCTAAGAAGTTCCTGTAAGCCATCCCTCTATTTAGATGCCACTTTCCTATTCACAAAAGTCTAACTCTGATGCCTCATCATAGCTTGAAGGCAGTCCTTGGTTCTTGAAAGCTATGTCAACACATTACAAGTTCTGGAAGATACTGTCATGCTGGAAAGGTTTTGTTTATGTCCCTAGGATTATACAGAAAATATTTTCTAATCACCAACAAATGCATCTGGCTACTTCACTTGGTGATAAAACCTTTTTTTTTTAAAACATGGCAACTCGTGAGACAAAGAAATATAAAAAAAAATGGTTATCAGAACTTGAATGAACAGAATTTAAGAAAGTATGAGGATTTGTCCCCTTTAGCTTCCTTCTTGAGATCTGGACCCCTTCTTTGAGAAAGTCAGAGCTCATCATGGATGAACATAAAGCCTGTGATGCGTGTTGGTTCAGCAGCTGTCATCCTAATAGAATCATCAAAATATGCCCTGGAACCCAGAGGTTGATAAAATATAGGCAGAAGAATAAAGATCAATGATTCAGGGAAAGAGACAAAGCAAATTAAAGGTCATAACTGCACAGCTAGCATTTGTTTAGGAAATGAGGATACGTGAAGAAACATTAAACCTATAAGAAAACTATCCAGCATTGGATCTGCTTTTCCTTCACTGGCATAACTACTTTCATCACAAGAAGGGAATTAGTTGTTGATAAGCTTACTATTGTCGATTTCCCTGGAGCTTTAAAATGCCACTGAAGATAGAGGGAATGGTCAAGATGGGGCCCATTACCAATTGAGAGGTTAAATACAAGTCATTCGAGACTGCCTCAAGTCATCTCATTAAAAAAGAAATGACCTGTAGAATTAATTCATACTGTAGAATTCTACCTCCCCACCCCCAACCTCATTATATACTACCTAGAAGCTAGAAAACTGTTAAATGCCCCAAAATGAATAAGAATCACAGTCATAGGCTGTTGGAATTGGAAGGGACTTTAGAGATCATCTAGACCAATGCTTTCATTTTACAAAAACAGAAACTGAGTCCTGGAAAGGTTTGGATTGGCACAAGTTTTCCTAGTCTCCAGATATTATACAGGTGTCCTATTGCCAAGAACATTAACATTTTCATAACAGGGTTGTGTCCTCTCTAGGGTTTGACTTGGGAGCTTCATCTATCTTTTTCTTCTGGGTTGGTGACCAGGAGTGTTTTGTGAATCATAATGTGAACATATAACTGCTTTGACCAAATTCAGTCTCTTGAAGAAGACAAGGCTAAGACCATGGTCTCTTACCAATACCTAAATTGAGCTTATGACCATAGGGATTTCTTAAGGTCTAAGTTTTACCACCTCTAAGAGGAAGATTATACCATTTGATTCAATTCAATAAGCATTTGTTAAGTGCCTATTATTTGTCCAGTGCTGTACTAGATAATGGGGATAAAAAGACAAAAATGAAATGATCTCTGGCTATAGGGAGCTTCCACTCTACTAACCAACCTTATTTTCAAGAGAAGTTCACAAATCGGTCAGAAATGTAGAAGGTGCTATTGTCATGAAAATACATTGTAGTTATTATTATAAGTTCTAGTTAAGTTCTGAGGTCAGATGGTAGAAAATGGAAGCCTCTGGTGAGGATTAGTTTCTGCTTATGAAGACTAGCAAACCATAGCTAGAGAAATTGTGTAAAACCACTAATAAAAGATATTTTAAAAGGTGTCAACTTCTTCTCTCTGATTTGGAGGTAACTGTAGGCCTTCTGCTCAGCCTTCATCAGAATCTGGAATAACCAATGTGCCTCTGAACTGCTACTGGCCAAAAATGTCACCTAGGTACTCAGGACCACCACCATTTGCCAAGAAGTAAAGAGACAGGAGAAAAAAATTTGCAATAGGAGAAAGTATAATTCAGTGGAAAGAATAATGGGTATGGGATTGAAGGACTTAAGGTTGAATCCCAAAACTTCCACTTGGCCTGTTTGACCTTGGAAATTCACTTAACCTTTCTAATAGCCAACCTATAAGCTCCAGTTTCCTTATCTGTATCTGGGAGGAGTGAGTTATAGACTTGAAAATCTCTCAGGTGCCTCCCAACTCTAATTCAGAGATCCTATGATCAGCCTCAACACTAAGGTCATCTTTGCTCCCTGACTTAGCAGATCTCCATTTGTTGGACTGAATTTATCATCAGCAGAGTGTGATGTTGTAGAATGAAAGTTATATTGAGAGTCAGGACATCATGGTTTATAATTGTGGATCTACCACTCATTCGCTAATGGTATTGTTGAGTAGAAGATTATATGTGGCATAGTGATTTTTCTGGAATAATTCCATGTTGTTTTTCTAAATAACTTTTCTTATATCCCACAACAGGGCACTAGTGTGTGTTCTTTTTTTCTGTAGCCCCTCCAAGATTTTCATATTTTGTGATATTTTTCAATCTGTTGGGTATGAGGTTAAACCTAAGAGTTCTAATCTGTATTAATTTATTAGTGATTTGGATATTTTTTCCATATGATTGATGTTATTATTACATGTTTCTTCTTTTTTTAAAAATTCCACTTGTATCTTTTGACCATTTATTTATTGGGAATGATTCTTGCTTTATGTTTTTTAAATCAATTCCCTCTATATCTTAGATATCGGATCTTCATCAGAGAAATTTGCTTTGAAAGATTTTTCCTCCCCTAACCAACATTTCTCTTAGTCTTTTGTGATGGTGAGCTAGGTTATCTTTTGTCTCAATTCTTACCTAGCCCTTAGTCACTGAATGGGTACTGCCTCAGACAAACTGAGATGTGGGAAAATCTTAATTTAGAAAGGCCAAAGTCACCCACTATATCCTGTGCTATTACCAGTCATCTTTACCTCTGTCTTGCCACTGGAATCCCAGGATTCTGGAGGAGAGAGTGAAGCTGGTGACTCTGTTTAGCTCTGCCTCACTCAAATTCTGTTCATGCACAAATCAAGACATCACACTCATGATGTCATCAGTCTACTTGAAGACAAAAGAACAACCACGAAAACAACAAGCTAGCTGTATGGCTTAGGGTAA
This sequence comes from Phalanger gymnotis, assembly GCA_028646595.1. Classification (NCBI taxonomy): domain Eukaryota; kingdom Metazoa; phylum Chordata; class Mammalia; order Diprotodontia; family Phalangeridae; genus Phalanger; species Phalanger gymnotis. Next base: position 63,653,570 of record CM053624.1, read on the forward strand.
GCTTTTTTTCCCCTTCTCTTAACTTCAATTTTCCTATCTATAAAGTCAGGGGTCTACAAGCTATGACCCACGGGCCAAGTATGGCCCACCACCTATTTTTGTATAACCAGCAAGTTAAGAATATGGCTAATCATTCTTAGCTCACCAGTCTTAAAAAAACAGACAGGCCAGTTTTGGCCTGCAGGCCACATTTTGCCAACTCCCAGAATCACTGATTTCTAAGTTCTCTTCCAGTTCTAACATTCTATGAATCAAAGCCTAGTTACTTGCCATTGTCTGTCGTAAATGATTTTTTAGACCTGGCTCCTTATTTATTCAGTCCCATAAAATGGATATTTCAGACCCCTCTGGTTTAAGTGAAGTCCAGGACATGCTTCCATCTGTCTATCTACTCTGGTCCCATTGCCATCCATGCCCCGATATGACACATGGCAGTGTATGTGAAATAAGATCTAAGTACTGAATTAGATTCAGAAGATTTCACTAAAGTAGAATTAAAAGCAGGATTTGTCTAAACTTTTTTCAAAATGACTCATTTCTATAGCACTTTAAGGTTTACTCTAATTACAACAACAACAATAATAATATTCAACCTATAAAGTCTTCAGGGAGCATATATATGTATAATATACAAATATAGAGATATATGTATATATACATATATGTGTATATACATATACTTGTATATGTATAAGTATACATATACATATATGTCTCACTTAAGTCTCAGGTATTATCTCCATTCTAGAAGTGAGAAAAGCGAAGCTAGAGGTAGTATACAGTTTGCCCATAGTCATACAATTAGTAAACATGAGGCAAGATTTGGGCCCGTGTCTCTCCTGACTCCAAATTCAGCATTTTCTTTACACCCCAATGAGGTATATAGTTCAAATAAAATCAGTCATTATAGAGGTTAATTGACTCCTTTCCCAGGGTCATATAACTAGTAAATGATAGAGCCAAGATTTGAACCCAAGTCTTTACTGTACTTAGTTTCCCAAATCCAAATCTAATGTGTTTTCCCCCACCTCACACTGCCTATCACCAAATAAGCTAGTCAAATCTTTCTATTCACATATTTTACATTTAAAAACCATCACTTCAATCCTGTGTGTATCCATTATTCTTGGCAATTTCTCAGTCAGGCCAGCCTAGTGGTTAGGCTCAGGATTGGGATGCAATGAAATACTCAAAGACCATATAAAATTTAATAAAAATAAATTTACTTAACAATACAATAAGACTCAATCACTCATATAGGTGTGCTCAATTGCCTACCTCCATATTTGCCACAGCAAAGGCGTACAGTCAAGAAAAATGCATTGATTTGCCTAGCAGTAGGGTTTCTATCAAGCCTGAGGAGCACCAGATCTTCAAGGCCTAGACTGGGTATACTTCCATGCCACTGGTTCAAGCCATCATTTAAAGACCAACCAAGACCTGTGGATGGCCTCTGTGATTCCCTAAAAGGAATCCCACCTTCCCCAGCCCACTATATCTTCAGAGAGATAGAAGTTGTTAAGAAGTGGTCCAAGACTGAGATGGGACAAGGACAGGAGACATGATAAAAATCAGCAAGCATTTATTAAATATCCAGTACGTGCACAATAAATATAAAAGTGAAACAATTCTTGCCCTCAAGGAGCTTACATTCGTCTACTGTGGAGTGAGAAATACATTGTGTTCACTGAGAGCTAAATGTAGAGTGTGTGTGTGTGTGTGTGTGTGATAAATGCACAATGATTTGATCAGGGGCTACTTGTAGGGAAATTACAGATCAGCACAATTATGTGAGTCATTTGGTTAATGCATGCCTGAGTCCCTGCCCCGGGTACAAAGTGTTTTGCGGTAAAAAGATGAAGATGCTGTCTCTAGTGGGTTACAAAAATCAGAAAGACCACCTTCCCTGCATGTGAGTGAGACAGTTGCTCCAATCACATCTCTGTCTCATCATATAGTCCTTTTTGGAGCAGTGTGTATGGGCTAGGAGAGTCAGGGCCAGAGAAGATAAGCTTCAAGGATAATGTGAAAGATCCTGACTCCATTTACCATTGTGAAGCTTGTCCTGTGCATCACCACTTCCAGAGAGATGGGAAATTGGAGGAGCCAAGTAAATTATATATCTGGGCTGTTCTTCTAGAAAGTATATCCAGGAATTTCTTGAAGTAAAGTGTGTTCATGTAGACATGGCCAATTCTCTTCCAAGCAAAGCTATAAGACATTATAAATTCTCTTCCATGAACAAAGTCTTTGGTCCTACTGGGCAAAAGTTCTCTCTTACTTCTGCAATATAACCATAACATTCTCTGTCTCTTACTGCGTTTTACTGTCATATCTTTAATTGTAGGTTTTTGTTTACACGTCATATGTCTTCTACTTAGTGGTGGGTTCCATTAGGGCTAGAGGGGCACCAGCATCTAAAGTATTAAAGAGGTAAACTTTTTTATAACATTTTTTTCTTTTTAGTTTACAACACTCAGTTCTACATAATTTTGAGTTCCAGATTTTCTTCCCTCCCTCCCCTCCTCTCTCCCCAAGATGGCATGGAATTCCATAGAGCTTCCATGTACAGCATCACATTGAATTAATTTACACACTAGTCAAGTTATGGAGAAGAACTGTGATCAATGAAATGAATTATGTGAAGGAAGAAAGAGGACCAAAAAAATAAATAAATAAACCAACCCAAAAACAAAAACAAAAGAGAGAAAAAGAAAAACAAATAGGTGGGGGGGGGGGGGGAGGCTAGCATGAAGTGTGCCTCAATCTGCATTCATACTTCATAGTTCTTTCTCTGCATGTAGATAGCATTCTCCATCGTGAGTCCTTTGGAGTTGTCTTTGTACCTTGTGTTGCTGAGAAGAGCAAAATCTGTCAGGGTTGGTCCTCATAGAATCCATGTATCTGTGGTTGTGTATAATGTTGTCCTGGCTCTGCTCCACTCACTCAGCATTATGTCGTGTAGGTTCTTCCAGGTTCTTATGAAGTCCGTATCAT
>CM053624.1:63657066-63682191 GCA_028646595.1 Phalanger gymnotis
CCCCCATCCCCCAAAGTCTTAATGGAGCCTAAAACTGCACTGACTTTGGGGGCACCCTATATGATATTTTACAATTACAATTACAAAACAATTATTTGTTTTGCTGTTTTGTCAGTTGGCTTCTTTAAACTCTAAAACCAAAAGCATACCAATAGGTTGATGGACCAAAATACTCTGCAGCCATTGTTCTCTCTTCAAACAGGTCCTCTCAACACATTCATCTGAGGCAAAGTTCTTTACCTGGTACTGGCATCTGGAGGGCTTGTTATTGATCTCTCTTTAGTATATTATAGGTTAGGTGGTACAGTGGATAGAGTGCCAGGCTGGGAGTCAGGAAGACTGACCTTCCTGAGTTCAAATCTACTTAATAGCTGTGTGACCCTGGGTAGGTCACTTAACTCCATTTGTCTCAGTTTCCTTATCTATAAAATGAGCTAGAGAAGAAAATGGCAAACAATTCCCGTATCTTTGCCAAGAAAGCCACAAACAAGATCATGAAGAGTTGGACACGACTGAAATGACTGAATAATAACAAGACTTTATGAAGTTAGAAGAGCAGGCAGCCAGGCAGGCAATAAACATTTGTTAGGTGCTAATTATGTGCCAGAAAAAAACATCTGCTAACCATTGCTATGAAGAAAAAACACTTCTCATAGGCAAGGTAATATGAAGACTAGAGTAACGAAAATTGGGAAAAGGTGATTTTTACTGATGAAACTCACTTTCATTCATGACTATATTAAAGTTGTTAGAAGAAGACCAGTTGAGCCTCTGAGACATGGAAATCTTCATCAGATTGTAAAACATTGACCTCAAAGAAATAGTTTTAGGCATTTTTGTTTCTTATGGGTCTGGAAGCTTTGTCTCCATGAAAGGAATGATGAACTCTGATACATATGCTGATATATATACTGAAAAGTAGAATTATTCCAGAATCATAGAAGTCCCTAAATGGAGATAATACTGTAATATGACCTTGAATGACACTTTTTCAAGAGACTGAAACAAACATGCTCTGAGATTTTCCCTGATTTATACTCCATTGACAACCTACAGGTTATAAGACTTTGAAACAATGATTATTCATAAAGTTTACTTAATATTCAATGTGATGTGTGGTTTCAAGATAAGAATTAAAGAATATGTGTCCAAATATTATGAACTCAATACCAAATCATCCAAAACAAATGGTAGGGCAGAAGGGGGCCATATTAGATATTCAAAAAATGTCATAAGATTTATTGTGTAAGTCAATACATTTAGCAATTTTATTTTGGTCCAAATAATTAGAACAGAAGAAGGCACTAAATAAATGCTTATTGATTGATTGTAGAAGGGATTCTTCAGCAGGTACAGGTTGGACTAGTCAGCCTCTGAGGTGATTTCCAATTCTCAGATCCTATGATTTTGGTACTACTGCACTAGGAGATGAGAGAACTGGGTTCTAGTGCCTACTTTACTATAAACTTCTGTGACTCTGTGCAAGTCAGTTAACCTTTATGAGCTTCAATTTCCTCACTAATAAAATGAATGGGTGAAGAGATTTAAAAAAAGAAACAGGATCCTTATGTACAAAAATATTTAAAGCAGCTCTTTTTTGTGGTGGTAAAGAATTAGAAACTGAAGGCATGCCTATCAATTGGGGAATGGCCAAACAAATTGTAGTATATGATTATGATGGAATACTGTTGTGCTATGAGAAATGGTGAAAAGGATGGTTCCAGAAAAACCCGGGAAGACTTACATGATGCAAAGTAAAATGAGCAGGACCAGAACAACTGACATAGTGACAACAATATTGTAATAATAATAAACTGTGAAAAATTTCACAACCCTGGTCAATGCAATGAACTATGCCAACTCCAAAGGACTCAAGTCAAAAATTACTATCCACCTCCAGATAGAGAACTGATGGACTCTGAGAACAGATTGAATCATATTTTTTCTCTTTATTTTTCTTGCCCCCCCAACATGGTTAATGTGGGAATACATTTTGCATAACTTCTAATGTATAATGAGTATCATATTTCTTGCCTTCTTAATGGATGGAGGAGGCAGTAGGGGGAGGAAGAGAATTTGGCAGTGAAAATAAGAATCAGAAGAGAAAAAAGAACAGAGCATAAAGCACCAAAAATGAATGGATGGGGCTATATGATTTCCACCATCTTAGCCAATTCTCTCTCTTGCTCTCTCTATATATGTATATATGTAATGATTAAATATGTTAGAACAAGGGAACCTTTTTTTGAACTTCTCAAATTGCCCATTTGTTAATGTTTATCCATTTCCCTCATCTCTTAAAACATTAACAATTAGCTCACTCACTCCACAGTCTCTGGGATGTAACCAAAGTCAGCATTTTGCCTTAGCAATATTCAAATGCAGGTGGTAGCCTTACAGGAAAAATACAAGTTTATGTTTAGCTAAATTTTGGACCAAATTTTGGGTATAATATTGCATTTAAAAGGTCTTCTTTTTTTAAAAAAAAATGAATATGTGGAGGTAATACTAGTAGCAGACATTGCCTCTAGGCAGAGGCAGATATGATCTTAATGACTCAGAGAGAAATAAAGAAATGCAGACAAATGAAAAATGATTTCGTTCTTGGTCTGGGGTATTTCTATTCTGCATGTTCAGCTCCTGATGCCTCAGGGAATAAGTTGAAAGGATGTCCAAGCTCTGAGTCAGACCCCTGCAATATTATAGCCAGCACATAGATCACTGATGAAACCCTTAGGAACATTAAAATGAAAAACACTCAGCTCCCTTGGCCTTTCAAATCATGTGTTTATTGACTGAAAATAAAGTTGGAATAAAAAAGATAAACATTCTTCTAAAGCTTCACGTTCTCTCTTATTCGAAAAGAGTAAACATGGTCTTTGGAAATGTAGCATCTTTCCCCTGTAACTGTCAAATTGTGCCCCTTAAAACATAACAATTCTACAGAAAAAGCCTTATGCTACACTGAAAGTTTATAGGTTCATTTTAGTTCTATCCCCTCCACATCTTACAATGGTAATTAAGGGAGCTGATTGTGTTTTCCCAGCTCTCGGCTAAGACTATTACATGGCAAGGTTTAGCTGAACTATTTTTTTGTATTTAAAAAGTATCCTCAGCACTAACAATGGAAGAAATAATTGCTACTCACCTTACCCTTCCAATGGGCCTGGAAGTTTTGTTCCCTTTTAGGGAGGACAATGTGTACAAGCAACACACTACCCTCAGGTCCTAGTGGCCTACTTCTTTTCCATGACACCCCAACCTATTTATCCTCCATGCCCTAGTTACTTTTGTTTGGACCTGGCCCACAATTTTCTAGGACCCCATCACTACAATATTTCTGTAAAATATTAATGATAAGAGTGGCTCATGATGAACTGAGAAAATTCCTTTAGATGAGGTGGTAGAACACTGTGTCTTAAGGTCAAGATCCTTACACAATAGGGCCATGGGTTGAGCTATTATGATAAGTTGGTACATTGGTATCCTTGAGATCCTGAAAAAGCAAGAAAATGTCTTCTAAGAAGATGGCTCTATGGTATTTTGATGGAAAAACATGGGTGAGAATCACATGAAATTCTCATTATTGAAGGGAATCCTTCCATTGGTGAAATTATGGATCTTTCAGGAAAAAAGATAAAAATTAATGGAAGTTTTTGTACATTACCTCATTTAATCCCAATGCAGTCCTAAGAGTTAAGTATGAGAGCAAATATCACCCCATACTCTAGAGGGAAAAACAGGATTGTAAGCTAAAGAGATCTTCCTAAGATCATATATCTAGGACCCCCATTAACTCCTATCTTGACCTTCCAACTCAATCTCTGTTCATGTGTACCTAGTAACTGGGATGGTACTTTGTACACTTAGGGCCAGATAAAATGACCAGCTTTCTACACAGAAATGTGTGGAGTGCTGCTGAAAGGCTCCATCTGCTCTCTTAGAGTCTCTCTCCTCTTGTACCTAGCAAGGTGCCAACCACCCTGGGAAGGGAATTTGGAAATTATTCCAACCCCTTCATTTTACACACGAGAAGATGGGCTCAGAGGGTGTTAAGTATCTTGTTCAGAGTCACACAAGTAATAAACTGTTCAGGGCATATTTTGTCTTACTCTATGACATCTTTGATAGTTCTCAATGAATTTAAAAACTAGGCCAATTACATCAAACCGACAGTTTGGTTATAGGAACATAGTTGGGTAGTTGTTTTATAAGAATTGAAGATGGGGCTGGACCTGATATGGGCATGAGAATGGTGAGAGTGATAGCAGGGACAATAGGGGATGGTTTCATTATAAGAAAGTTTGTAGAAAAGTGAGGTGGAAAATGGCCTTTTTTCCATTAGGAGGCCAAAGATAAGAGAGAGAGAGAGAGAGAGGGAGAGAGAGAGAGAGAGAGAGAGAGAGAGAGAGAGAGAGAGAGAGAATGAAAGAGAGGTGGATTTAACCATTTCAATGAAAGTTTCCCTCTTTTGGAATCTGTTGAAAAGTTTTAATAACCAAATGGAAAAGGGGACAGTAGGATTGTTACAGACCTGAGGGAAGGTAGAGAAATGGCAAGTACATGGACCATAGATTCAAAAGTATTGGATGTGAATCCTGACTCCCCCACTTCCTTGCTTTGTGACCTTGGGCTAGCTAGTTGCTTGACTCATCTGAGCCAGTCCTCATCTGTACAAATGATTTCACAATATTTATACTACATGATTTTCAGGGTTGTTATGATAAAAGCATTTTGTAAAATATCACATGAATTGTCCAAGCATCATACATTGTAAAGTGTCTTATGAGTGTGGGCTACTGTGGGAAGTCAGGTGGTACAATGGATAGAGCACTGGACCTGGGATCAGGAAGACCTAAGTTCAAATCTAGCTTCAGATATTAGCTATGTGATCCTGGGTAAGTCGCTTAGCCTCATTCTCAGTTTACACATCTGTAAAATAGAGATAATAATAGCACCTACCTCTCAATGTTGTTGTAAGGATAAAGTGAGATAATATTTGTAAAGCTCTTTATAAACTCCAAAGTGATGTATAAATGCTAATTTTTAAAAATTAACTAATTTTAGATCTCAACATTCACTTTTGTAAGATTTTGAGTTCTAATTTTTTCCTCACCCCAAGATGGTATGCAATTTGATATGGTTGGTTGTGTCCTTCATTCTTGTAGAGGACCAAAATGACATCACTATGCTAGAGTCAAGTTTCAGTGTTTCTGACTGTAACTGATCAGACCAATATATTATGGGCTCAGAATGCTCTCTGACAGATTGGACACAAATAGTCTATGTGAACATTTGGGGTGGATACTCTAAATTTGTGCATCCTGCATTTCCTTTGAGCTATTTCAATCCTGCTTTGCTCATAAAGCACAGCACCTTCTCTGGTGAGGGCACACCATGTTGAACCATCCTGTGCTAGCATCTCCCATGTCACACAATCAATTCCAATGTTCTCAAGAGAGACCTTGAGAGTGTCTTTGTATCACTTCTTCTGACCACCATGTGAGCACTTGCCCTGTGTGAATTCTCCATAAAACAGTCTTTTTGACAAGTGCATGTTTTGCATTCAAACAATGTGGCCAGTCCATCAGAGTTGTGCTCTCTGAAGCAGAGTTTGAATGCTTGGCAGTTTAGTACGGGTAAGGATATCAGTGTCTGGTACCTTCTCCTGCCAAGTGATCTTCAGAATCTTCCGAAGACAATTCAAATGGAAGTGATTCATTTCCTGGCATGGCACTGGTAGACTGTCCAGATTTCACAGGCATACAACAATGAGGTCAACACAATGGCTCTTTAGACCTTCCACTTGGTAGTCAGTCTAATACCTCTTCTCTCCCATACTTTCAGAACCTCCCAAACACTGCAATGTGTGCGACAACCTCATTATCAACATTTATATCGCTGGAAAGTACACTACCAAGGTAAGTGAACTTATCCATAGCATTTGAAACTACTTCATTTGCTGTAACTGATGGTTCCATGTATGGATGGTGTGGTGGTGGCTGATGGAGCACCTGTGTTTTTTTGGTGTTAATTGTTAGGCCAAAATTAGCACAAGCAGCAGAGAATTGATCCATACTTTGTTGCATCTCAGGTTCAGAGCCTGTACTGAGTGCACAATCATCTGCAAACAGAAAATTATGCACCAACATTCCCTCCACTTTGGTCTTGGCTTGTAGCCTTTTCAAATTAAAGCATTTACCATCAGTGCAGTAGCTGACCTTGATGCTGTGTTCATCCTCATTGAAAGCATTTGACAACATGGCCGAAAAGCCTGGGAGCAAGCACACAGCCTTGTTTCATTCCATTGGTGACTGGGAAGGTATTAGAATGTCGTCCACTATCCAGAACCCAGGCAAGCGTGCCATCGTGAAAGTGACATACAACGCTGATGACTTATGTCAAAAATTTAGGTTTCAGTCTGATATAGTCTATACATGTATAATCACATGAAACACATTTCCACATTAGTCATGTTGTGAAAGAAGAATCTGAGCAAAAAGGAAAAACCACAAGACAGAAAAAACAAAAACAAAAAAGAGAGACAAAATAATATGTTTGATCTGCATTCAGACTCCATAGTTCCTTCTCTGGATGTGGATAACATTTTCCATCATGAGTCTTTTGGAATTGTCTTAGGACAATGCCAAGAAGAGCTACATCTATCAAAGTTGATCATCTCACAATGTTGCCATTACTGTGCATAGCGTTCTCCTAGTTCTGCTCACTTCACTCAGCATCAGTTCGTATAAGTCTTTCCAGGTTTTTCTGAAGTCCACCTGCTCATCTTTTCTTACAGCACAATAGTATTCCCTTACATTCATGTGCCACAGCTTGTTTAGCCATTCCCCAGTCGACGGACATCCCCTGAATTTCTAATTCTTCACCACCACAAAAAGAGCTACTATAAATATTTTTGTTCATGTAGGTTCTTTTACCTTTTTTATGATCTCTGGGATACAGACCTGGTAAGAGTATTGCTGAATCAAAGGGTATGCACAGTTTTATAGCCCTTTGGGCATAGTTCCAAATTGCTCTCCAGAATGGTGGGATCAGTTCATAACTCTACCAACAATGCATTAGTGTTCCAATTTTTTCCACATCTTCCCCAACATTTATCATTTTCCTATTTTGTCATGTTAATTGCTGCTTATTTTTATTCCTGAGGTTTGAACCAGGGAAAATAAAGTACATAAGATTTTTTTTTTCTGCAGCTCAAAAAATAGGCTCATTTTCCTTCTACCTTGTCTCCATCCTTCCTCCACCTCATTATCTCTTCCTTTCTTTCCCCTAACTTGGCTACCTTTGGTCTGACCAATTCAATTACACTGAGTTTTAGTAACTTCTGATATCTAAAATTAATTTCTCAGATGTCTTAACATTTTAAAAGGGAAGGTGGGAGAGAGTAACACTTAACTGAAAGGTAGAGTTTCAAGTATTTGGGACCTGGGGTGGGGAGACCTTGGGTGGTTGGTAGTGAGAAGGATGGAGAAGGCTGCCAATAAGTTCTCTTTTTGAGTCCTAACCACTTCTTCAGCAATGTGGTATAATAGATGGGGTCTTGCTTCTGGAGTCACAGAATCTGAGTTCAAATTACCACTCTGACACTTAATACTTCTGTGATCTTGGAGAAGTCATTTTAATCAACTTGGGCCTTAGTTTCCTTATTTCTAAAGGTTCAGGTAGATGGATTCAGTTTTTTCCAGCTTTAAATCTATGGTCCTCTATTCTTCTGAGGGTTGGAAAAACTAGAAAGCAAATAACATGTAGCATGTCCATGTGTAAACTAGGCATTGGGAGTGGGGCATTATTGCATAAATCATTTGAGGGACAGAAAATATTCTTCAAGGGATTGGGGGGAGGAGTCCATTGACCTCTTTATTCCTGAACTCTTGTTTCTGCGACAGGTATCTAGGGAACAACTCTTATGCCTTCCCAGTTCTAGAATAATACTTGGGCCCAAACAGACTTCCCACTGATGGGGGAGCCACATCATAGGCATGTTTCTCTAGAACAAATGCTCTCCTGCTTCCAAGCAGGGAAGTCTTTGTGTTTGCTTGGGGCTGTGCCTGCTTTTCTCCCGGTCTCCTAGTGTTCAATGTGCTCAGGGACCCTATAGCTAGTTCCAGCCTTATTTATTATCATTCCATAAAGTTCCACTCTCCCAGCACCTAGATAGATGCATTTGCTCCAATCATTCCAATTTCTGTTGATCCCTCCCTTTTTCTATCCAGACAAGTGTCAATGCTCCCACAGACCTTTGCTAGCTCTGTTCTTCCCAATCCCTCAAAGACTCAACCTTTGCTAATATCCCAGGTGTGAAGATTGCTTTCTATTCCCTAAACCTATAGAGTCATAGAATGTTCAAGCTAGAAAGAATTGTAGAGGTCATTTCATCTCAGTCCCTCTGCTTATAGTTTGGGAAATTGATTCTCAGCTCTTATTGCCCTGACAATATTATAAATGGGTTTACTGCTAAATACATAGTTAAAGGAAAAGAGGATAGCAACTAGTCCTGAAATTTCATTGGTATAGGAAAATCCCAGCTCAAGAAACTCTCTCCACTAATGCAGGTTGATACATTCTCTGCAATCTATACTTGCCTAGAACACTGAGAGATTAAGTGATTTGCTTAGAGTCACACAGCCGGTAGGTGTCAGGGCACATAATGGCATATGTCACCAAAGATCTTCCATTTTCTGTCTTCACATCAGCAAAGAAGTATCCTCATAAGTATTCTGAGATGTGAAACAACTTCATGAAATAGCCGCTAAATGAAAAATGTACCCTTACAGGTACTTGGATTGGAAAGAAGTGTCCTTATGTGTAGCTTGGGATAGGAAATAGATTCATGAAATAGCCACTAAGTAAAAAATACATGCTCACAGAGAACTTGGTACAGTGGGATCTTACCTTTAGGATCTTACCAAATTCTTAACTATTAAATATGCTTCTTTGCCTATCTCCCCTGTTGTTATTTCTTAATCTTTTGATACCCAGCCCAATTTAGCAAGACACCTTAGGAGGACTTTCAGTTCTGTGGCCAGGCAATTAGAAAGTACTAAAATGCCAGATTCAGGTTCACAATGTCCTAATAGGAAGAATCTGCATCTGAGGACTGAGACATAGATGATCTCTCTCCAAAGTTAGTTAATAAAGTCTAGCCAGTAGGTATGATTGGACTCAGTTAATGAGGATATGCAGGAGATATAAAAGGGTAAATAATAAATGAACAAGAGGTTGAAATGATGAAGTGGGAAGAGATACTGCTCTTTTGCTTTAAATCTATTATTAGCATATTGGCTAAGGAGCCAATCTCAAAACTAGAGAGACTGGGGTTCAAGTCTTGCCTCTAAAACATATTGTCTGTGTTATCTCGGGCAAGTCATTTAATATTTCAGTGCCCCCAGGCAACACTCTGAAATTCTAAGTGGCAAAGGAGCACCCTGTATTGATAGAGGAAATTTTCTCACTGGGAAATTCCCTATACCAGTGAAATCACAGGTCCATACTTGCTGTAGATTAACATTTCTTAAAGAGGAAAATAATATTCCTAATATTTGCCTTAAGAAAAATCTTCAGTAGTGTTTCTGTACCTAGCAAACTTTGCTCTGGGCCTTTGTTTAGCCACGGACTTAGTCACATTCCACAACGTGACCCTAGAATTGGGCTATGTGTGTACTTTTTCATCTTACTAGCTAAGATGATATCTTTTACTTCTATATCTCCCATGGTGCCTGGCATTTTGTTTAATAATTACACGAGTCATAGAAAGATGAAATTCAGAGCTGGGAACCTTACGGAAAAGGAAATAGAGGTCCAGAGAGGGCATTTCACTTGATTAAAGCCACATAGGTAGTTAGTGACAGAGACAGGATTTGAATCCATGTTTCCTGTATTCCAGTCTAGTCTTTGATTATTGAATAAATGAATGAGGATGCACAAGTGTTGATCAGAATATTGGGCTTGTTCTGGAGCTCAAACTTTCTTGGGCTCGTGCAGTGAAATGGGTTTAGAACAGTTTAATCTCTCCTGGTTGAGTAGCACTTGGTAGATAGATGGTGGGATTTGTTCTTCATTCCAGGGTTATCATCTGCCACCAGATTAATTATTTGTTTATCTCACTTATTCAGTTCATAGTTCTCTTATCCAGCATGTGCTTTCATAATATTCTCATTCATTAGTTGACATCTCTAGTGGGAGAGAGTAAGGCAAAAGTTATGCCTGGAATGTTGTAGTGTCTTAATGTCTTCCCCAGTGTTAACAAAAAGTCAGTGAGAAGAATGACTCTATCTTTGGTACCCCAGCTATTAGACTGGCTTTAACCTTTAGAGAACTACTCACATGATAGAAAGAGGAGAAATCAGTATTTATCAGTAATGAAGTCACAGTCTCTTTGAGCCTTGGTTAAAAAGAGGAGACTGGACCAGTGGATGTCCAAATGCCTTGCTTACTGTAAAACATGATCACCAAGAATAGAAGGTCATTCTTGTAATCTCTGCTATTGAGAGGAGATGGAGGGTGGTAGATCATTTTGAGCCCTTAAGTTCAGAGCTGCAGAGTTAAAGCTAATTGGGTATCCACACTAAGTCTAGGAACAATATGCTGAGAGGCCAAGAGTGGGAGTCTACCAGATTGCTTCTAAGAAAGGGTGAATGGGGCCAGGTGAGAAACAGAGCCAGTCAAAGTTCCCATGACAACGAGTAGTGAATGTGTGCTGCCCTTCCAAACTGGGTGACATAGGGAGATCCAATCTCAATAAACAAATAAATAAATAAACAAGTAAATAAATGAATGAATGGATAGATAAACATATAAATAAACCAGACAAGTAGATGAAGGAATGAGGAAATGGATAATATAAATAAAGAGAAAAATGAAGAAATGGATAGATAAATATATAAATTAACAAACGAATGAATAAACAAATTTTAAGAAATTTTGCAATCATGTGAAATAGGATATGGATAGTGGGGGCTGTACTGTAGTCAGGAGGCATTTTCTAGTCTTTAGTCTCTTAGTAATCAGTTCTGTAACCTTAGGCAAGAGTCACTTTACCAGTCTGGGCCTTCATTTCTTCATTATAACATAAGTGGGTTGGGTAAGATGATTTCCAAGGTTACTTCAAAGTTATCATGTGTAATCCTATGGTAGTATGAGGAGAGTTATCATTTTGAATATGAGCCTCAAGAAGAAAGTTAAAGTAAGTAGGAGCATTTAATAGAGAAAAGAGAAGAGTTGAAGGAAGAATGAGAAATTTATTTTGAGTATGTAAAGACATTTTCTATTTGGAGGTACCTAATCCTTGTTCCCCGTTCTTAGTAAAGACTAAGTAAAAAGACATTGCAGCGAGACAGATACATGTTTGGCTGCAAAGAAGTGGGATTTATCTCTCCCATCTCTTGGAAGTCTAAGAGAATATTTAGGAGATTATGAGAGATTCTATATTTAGGAGGAACCATATAATGCAATTTGATCTGTTTAGGAATGAGCAAACAGAGGCCAAGAGAACTTGTTCAATATTACATAGGTAATAAGTAGCAGAATCAGGATTTTGAAGTTGAGGTCATGTGATATTTGCTCTTCCATGAAGCTTTCCCTGATCCCTGAAACCATTAATGCTCTCTTCCATCTCTGAACTTATAACACATTGAACTTCTCATATCTTAATAATACTCTCATCTAATAGCACATATGCAGATGAGTAGAATATAAATTCGTAAGTGATTAGTGTATAGAGAAAAACAAAGTATAATCAATTCAGAGGAAGGAGAAAGCATTGGTTAAAGTGATTAAGGCAGGTTTCATGGTGTGTTGTTTTTCTTAAGACCAAAGTTGGGCCAATGATGAAACTAGCTGGAAATCTATAGTCAAGAACCCTCCTTGGTGAAGGCAATGGTCTGGGAACTCTAGTCGGGTCAGGGTAGGAAGGGGCTAGAAGAAAGGGAAGGGCCAAACAAAGAAAAAGGTAAGTTGCTAAAGCAGCTAGAATTCCAAAAAATGATGTCTTCTGGGAAAAGGGACTTGACACAGGAAGTTTATCTGGGGCCTGGAAAAATAGATTGACAGTATAGTAGTAACAAGATCCTTGGAGACAAGCAGAAAAACTCAATCCTAGAATGAGGACTGAGATGTCAGTGAAGCAAGGTGTCCAAACACAGCAGCTTTAAGTTTGAACAAAAAGTTTCTCCATGGTGAATGGTGGATGTCCTGGTGAATACACTGGTACATTCACTGGTATGGAGCAGTGAAATTGATCAAGATCAGACCTCCCAGTGGGTCAGAATAGATCTCAGAACTGAGTCTGAGAAGAATTCTCAGAGATGAGAACAAGAGAGAACTTAAGTAGGTTTTAGAGGTAAAAAACAAAACAAAACAAAACAAAACACCACAAAGCTCAGGGTCTGCCTTGTGATTTTCCTGCTTAGAGGAGCTGACTGGAGGAAGAAAAAGGAGACACTTGCAGCTGCAAATTGCACTAAGCTTAGAACCCAAAGAACAGTTGAGCTGAGCTTGGAGCAAAGTTGGAGCAAGGGCTCAGAAAAGCTGAGTTAGGAGTGGAGTTCCCAATTACAAATCACTTTTCACACAAATAAAGTCAGATCTAAACAACTGGAAAAATGTTAATTGCTCATGGACAGGTGAAGCCAATATTATGAAAAAGACAATTCTACCCAAATTAATATATTCAGTGCCATACCAATTAAACTGCCCAAAAGTTATTTTATAGAGCTAGGAAAAAAATAATAAAATTCATCAGAAAGAACAAAAAGTCAAGAATATCAAGGGAATCAATGAAAAATAATATGAAGGAAGGTGGCCTAGCTGTATCAGCTCTGAAACTGCATTATAAAGCAGTAATCATCAAAACAATCTGGTACTGCTTAATAAATAGAATGATGGATTAGATTGCAACTGTCTATTCCATTAGATGGAATAGATTAGGTACACAATACATTGTAGTAAATAACCATACTAATTTAATGTTTGATAGACCCAAAGATCCAAGCTTTTGAGACAAGAATTCATTTTGACAAATAGTCATATGAAAACATGCTCTCAATAACAATTAATTAGAGAAATGCAAATTAAAACAACTCTGAGGCACCACCTCATACCTATCAAAGTGGCTAATATGACAGAAAAGGAAAATGTGGGGAGGGGATGTGGGAAAACTGGGACAACAATGCACTGTTAGTGGAGTTGTGAACTGATTTAACTGTGCTGGAGAGCAATTTGGAACTATGCCCAAAGGCTTATGAAATAATGCATACCTTTTGTTCCAGCAATACCATTGCTAGGGAAGTCATCTATCTTGACCTTTGTCTTGCCACTGGACTTTGATAACTCCGCAGAAGCTTCCTGCACTCTTTACCCTGGTGCCTTAGTTGCTTTCTCATCCTGGAACCTCCTGCAGATGTTGGGACCTTTTCATGCTAGAGTATCCTTTTGGTATGCTGACCTCCTTCTCTCCCAGGGCCTCCATTTTGCGAGGGGCCCAGGCCAGACATGCTTCATTCTCCTCTTGAATGTGCTTCTGATGCACAGGACTATACCACCATGTACTCACATGGGTACCACAGCTCTCTTCTTTTCCATTTTACATGTTGTCTTCCCCATTAGAATGCAATGTCCTTGAGGACAGAGACTGTCTTTCTTTTTGCTTGTATTTGAATTTTTAGGACTTAGTATAGTACCTAGAACTTAGAAAGCACTTAATAAATACTTGTTGTCTGCTGGCCTAGACTAAAAGAATTTCTAGGCAGACCCAAAAAGCTGTGCTCAAGATCAATCAGAGTTTTCAACATTTGTCATGTTCTGAGCACCTAACACATTCCTTTTAAGCCAAAATATATGAGGCTGGGCACAGCCTCCTTGCTCATCTGTCTGAACAATATCTATGGACATCTCAGGTGCTCAGACTAGTTGATTTCTAGTTGTGTGACCTTGAAGGAAGGCTTTGGGAGTTGCTCAGCCTTGAGGCCTACAATTAGAGAGGAGAGGCAAGCTGCTTAAAGGAGCTCCATAGGATTTATCTCCTAAATCATGAATTGGATTGCAATCTACATTTGGTAGGAGTTTTGAGTCCAAGAGTTCCCTGCATTGGTTAAATCACAGAAATTTTATGTATTCTGTATGCCATCACCCATTTACTTGTCTGCAAAGATATCATGAGAAATTTTATCAAGTGTCTCTGTGAAATTCAGTTTTACTATGTCAATAGCATTATCTTGACTTGAGAACCTAATAACTGTCAAAAAAGGAAATGAGATTCACTTGATATGACTATTTTTGGTGTAGCCCAGTAGTTTCAAACCCAGAAAGGGGCCACTAAACTGTATATAAGGATCGCTCTGAGCTGCATATAGACTTAGAGAACCAAATATGTTGTGTATCTATATATATATATGCACACATATGTATACACATGCATGTATATGTATGTGAATATATATGTATATGCACACATATTAATACATCAACATATCAAAATCAGAGAGGAACGACATTTTAATCTACTTCAGTCTGCCCATGTGCTAGGTAATTTGGGTCCTATTATCTTCATATTGTAGGAGAGGAAACCGAGCTTCAAAAAGTGAATGACTTACCCCAAATCACATAACTGTTGTGTTGTGGAAACAGGGATTGAACTAGAGTTGTAACTAGGGCAGGGCATCTGAGACTTTGCCCTAGGTTACTGACAACACTTTCAGTCCTTTAGCAGATAGAAGCAACAGGATCAGCATCAAGTCAGCATAAATAATTGGGTAAAATAAAAAGATGCTTAATTTTTATCTGGGGCAAGCTTTTTCTCTGCTCCTTTCCCTCCTCCCTGCCCCCATATTTTTGCCCTTTGTCCTGGGGATGGTTTATGGCATTTGTTCTAGGTACAAAAATTCTTCATTATGGCTTTGACTTGAGCTCAGATTTTCTGGCTTGCCAAATACCCTAAATAAATTACCATATTTTCCCATTTCCCCAAATGAATAAATGGCTATTGGTTTTAAAGTTTTAAACCATCCATTTATTTATGTATCTATTTATTTAAAGAAACCTGTGCTTCTATGTCTATAGACCAGTTGCTGATGGTGTGGGCCTCTGCTGAATTGCAGTGTGTCACATTCAAAGACCCCAGCAGCTGCTTCATTGGCAGGGGGCCATTTAAAGCTGACAAAGTGTATACTTTGAGCCTTGACGGTGAATGAAATGCATTCTGAATGGTGCCAGATTCAAATCTGTGCCCTGCAAGAGGGTTGGAAAAAGCAGGCATTCTCTGCCCACAAAACTGGCTGTGATCTGAGTTAACAATCCTGGCCCTGCCTCCTTCTCGCCTCCTTCAACACATGCCTCCAAAGCTTTTGTTTCTGCCAGTGGCCATGCAGAAAGGCCTTGGCTCATAGGGTTATCTCCCACTGACAGAAATCCAGAAACATTGTCCCTCTCTCAGCTTCTAATGCTTTCTCTCCAAACACCAATCCTATGTTTTCCATCTTTATCACTCCACTGAATTAATCAGTCTCCCTAAATCAACAGCAGTGCCTGGGTTTTCCAGAAAGTCCTCATCCTTTCAATAAAGATCTGAAGCTCAACCCTAATTTTGCTGTTGATGGCTTTTTCTGATGATTTGTAGGGTAAAAAATGAAGACAGGCCACAGAAATCCTTTCTCCTTGACTTCTCTCCACTTCCAATTTGAATTGGGATCTTTGTTCATGGTTCCTGTTTTGTAAACCAATGACTCATCCAATGTACTGATTGCATGGGCATCAGGAGACTTCAATGTCATAGCCCAATTCAACATGCAGAGCACTACTGGCAATAGCTAGCCAGTAATGAAGAAGGAAAAAAACCATTCTTTTGTCTTCACTGGGAACCAGGAAAGCACTATTAGTTTATTTGGAAATTCCAGTGTGCTAGACTTTTATCCCAGGAGTGTGACACCTGTGTTTTAGGTTTTCTACTTTTCAAAATGTTTTCCTTTTCAGCTTCCTAGTCAGTGTATCATTTAAAGAAACTCTTTGTTTCAGAAGAACAGAATTTAAGGCAAAGTCAACTTTAAGTTTACCAAAAAGAGCAACGTAACCATCGACAATGGGCCTATACTTTGTTTGCTTGGCACTTTCTCCATTACAGGAGGGAGGAGCCATAATTGGAAATATCTTGTCTGGTCTTATTTTAGAAATCCACTCGCCTTTTAGTTCCTCCTCTCCCACTTTCCCTCCTCCCCCACATTCAACAGTCTTGTTGAAGGAAATGTATTTCTGTACCCAACTCTGTGTGTATGTGTGTTCTTCCTTCTTGTGACCACTTCAGATGAGAGTAAGGTTCAAGTATCAGCCGCTCTCCAATGTCCACCTTCTTGTTTGTATAAATGTCTGCTTGTGTACTCTGGTTATGTGAGATAATTTTCCTAACTTTCTTTTTCCTTTCCCCCACAGTATATTCCCCTTCTCTTCTCTTTCCATTTTTTAAAAAGATCACCAAGATATCACAGCCACTTCCAGAGCTTCTCTAATTAGACTCACTCTATGAAGAATGAGATGAGAGCAGATGTATCATTTCCCTATATTTGAATATAAGCAGTTTATTCTTCTTTTGTCCTGTCTCATTATTCATTCATGTTTACCTTTTATGTTTCTCTTCTCTCATGTTTGAACTTCAAAGTTTACATGCAGCCCTTGTCTTCAACAGGAATTCTTGGAAGTCCTCTATTTCATTTAAACTCATCTCCCCCCCCTGTGGTATTATACTGTTTCACTAGGTAAATTATTCTTGGCTGTAAGCCCTTTGCCTTCTGGAATATCACATTCCAAGCTCTTTGCTCCTTTACAGAGGTGGCTGGGAAATTGTATGTGATCCTGACTTTGTATTCTTGGTACTTAAATGCTTCCTTTCTGGCTGCTTGAAGTATTTTTTCTTTGACTTGAAATATCTGGATTTTGGCTATGATCTTCCTGGGAAATTTTCATTTGGGGGTTTCTTTCAGAAGGCAACTGGTGAATTGTTTCTGTTTTCATTTAGCCCTCTGGTTTTCAGAGATCTGAGCAGTTTCCTTTCAAGATAATACAATGATTTTTTTAAAAAAAATTCTCCTTGATGTTTTCCAGATCATTGGTTTTCTATGAGTTATCGTACATTTTCTTGTATTTTTTCAGTCTTTTAGATTTGTTTCAATATTTATTGTTTAATATTTCTTTGGTACCTTTTGTGCCATGTTGTTAATTCTCTTTCAAATTCCATCTTTCATAATTCTTACTGTTTTCACAATTTTTCCCACAAGCACACTCATTCCACTTATGAAAAAATTAATTTTTTTCTGAACTTTTGCTTTGTCTCTTCCAGGAATTCTCATTGAGTTTGTGCTCAAGATGTGTTGTTCTATTAGTCTGTAGCTATGGATATTTTGGAGTCATTTTCTTCTTCCACGTTTGTGTCTTGAGAGTCCTACAGCCATAATAGTTCATTATGATGGGGTTCTTTTTCTGTTTGCCTATTTTTATGGCCTACTTCCTGATTTTGAACTAGACATTGGGGTTAGGCTATGCCACACTTCTGGAGGAAAGCCACTCTTGATGCTTCTTTCTTTGGGTATTTAATGTTCCGCTATTCCATGATCTCAAGAAGAGACTGGGAAGCTGCACACTTTCAGTGCTCCCAAAGTGGCCTGATCCAGAGAAAAGTTTGATTGTTGCCCTACCCTTGTCTGAGCTCTGAAAGTTCCTGACCTGGATTTGGGTCTGAGCAAGAGAAGACTTCTGCTGGACTCTCCTCATATCAGACAGCTGAAAATATCCATTGGCTCAGAGTGGCAGAATTGTAGGCTCCCCTTTGGTCTGGTGTTTCTGTCCTTGTTATTCCTCTGCAGCTTGAGCCAGATGGTAGAAATGAGACCTTGATTTGTGCCTGATGTCTGACCCATATCGCTGCTGTTGGTGTTGGCTTCTGAACTTCTTCCTTTCTCCATAAACAGCCCAAGGCCACCAGGGAATGCTATTCCCATACATAGGTCCTCTTCTCACCCTATCCTAGATCTGTAACCCCAAACTGAGTAGTGGGCAACAAGTTCCAGTTCAGAACAGTCTCTGTCACAGTGGATGACCCAGTATGAGTCTAGGG
Organism: Phalanger gymnotis; assembly: GCA_028646595.1. Classification (NCBI taxonomy): domain Eukaryota; kingdom Metazoa; phylum Chordata; class Mammalia; order Diprotodontia; family Phalangeridae; genus Phalanger; species Phalanger gymnotis. The sequence goes on from CM053624.1 coordinate 63,675,182, forward strand.
GTGGCCTGGATCAGGTCTGGACTTCCTCTTGTCTTAGAACGCAACCTCTCACTGGGCACTAGTATGCTCTGTACACCCTGTGCTCTTCACCACGACCTGTTCTCAGTGTCCACAGACCTCTCTCTCTCTGTCTCCCTAAGCCAAGCTTGACCAGACAAATGACTTACTGTGCCTTTTTCTGGCTTTCCCCATGAAGAATGCGTATGGGGCATTTTATGGATCTCTTCCCTCTTATAGAAAGGGAAGCTCAGCTGTGCTGCTTCCTTTCCTTCTACCATCTTGGCTCTACCTGACATCTTTTTTTCCTATTTATTTGAGTAGTTTGTCCTTAATCTTAGGATAATGATAACATAAGATTAATGACTATTTGGGAAGCTGGTAGTGTGTAGGCAATAGCATGGATTGGTTCAGTTGAGTGTGGCTTGTTATTTTTTTCTTCCTTCCAATTCCAACTTGGTCCCTGCCCTCATTGGGCTTGTGGTTTGGGAGGGAGATACAAAGTGATTCAATGCTGAGGACTAATAAAAGAGTAGAGGGAATTTAATTGAGTTAATAATTTAGTTGCTAAGGAAACTTCTAATTGGAAAGAAATCATCACAAAGCTGTTCAGACTTCATATAGGTTATGGGGGAAGGGGAAGGGGAAAATTGTAAGACCTTCCTTCCATTTTTCTGTTGCTTGCTTGTATAATATTGTGCCTGTCTAGGTGTGAAGTTGTGTTTGAAGCTGAAAGGGGAAAAAACCTGTGGCTGTTGCTGGCAGATGCTACCTATGTGTTTTTATCCTCCCATCAGACAATTCCTTGTCCTTAGTCATTGCCTTGAATTCAAGCCATGCAGAAAGCTTCCTCTGGGCAAGTACAGGAGAGGGAAGAAGGATAAGTTGGCAAAGTCATGTGACCTCACAACCCAGTTTTGTTCCAGATGGCAAAGTGGCGCTTTGGCTCATTTTAGTCTGCAGGCAGAAGGAAAATCCCAGATTCAGCTTAGGCTTGGGATTTGGGTGGTTTAATCAAAGTCAATACATCAAAGCCATCACATTCCCTCTTAATTTGGCTCAATCTTTCTAGGAGAAAAACTGGCACTTTAGAAGCAGAGCTTAAACCTTCATCTTTTCTACCCTTCTAATTGTAATAAAACCAAACACTGTTCCTTCCTCCTTCAACACCTGCTCATAATTAAGAATGTACATGAATCAAAAGTGGTTAAAATGGGTCAAATTTTGTCTGTAGTTAGTTGACTTAAAAACAACACTTAAAATAAAACATAAGCAACTTTTAAGGTACAGAAAAATTTTGATTATATACCTGTCCTCACAGAAAGAAAAAATCAGAGAAGGAAGAAATTAGATGAATTAATTGCCCAGATCATTGGACAGGATAAATTTTACAATCAATCAGACTACACTCCCTATGTTCTGGTCACAGCTGTAACATCTGTTTGAGTGGATAAAGGCACCAACCTCCCTAAAGATACTTTTTCTATGTTGAATTCATGTCTAAGAATAAATAATGATAATAAATAATAAGGTCATTTTAATGTAATTTTATTTTTATTGAAAAAGCATAAAAGTCTGAATCATAAATTTTATATCAAGTGTCCCAGTAATTCCTGTGTCTGATAAAACCATTGGGCCTATCCAAGCAAATCTGAGGTATCACAAGTCTCCTTGTGTCAAAGACCAGAATTGTAGACAAACTTACACGAAATCACTAAGTGATCTGAATTCCTGCAACGGGGGGTGTGTGTGGGGGGGCATCGTGCCTGGGTTTGCAGGCATACTGTCTAGAAGGAAATACTTTTCTGAAGGTGGGCACTGTATTTACAAACCAATTAAGAGTAACTAGTGACACAATGTACATAAAAGGGGGTTCTATCTGAGAACGCTGGATTAAAAATAATAAAATCACACCATCTCTATTTAAAACTAATGGGCCATGAATTAATTGATGCCCAGTTAATGTTTATGTGGTCATGTTACATCTCTTGCATCATTAGCAAGTTATATTAGATGTAACTTTTTTCCTACGAGAAAATAAGATCCATTCTGATTCTCAGCTTCCCAATATTTTCCAGAAATTGTGGCAAAAATGGAAGGTATATTTTAAAAACATGTTGCATTCTACCGTAAGATTCTCGCCAAGGTTCTATGACTCTATGTGCAGATTTATCTTAAAAGGAGGCTTTGAAAATAATTTCATTATTTTAAATAAATGTAAGGGTCTATAATTGCATTTTTGCTTTTACCTCTGTTTCAAATTGGGGTAATATCTGTACTATCTCAAAGGGTTTTATAAACTTCATGGTACCATAAAATGAGTTTTTGCTTTCTTTTCTTAGTAATATTACTGTTAACACATGCAGCCACATCTATGCAAATTTTTTAAATGCGCTTGGTCAGGAATGTAACCCCTTGGATATAACTTTTTTTCTTTCTCGTGGAGCAATAGTATCTATAATTCTCTGCTTTACAATGTTTTCCAGGAATTTCAGCAAAAATGGAAACTATATTTCCAAAATACATGGTAAAAATTAAAACAAACTATAAGCATCTCAATTTGGCATGAGACACAAAGCTATACTTTCTTTTGTGATAAGAATGTTGGACCTGAGATGAGGAAGATTTGAGTTCAAATCCAGCTTCAAACACTTACCAGTTATGTGGCTCTGGGCAAGTCACTTAACCACTATCTGTTTCAGTTTCTTCATCTGTAAAATGGGGATAATAATAGCATCTACCTCTCAAGGTTATTGTGAGGATGAGATAATATTTGTAAAGCACCTTTCAAACCTGAAGTGCAATATAAGTGCTAGCTATTATTGGTTATGTTTTATTATTAGAATAACATAAAATATAAAGTATTATCAACTTCAAATCAAGCACAGAGCAATGGAGGTGATCTATATTACTCAGGCTTTTCCATTCTAATAATAAAGTATCTTAGCTATACAATTCATCTGAATTCTAATATTCAGCATCTCTAGTGAGATTCATTCTCATTGATACCTTCTCTATTTTGTGGTGGGCATTGGGTCACCATAGGCAAAGGGAAGAGATGGATAATTTGAACTCCAATTTGGCTGCTAACAAACTATATGACCTCATGCCTTTAAGCTTCCTATGTTTCTTCTTCTCTGTATGATGGGAGAATAAGAGTAGATGATCTAGAAGGCACCTTCTACCTTGATATTCTAGGATTCTGTGGTTATGAAATATATTCCTCTTGATGGAAATGAAATTAGGTATTTTTTAAAGAACTATAAAAATCACCATTCATGTTAAATGGAGTTCAGTAGCCACTGAAAGAACAGGATTATTGGAATAGAGACCCTTGGGCATTTGTATAGATGTGGTGACAGTTTATCAAGTGTTTTGTGAAAAAAGCATTAATCAAGAGTTGTGCTTTGTCATCTGAACCCAGGTGAAATTTTTCTGATTTTAGACAATTACATGATGCGGCTGTTTCTGTGACTATGGCCAAATTGGAAAAGACCAAAATATTCAGGAGGCAACATCTTAACATAGATTACCTCAGATGGAATTAGTCTTCTATGGTTGAATTTAATTACCACATACAAAAGGGTACTCATATTTTGGAGCAATGATATTCAGGGGCTCGGTTTACTGTGGAATAATTGGTTATAAAAAATTGATGACTGAAAAACAGAAGAAAGATGGAACACTGTGAGAGAAATGGGGCAAGATGTTTGTTATTAGGGATGTTTGAGCTGATTCCACAGCATCCAAAGCTCCTAGGATTGAATGATCAATGGAAAGTTAAATGAAAAGAATGATGTGCTTCCATGAGTATTAGCACAACAGGAAAGGCAACACAGCAGAACCATAAATAGATAAAAGGAGCAACGGGGGTTGTTATAGTATCAAAGTGCTTTGACATTTTCCCCCATGCAGTCAGTATATTTAATCAGAGGAAGAAATGTATCCATTTATTGATGTTTATCTTTAAATCAATTCCTTTATAATACTGTGACTGGGAGGAGAATAAGGAGTCCAGTGAGACATTAATTATCAGGAAAGCAGTATAACTGCAATAGCTTTAAGTTCCTGGAATTGTTATTTTCCCTTTTATTACCAAATGCTATTCTCCAACCTTTCCAACTCTTCAAGCCTTAGGCTCACAGAAATCAGCTTCTGCCTTGAGGGAAAGCCAAATGTCCACTTATCTTTCAGTTACTATTCCCACACAGAGATTACTCTGGGAAAATCTCTGACTTTAGTTTAGGTACACCCCATATATAGGTGTCAAAGAAACAATAATAGGGTCCCCAGCTTCCATATAAGCATTCAAGGTAACATGCAATTTTAAATATTAATTTTCCCCCCAATCTTCTCTTTTACTGTTGAGGGCACTATCATCCTCCTACTCCCTTGGACTCACAACCTAGGTGTCATCCTTGACTTTGTACTATCTCCTACCCCTCCAGCCCTCCATACCTAAGCTGAGACCAATACCTGTTGACTTCATTTTTGTAACACTTCTTCAATTTGCCACACTTTCTCCTCTGATACTTCCATGACACTGGTACAAGCTGCATTAGTTTTCTGGGTGGTGTTCCTCAAGTCTCTGCCCACTCTAGTCCACCCTCCATTCAGCCACCAAAATGATTTTCCTAAAGCAAAGGTTTGAACAAGTCACCCACCTCCTCAGTAAACTCCAGTGGTTCTCTATCACTTCCAAGATCAAATACAAATTCCTGCCTTCATAAGCTAGCCCTCTCCTACCTTTCCAGCCTTCTTATACCTTCCATTTCCCTCCCACTACATCCTCTCCCCCAACATATACTCTTCAATCTAACACTGTCCTCCTTGCTGTTCCTTTTAACAAATCCCACTTTATCTTGGCTCCAGGCACTTTTAGTGACTGTTCCCCATGCCTGGAATTCTCTTTTCTCATTTCTGCCTCCCAGCTTCCTTCAAATCCTAGCTAAAAAAACTGTCATCTTCTATATGAAGCCTCTCCTAATCTCTCAATTTTAGTATATTTCCTGTTGGTTATTCCTGTCTATCCCATATATAGCTTGTTTGTACAGTTACTTACAGATTGCCTCCCCCATTATATTGTGAGTTACTTCAAGGAAGTGCCTTCAAGTTAAGGACTATGTTTTTGCCTTTCTTTATATTCCCAGCCCTTAGCCTTGTGCCTGGCACATACTGGTACTTGATAAATGTTTATTAACTGACTGACAGGTAGAGGACAACCTTTATTTTACTCCACAGAAAATGCAGAAGACTCAAAGGAGTCCATAAGCAAATGAGAGGCAGTATAGGAAGAGCATTGGCTCTGGAGTCATAAGACCTGGGTTCAAATACCAACTCCAGGGCTTACTAGCTGTATAATCTTGGATGAGTCATTTAAACTCTCTAACTTAATTTCTTCATTAGTAAGATGGAAGAGTTAGAATAGATGGCTTCTAAAGTCCCTCTCATTCTAAATCTTTGATACTGTGAAATGCAGAAAACAGATAAGGAATCTCACAATAGTCTAAAATCAATCAAAAATACTTCTTCCTTCTCTTGTAGGTCACAATTTTCCACAAATATTTTAAAGTCTTTTTAACTGAGCACCAACCCACACTGATGCCTAGGGGAATTAATGTTGATACAATTCAAGGGCTAACTCAGGTCATTATCAACCATATGTTCTGTGTCTTAGGTGACTAGTTAGAGTGTGTTACAGTGTCAGTTTATGGTATTACAAAATAATTTGGTTAAAATGAATAAATAAAAAATATTCATTAAGTGCTCTGTGCCAGGTTCTGGGCTAAGAGCTAGGGATACAAATACAAGGCTTCAAGAAGTTTAACATTCTATTAGAGGGTGACAAAGAGGAGAGGAGTCCAGAGTAGGATGTTTTGGTCTGAGATGTCAAAGGGATGGTGAGAGGAGTATTAGAGTAGCCAGCTGACACTTCCTTTCTAGAAGCAATAATACTATTGATTTTATTCCAATTTCCAGAGCCAGAGATGAAAAAGGGGGAGATTTGAAGCTCTTGCAGGGTATGGTCTTTGGAGGTCCAGTGGGAGGGTACAGCAATAGAAATAGTAGCTTAGAAAATGACTGAGACAAAAGGTTTAGCCTTTCTTTTCCTTCTAAGTCCTGGGAGACATCGAGCAACCCATTTTTCTCCCTAGGGTTTCTCAGCTTCTTCATCTCTGAGCCACTCCGGCTTGATCAGTGGCAATATTGTGAAATGACATTTACTGGAGAACAATGTAACCCCAAATTTGTTCACAAATGAATGTGAGTTATCTTTAGCAACAGCAGCAGTGGAATCACTATTGTCCTTTTATTCAGAGTGAAGCAGACTGGTCCTACAAGTTCTGTTCAGATGTATTCTTTGTCTGACCTGGGAAAGACCTTAACTTCAAAAGGCCAAGGTCTCCCACTGCATCTGGGGCCATCTTCAGTTATCCTGAACTATAGTTTGCCACTGGACCCAGATGGCTCCAAAGGAGAAAGTGAGGCTGCTGACTTTGCACAGCCCTCCCTCAATTAACTTGCAAGTCATGGCATCACCTTCCTGATGTCATGGTCCTCTTTGAGAATGAAGGACAAACAGTGACAACAACAACACAACAGGTAAAAGTAGAGCCAGAGGCACGTAAAAGCTTAGGGACAATAGCCCAAATGGATTCTAAATTAAAACAAGATTTATTCTAAATTCAGTGACAGGTAGAATTATTCCCATCATGGAACAGTGATATCATAAAGGACAAAACCTCATCTGGATTCTGACATAACAATTCAGATGCATCTGAACACATCACTTGGTCCCATTGGACTTGCTGAGCCTCAGTCATCAATCAGTGGTGCCCATCTTGACAGGTCTCTGGCTGGCAAGGCCAGACCTTAAATTGGAATTTTTGTTCCCTCAAACATTATCAGTCTCTGAGATTCACTGCTTGTCTGAAACAGTTTTGCAGCTGAACTGGCTGTAGCTTAAACTGTAGCTCTGGACTGAAGTCTAATAGAGAATAAGGCTCCTATTT
>CM053624.1:63682691-63711003 GCA_028646595.1 Phalanger gymnotis
CCAAAGGGCTATAAAAATGTTCATACCCTTTGACCCAGCAATACCCCTCCTAGGGTTGTATCCCAAAGAGATCACACAACTGGGAAAAGAACCCATATGCACAAAAATATTTGTAGTGGCTCTTTTTGTAGTAGCTAAGAATTGGTAATCAAAGGGATGCCCATCAATTGGGGAATGGCTGAACAAGATGTGGTATGTGAAGGTAATGGAATACTATTGTGCTATAAGAAATGGGGATGATACAGACTTCATAACAACCTGGAAGAACCTATAAGACATAATGCTGAGTGAGTGGAGCAGAGCCAGGAGAACATTACACACAACTACAGATATATGGATTCTGTGATGACTAACCCTAACAGACTTTGCTCTTCTCAGCAACACAATATGTAGAGACAGCTCCAAGGGACTCACGATGGAGAGTGCTATCTACATCCAGAGAAGGAACTATGAAGTATGAATGCAGATCGAGGCACACATCATGCTTGCCTTTTTCTCCCCCCTTTTTTTCTCTCTTTTGTATTTGATGTTGAGTTGTGTTTTTGGTTTTATTTTTGGTTCTGTTTCATTCTCATGATTCATTCCATTGGTCATAATTCTTCTCCACAACTTGAGTAGTATGTAAATTAATTCAATGCCAAGTTATACATGGAAATCATATGAGATTCCATGCCATCTTGGGGAGGGAGGGGAGGAGGGAGGGAAGAAAATCTGGAACTCAAAATGATGTAGAATCGTGTGTTGCAAACTAAAATTAAAAATTAACAAAAAAGAAAATAAAGGGAATTTTCATGCTGGGAGAAGTGATTAGAGAGGAAAGCTAAGGAAAGACTGCTCCAAGACACTTCCTGGGATGATGCCCAATCCCTTCCCCATTTTGATTCTGAGCAAGAGCTCTTGAGACATCAAGGATTAGAAGTAGTTGACCTAATGGGTACAATACTGGAATTGGAATCAGGACACTTGCATTCAAATCCTGCCTAAGAAACAGCTTTTTTTTTTATCATGGCTAAGTCGTTTAGCCTTTCAGTACTTCAATTTCCTCATCTGCAAAATGGGGATGTGAATAGCACCTACCTCACAGGGTTGTTGAGAGGGAAAAATGAGATAATATACGTCAAAGTACTTTGTAAACCTAATCACATAGAATCACAGTATTTTAGAACTAGAAGGGACCACAGCAGCCCTGTAGTCCAACCTTGAGAAAAGGATCTTCCAATAACATTCTCAAGAAGCAATTAGCCTGATTCAGCCTCCCTTTACAGTGTTCTATAAAGGTGACCTCTTATTCTTAATGATGAGGGTCAACCTATGAAGTAGAGTGGGGGAAAGTCAGAAGCAGTTACTGGGGTATATCTGAGGCCCCGATCAGGGCCTAATAAGTCCCTAATAAGCCAGATGTTAGAGTAAAGGGTATCAGGAGCAGAGAAGGATTCAGCTACAGTTGGAGTTAACTCTGAGCCAAAGGCTAACACAAATACAAAATACAAGAAGTAATACCTATAGTCAACTGTTTGGAGAAGATGGCACTGGAAAGGGGTCTGGAAGGTATCAAGAAAATAGTGATATAATGTCAAAAAGAATAGCAATACATAAGAAATTTGCAGTTTCATGTGCGATCATCTTTTTTTTTTATACTATGTTATAGAAATGCTTGTTTTGTTCTGTAAGTTAAAAATAAAATATATAAAAAATAAATAAGATATGCCAGAGATTTACTTAGGGCTGGACCAGACTTTAGAAGCCATCTAGTCTAACTCCTTCATTTTAAAAAAGCCCTACCTTATAGGGCTGTTTCCAGGATCAAGTAATATATGCAAATACTTTGCAAGCCTCAAAGTTCTCTACACACTAGCTATTATTGATATATTAAGTAGCAGATGCAGGATTCAAATTCATAGCATCTGACTCCGAATCTAACATTCAAGATCAAGCCAAGAACCAACCCATTTCTAAGAGTGTTAAAGCCAGAATCAGGAAGAGCCAGGGTCAGGGTTAAATGGCAAGGCAAAGTTTGAATGCAGGATCAAGGATCAAAGAAAAAATAGAATGAGTGGTTGATAAAATTCCTTCTACAAAGAGAGACCACCTTCTTTCAAAACGGTGGTCAGAGCAGGATCTGACCATTGCTGGATAGAACTAAAAGAGTCCTTGACCTGAGAGGCATAGGAGTGCCTGACATTTCCTGAGCACAAGAGGGGAGTCTCTTCTGGCTTGACAATGAGGAGGAGCTAAGTCTCCTGCAAGTCTCCTGATTCCAATTCCAGTATTATTAGGGCCTCAGGTGTACCCTAGGAACTGCTTCTTATTTCCCCTAATCTATTTCACAGGTTGACCCTCATTATTAAGAATGAGAGGTCACCTTTATAGAACACAGTAAGGGGAGGCTGAATCAGGTTCATTGCTTCTTGATTCTCTTGGGAAGGAAATAAGATTGCTTCTCAGCATCAGCAGAGAAATGCTTCTTACTTCCAACTGATGTTTTTAGTTGCCCACTGGTGCTAGGAACATTTGTACCCATTTTAATGCTTTTCTTTCCATCTTGCACAACTTCTCCAACCTATCCCAAGAATGGTTTGGGGAATTTTCTATATTTAGAAGCTTGCAAGCCTTCATCTGTTCATTTATGCTATAGATACCGGGGGAAATACTAAACTTTCGAAGATCTACTCATCACATATAATGTTGTGGAGACTCTAGGTCACCCAAGATATAGGTAAAAGTACAAAGGAGGGTCAATTTTAAAGTTCATCATTTGAAAATATTCATTGGATCACAACAAAGGGCTTCATCTTGATTAAAAGTCTATATCCTCCCTTGCTCTGGAAAGAAGCACTTCTGTGCCTGATACTAAATCAATATTGCTCATGATGTACACCAGTAAAAACATACTTTTTTTGGAACTTTGTTCTTTGTGACTTAAAGTGACAGATAAATAGCTAAGGGAAAGCCATAGTTCATTCACTTAGTGGTTTTTGCATTATGACATCTGTTGCTCAATTGAGGGAAATAAAACATCTGAACAAACAAAAATGTTCTCTCTGCCTAGAATCATTATTTATGGGGACTATATTTGTATCTTTGACAATTTCTATATCCAATGATTCCTAGTGTTCCTGACATATAGCTTGATTCACCTACTCTCTACTACAGAGTATTGTTTTATGTACTTAAGCACCCCAGATTTATGAACACCATTATTTTTGGGGTTCATCTGGTACCTCAAATTGTATTCTTTTAGTGATGAAGGCATTGATAAATAAGTGGGATATCGTTTGGAGTCTTCTCTTTTTGATAACCATCTTTAAGCTGAAACAATAGAATAAATTTATTGACCTCTCTTCTTTTTAAAATGCATTTTCTATTTTACTCTCCCACCTCCTACTTTCTCCATCTCTTTCCCTATTAATTCTCTTTCTCTACCTCAACTGATAATCTCATAAGTGTCAATGTGATATAGAGGGAAGAACAGTAGACTTAAAAGTCAAAAGATTTGGGTTTGAGTCATGATTCTACCACTTAACTAGTTGTGTAATATTGGACAGGTTACTTCCCAGAACCTCGATTTTTCTTTAAAATAAGAATAGCAATTCTTGTTCTGCCCACCTAATGGGAGTATTAGGAGAATCATATTAGATCTTATATGTGAAAATATTTTGTGCCTTGATGTATATTTTCTCTTTGTTCCTCCTCAAAAAAAATCAGATATATCTCAGTGCGTGATCATTAGAGTGCTAGGCCTGGAATCAGGAAGAATTTCTTCAAATTTGGCCTCAGATGCTTATTAGCTCTGTGACCCTGGGCAAGTCACTTAACCTCTCTTTGCCTCAGTTTCCTCCACTGCAAAATGGGGATAAAAATAACTCCTACCTTGTAGGGTTTTTGTGAAGATTAAATTAGATGTTTGTGGAAAATAAATACCAAGTACAATGTCTGCCACACAGTAGGTGTTACATATAAAATATATACTCCCTTCCTCCCTCCCTTGCCCTAATCATAGCCATTTTGAGGTTGCACTTATGATAAAATAATGAAGGCCAGAAGACTGTTACAGGACATATAAGGTAAGATTCTGTCAATTGGTGGTAGAAGTGTCTCTCTAGTTTTGTCCTTAGCTCTACAGTTTAAAAAATGTTATCAGCCCACCAGAGGGGATTGAACTCAGGGGAATTGATTTACATTAACCAAACATACAAGAGACTGAATTATAAATTAGACTGCCAATGTATTAATTTGCACTGGGTGAGAGCCAAGCTAAGGCATTTGTGCACCCTAGGCAAGGTTTAAAAATCGAACGCTTTTGTATTACTATCCACCAGAGGCAGCAATCTTGTTGCTGCTTAGAGATGGCTATTTTCTTAGTTAACTCTGCAGTGGAGGCGGGAGCTGTCCAGCAAGCTGCAACCAGTGTGAGACAGAAAAAGCAGGGTCTGCCTCACGAAGCAAAATGATCATAAAAACACATTAGAATGAATATGGCAATATAAGTGACTTTTTTTTTCATGAAACTTAGACTCTTTTATTCTTGTATTGAATATTTCACTCTGACTCCCGGTTTGTTTCCTGACTCCTCAAGTTCCATTTTGACCAATCTCTCTTCCTCCCTCCTTCCCTTGCTGCCTTCCTCTTCCCTTCCTGCCTCCCTCCCTCCCTTCCTCCCTCCCTCACTGGTTTCCTCCCATCTTCCACACTTATACAAAAGACATCATCTAATAATCTGTACAGGAAATACTAAATGGATGAAAAATACCTAATATTCAGACAATGGCATGTAGTTCATTAGTTAGTTTAGCAGTATCTATATCTATATCTATATAGATATATAGATATATCCATGTCTATATCTATCTATCCATAGTCACTCTGCTTACACGTGACAGGTTTCTTAGAAGAGAACCTTTATCCTTTCCTCATTTATTTTATTTTTGGCCAGGACCTTCCCAAGGCTCAAAGAAGCCTTAATGTAATTTGCATATCCTAGCCTAGCTGTTGCACAGGAATATAGTAAATGGAAGGATTAATGGAAAAGGAACACATATTTTTCTGAATTTCCAAAAGACTAGGGACTAATTCAGCACAAAATATACTTCCCTGGTTATAAAAGATATGAAATGGAAAGAATTAATTTATCATACATCAGCTAGAGTAGGAAATGGGAAACTTTGTTTGAAATAGTCAAACTTCCAGATAACCCAAAGAAGCCCTTTATTGGTAGGATTTTGTCTTTAGGAATTGTAGAACCTGATGATGATGTACAAAAGAGCAAAAAGTATGGAGCCATTCTGAGCCTGTGTATAATACAATACCATAAAATAAGCACCTACTATGTGCCAAGCACTTCACTAGGTGCTTAGAATACAAATAAGTAAAAGATGGCCACTGTCTTTAGAGAACCTAAAATCAAATGGAGGAAGAGAACTCACAAATGGAAGCTGAAAAGCAGGGGATAAGGGAAGAAGGTAGCTGGAAGAGGGGTATGATGATAATGGAGTTAAAACCAAGCAGAATTATTGATAGGAAATGTTTAGTTGGCTGAGCTTCTAAGCCCTCCTTAAAGAGAGGCTTTGGGAGAAGTTTTATGCACCACTCTCCAGCACTCCAATGTGAGAAAACAGAGGCAACTAAAAGTACTGATAAGGTGAGAGTAAAAAATCAAAAGTGATCTCTTGATTATAAGTTTCCTGGTAATGAACTTATCCTGGAGGAGGAACGGAAGAGGTGAGAAGGTAGGTACGACATTGGTGGAGTAAAAATCGAGCGGTGCAGCTGGTTAGAAATAAAGAGTTGGCTACAAAGGTTATGATGCAGGTTCTTCCCTGGTTTAGCACATGGAGAGCTGGTACCATTTCCTGGGGAGATGTAGTGATTGCATCTGTAAAAGTAGATCTAAGTAGGAGGGAATGACCAGAAGGCAGATATAATGCAAGGAACAATAGGAGATGTATCATCAATGGTGAATCTCTGATCTTGTCCCTTACTAAGCCCTTGTTTGAGAGCAGTATTTTAAGTCAGAAGGTTGGTGCGAGTCTATACTTCAAAGGTTTCCCCATCCTTATTATTCTCCTTCAAAAGGACTCTTTTGCTTCTTTGTCCATTCATGTACATGTATTTTCTGTGTTCTTTGCTGTATAAATAAAATTTGTTCTGCATTTGAAATATATATATATATGTATATATAAAATACAAACACATACATATGTATATGTGCATGTACATGTATGTGTATGTGTATACGTATATGTGAGTGTGCATCTATTTAGGATGGCTATTGCAGATGTCCCCTGAGTTGTATTCAGAGGTATTGGTAGAAACAGAATAGGTTGGATTGCATTTGGGAAACTGAATGTGGCTTATTATCTGATAATACTCCCCAACATAAAAAGAAATTCTCTTTTGATCAACATTCTTTTGTTTTAGTTTTCAACATTCACTTTTATAAGATTTTGAGTTCTAATTTTTTTCCTCCCCCTCTACTCCCCCTTCACCAAGACAGCATGCAATCTGATATAAGCTATGCATGTATAATCATATTAAAAGTATTTCCACATTAGTCATGTGTAAAAGAAGAATCAGAAAACAAAAGGGAAAAAACATGAGAAAGAAAAAAAATAAAAAATAGAAAAAATAGTATGCTTCTATCTGCATTCAGACTCCATAGTTCTTTCTCTGGATTTGAAAAGTATTTTCCATCATGAGTTTTTTGGAATTATCTTATATCTAAGACCAATATTCTTTTAGCAATACTGTTTGGTTGTGAATCTTGCAACAAGAGAATCTGTGAAGAATTACAGTTGTAGGGCATCTGCTGAGAAGCAAGTGGTGGGCTCCTAACTAGGCTTTAGCATATGTTTGATGTGACCTCTGTGCAAAAAGTGATATAAAGCATATAATTTAGTAAACAGAAATAGGAATGGATCTGTGATTTTATTAGTATGAGGAATTCCCAGTGAGGAAACTTCCTCCATCTTGAAGGTTTAAAACTTTTCTCTAACAGAGTATTAAAGAGTTGCCTAAAGGAATTGAGATGTAAAGTAACGTACCCAGGATCACACAGCCACTACCTGCTTTTCTGGCTTTAAGGCCAGCTTTCTATCCACTATACCATTCTGCCTTTCTATTGAGGAGCTGTAGGATCAGGGAAAAAAGAGATAAGTAGCAAAAACAGAGAGTAACAGATGGATAGCTGAGTATCCCAGTGTAGTCAATAGGGAGATTAGGGGATACCTTTCAAGTTCATTCATTTGCCTGATTCTTGATTCATCAGGACTTTGCAAGAATTTTTGAGTTGCTCTTCAGATCACGATGCAACAAAAATTACATTTAATAAAGGGCCATGAAAGCATAGATTAAAAGTTAATTGGAAACTAAACAATTTAATCCTAAAGAATGAATGAATCAAAGAAAAATCATAGAAACAATCAATAACTTCATTAAAGAGGATTATAACAATGAGGCAACATTCCAAATTTGTGAGATACAGCCAAAGTAGTACTTAAGGGAAATTTTCTCTAAATGTGTACATTAATAAAAGAGAGAAGGAGCATATCAATGAATTGGGCATGCAACTAAAAAAACTAGAAAAACACACTTTAAAAACTCTGAATTGAACACCAAAATGGAAATCCTGAAAATCAAAGGAGAGATTAATAAAATTGAAAGTAAAAAAAAAATTGATCAAATAAGTGAAACTGGGAGCTGGTTTTATGGGAAAAACTCCAATAAAATAGATAAATCATTGGCTAATTTGATTTTAAAAGAGAAGGAAGAAAACCAAAGTACTAGCATCAAAAACAAAAAGGGTCAATGCACCACCAAGGAAGATGAAATTAAAGCACTTGTTAGGAGTTATTTGGCTCAATTATATGCCAGTAAAACTGACAATCTAAGTGAAATGGATGAATATTGACAAATATAAACTGCCAAGATTAATAGAAGAGGAAACAAATACTTAAATAATCCTATCTTAGAAAAAGAAATTAAACAAGCTATCAGTGAGCTGCCTAAGAGAAAAATTCCAGGACCAGATGGGTTTACAAGTGAATTCTACCAAACATTTAAGGAACAATTAATTCCAATGCCATGTAAACTATTTGAAAAAATAGGAAAAATAGGACTCTTACCAAATTCCTTTTATGACATAAATATGGCTTTGCTATCTAAGCCAAAAAGAGCAAAAACAGAAAAAGAAAATTATAGAACAATTTCTCTAATTAATATTGATGCAAAATTTTTAAATAAAATACTAGCAATGATATTATAGAAATGTATCACAAAGATTATGCACTATTATTAGGTGGGATTTATACCAGGAATGCAGGGCTGGTTCAATGTTAGGAAAACGATCAACATCATATGATTATCTCAATAGATGCAGAAAAACCCTTTGACAAAATACAATACCCATTCCTATTAAAAAAACTAGAAAGCATAGGAATCAATGGAGTTTATCTTAAAATGATGAATAGGACCTATTTAAAACTAAGAGCAAGCACTATCTATAGTGGGGATAAACTTGATGCCTTCCCAATAAGAACGGGAGTGAAGCAAAGACGTCCATTATCACCACTATTATTCAATGGTGTACTAGAAATGCTAGCTATAGCAATAAGACAAGAAAAAGAAACTGAAAGAATAAACACAGGCAATGAAGAAACAAAATTACCACTCTTTGCAAATGATATGACGGCATATTTAGAGAATCAACTTAAAAAAACAGTTGAAATAATTGACAACTTCAGTAAGCTGCAGGATATAAAATAAAAGCACACAAATCATCAGCATTTCTATATACTGCCAACAAAAGCCAAAAGCAAGAGATACAAAGAGAAATTCCATTTAAAATAATGACAGACAAATAAAATACTTAGGAGTCTGCCTGTCAAGACAAACCCAGGGAACACAATTACAAAATACTTTTCAAAGAAATAAAGACATCTAAATAATTGGAGAAATAGTAACTACTCATGAGCAGACTGAACCAACATAATAAAAATGACAATTCTACCTAAGATAATTTGCTTATTTAGTGTCATGACAATAAAATTACCAAAGAATTATTTTATAGATCTGGGGAAAATAGTAACAAAATTCATCTGGAAGAACAAAAGGTCAAGAACATCAAGGGAATCAATGAAAAAAATGTGAACTGAGTTGGCCTAGCCATTCCAGGTTTCAAATTATGTTATAAAATGGTAATCATCAAAACAGTTTGGAACTGACTAAGAAACAGAGTGGTGGATCAATGGAATAGATTTGGCATACAATACGCAGCAATAAATGACCATAGTAAGTTAGTGTTTGATAAACTGAAAGAACCAAGCTTTGGAAGTAAGACCTCAACATTTGACAAAAATTGTTGAGAAAACTGGAAAGCAGTTTGGCAGAAATTAGGCATAGACCAACATCTCACACTGTATATCAAGATAAGGTCAAAATAGAAACATGAGTTAGACATTAACGGTGATAAATAAACTAGGGGAACATGGGAAAATATTCCTGTCAGCTGGATGGATAAGAGAAGACTTTATGACTAAACGAGAAATAGAGAGGATCCCAGGATGTAAAATGAATGTTTGATTACATGAAATTAAAAAAAAAAACTTTTGCACAAATAAAACTAATGCAACCAGAACGAGAAGGAAAAAAGAAATCTTTTTTACAGCAAGTTTCTCTTATAAAGGCTTCATAGGGAACTGAGCCAAATTTATAAAAATAAGAGCCATTCCCCAATTGATAAACGGTCAGAGAATATGAACAGGCAGTTTTAAGAAGAAATCAAAGCTATTAATAGTCACATGAAAGAATGCTCTAAATCACTACTGATAAAGACAAATGCAAAATAAAACTACTCTGAGATACCACATCACATATATGAGATTGGTTAACATGATAGAAAGGGAAAATGACAAATGCTGGAGGGGACATGGAAAAATTTGGACATTAATGCACTGTTGGTGGAGTTGTGAACTAGTCCAACCATCTTGGAGAACAGTTTGGAATGCTTCCAAACTGTTCTCCAAAATAATATCCTAAAGAGATCAAAAATGGGAAAAGGACCTATTTGTACCAAAATATTTGTAGCAGCTCTTTTGTGATAGCAAAGAATTGCAAATCAAGAGGATGCTCATCAATTGGGGAATGGCTGAGCAAGTTGTGGTGTATGATTTTCATGGAATACTATTATGCTACAAGAAATGACTAGCAGGATGGTTTCAGAAAAACCTGGAAAGATTTGCATGAATTGATGCTGAGTGAAGTAAGCAGAATCAGGAGAATACTGTACACATTATTATAAAGATAATCAACTATGAAAGACTTAGCTACAAGACAGTGGTCCAAGTCAGTTCTGAAAGACTCATGATAAGAACTTCAATCTACCTTCAGAGAGAGGACTGATAGAATCTGAACACGAATTGAAGCATACTTTTTAAAAACTTTTTCTTTTTGTTGTTTTGTTTTTCAACATGGCTAATATGAAAATATGCTTTGCATAACTTCACATGTATGATCCAAATTGAATTACTTGATGTCTCAAGGAGGGGTGAAGTAGAAGAGGCAGGGAGAGAATTTGGAATTCAAAATTTTAAAAAATAAGTATTATTTTTTCCATGTAATTGGGAAATATTTAATGAAATAAATAAAAATAATTTTTAAAAGAATCTTTGGGTTCTGGGAAGCCATTACAGAGTTGCCTACAAGGCCCCTCTTCCTTCCCTTCTCCTTTCTTCTCCCAAAGCCCCCTCCCCCTTTCCTTTCTAGCTTGCTCTCTTTGACTGAGAAGAAGGTTGGGCTGCCATCCTCACAACTCCTTTCCTTGGTTTCCTTTTTCTTCTTCTAGTAACATTTTAATATATTTAATATGTTATTATATGATATTATATTATATGATATTATATTATATGATATTATATGATATTATATGATATTATATGATATTATATGATATGATATTATATGATATTATATGATATGATATGATATGATATGATATGATATGATATGATATGATATGATATGATATGATATTATATTATATTATATTATATTATATTATATTATATTATATTATATTATATATTATTATAATATATTTTAATAATAACATTTTAAGTGGTTCAATAAGCATGCTAAATAAAACACGATAGTCATGGAGAAAGACATGTTATAGAATCTGTCTTTTGAGCAAAAACTGAAATCAAATTGGAACTTGACATACTTGCTCACTGGTTAGCATGTAACTTGAAACAGATGATGTGCTCCAAGAACCATATCAACTGTTAAGCAAGTTCCTGGCTCAGAAGTTCATTTCTGAGATCAGACTGCGGTAAGTAGAACTTATTTGTCTGTGCACATCCTCATCAATCAATCAACAAGCATTTATTATTTGTTTTCCAAGGGCCACTTAATGTGCCAAACACTGGGGGTACAAAGAAGAAGCACAGATATATAGGTAGGTAGATAGATAGATAGATGAAAGAACGAATGAACAAACAAACAACCTGGCCCTGCCCTCAAGCAGTTTACATCCTAATATGAAAGATAATATATATGCATATAATTATGTAGAGAACAGATATAAAATGAATGCAAAATATTCTTAAGAGGGAATTATGAGCAGCAGTGGCAATCAGCAATGTTTTTTATGGTGAGTTGGGATTCAAGGTGGATGTGAGTAGGGAATACAGGCCCGAGGGACCAACCAGAGCAGAGGCAAGGGGATGGAGCGCTGAATGGGTGATATGTTAATTAAGCCAAAACGGCTGGATCTCAGAGCACAAGGAAGGGAGTGAAATATAAGAAGACTGGAAAAGTAGGAAGAGATGAAGTTGAAAGACATTTAAATAGCAGTCATTTATATTTGATCTTTGAGGCAATAGGGAAACACTGGAGTTTATTGAGCAGATGGATCATTTTTTGTAGCTGTGCAAAAAGTTGGAATTTGAGTGGGAAGGGGTTAGAGTCAGAGAGATAAAATAGGACTCTCTTTTAATGGTGTAGGTGAGAAGGTATGAGGGTCTTAAATAGGGTGGTGGTTGTCTGAGGGAAGAAGGGGAGAATTGTGTGAAATATTATAGAGCTCAAAACAATAAGATTTGTACACAGATAGGATATGTGTGGTGAATAAGACTGAAGAGTCAAAGACAGAATAGACTGGCTGACTGGAAGAATAGTAGTTTGATAAAGGGTTAGGTTTGAGGGGAAAGAATGAGTTGTTTTTGGACATATTAAGTTTGAAGTTACTCCAGAACATCTAGTTTGAAGTGCCAATGGATACTGGGATTAGAAGAGACACAAAATATGGAAGTCATTTTCATAGAGAAGGGAATTGAACCCATGAAAGTTGATGAGGTAACCAAGAAACAGTATAGAGAGAGAAGAGAAAAGGATCCAGGACACAGACTTGGGAGATACTCACAATATGTATGTGTGTGTGTGTGTGTGTGTGTGTGTGTGTGTGTGTGTATGTATGTGTGTGTGATGCATGATGAATCAGTAAAATATGCTGAAAAGGAGTAGTCAGATAGGTAGAAGGAGAACAAGGAGGGGATGTCATAAAGAGCCAGAGAGGAGAGAGTATCCATGAGAAGATGATCAACAGAGTCAAATGTTGTAGAGAAGTCAAAGAGAAAGAGGATTGAGAAGAGGTAATTACATTTTGTAATTAGGAGTTTGTGACTTTGAAGAGAGCAATTTCTCTAAAGTATTAATTTAGAAATAAGATTTTAGGGAGTTAAGAGAGTGAAATGCTAGGAGGTGGAGTCATTGAGTATAGATGGGTTTCATATTAGGATGTAAACTGCTTGAGGGCAAGACATGAGAGACAAGTTTAGCTGAGAGGGGAAGGAGAGAAATATAGGTTGCTATTTAGTGAGAGTTTTTTTCAGAATTGGAGTCACTTGGATATATTTGTAGGCAATAGGAAAGGAATAAGTAGATAGTGAGAAACTGAAGGGAGGATTATAGCGGATAAGAGGGGATTGTTGTAAGAGAAGATGGAGGTGATGGAGTTTGGGTTGCACATAAAAGTGTAGCATTGTTCAGAAGGTCCCCCCTCTCCACAAGTGACTGAACTGAAGAAGAAATGGTTATAGATGAGGTCAAAGAGTTCTATGATAACAAGGAGGTGATGTCAGATTGAGAAGAACAGAGAACAAGAAGGTTTCAGTGCATAGCCTTGGGTTTTTCCCAGCAAAGGTATAGGAAATAATAATCCATTTGAATTATTAATTTAAAGACTAAAATGAATGATGTTTAGTTAAATAAGGAAGAAACTATAAGAGATATTAAATGATAAGCTACTAAATCTTTGAGACCTTAAAATTCTCTAGTCTTAGGTCCAAAACTGGATGGAATGATTAGATTCTGTGTTGAATACAGCAAATCAAATCCTCTCACTAAATCTTATGCTTGTCGTATGCCCAGAACTTGTATATTGGGAAATTGGGTGAAAACTGTCTAAATAATCTCAACTATTGATTTATGTAAAGGGTGTGTGTGTGTGTGTGTGTGTGTGTGTGTGTGTGTGTGTTTCTTGGCAAATGGCTTTCAGTGAGGAATCCAAAGACATCTTTCAGAACATCTGATAGAGTGAGTGTAATATTTTACTTCCTAGGCATAAAAGCTGAGGAATTCACTTACTTCTTTCCAACAATTTGCAATGTGTTAAGAAGTAGGCTAGAGCCTTTACCATAGCCTTCTTAGGTGGCATAGCTAATTTAGCCAACATGTAGCTGGAAATCTGTGGTACACTCATTTAGTGCTGGTTGTATCTTATTGTTAAAAAGACAGTTTGGACATATAATAGGCAAATACCCAAGACACTGTAACACCATGCCTTACCCTTATTGAGAAACCATTCCTATTGGTACAATATGTTGGTTTTGTTGTTCATCCTTTGTTTACAAAGAGGACCAATGACATCATGAGGGTTGTGTATGATTGGGATTTAAATGAGGCAGAGATGCGTGGTCATTAGCCTCATTCTCTCTTCCAGAGCCATTTGGCAAGACAAAAATCAAAATGATTGTTGATGGTCCAGGATTCAGTGGATGACCTTGGCATCTTTAACGAAGTTCTAAGCACTCCACAGCACTTGCTTTAGACACCTTTGTGGCCATTGGAACAAATGGTTCTCATGTGACCATTCTGCTGGGGAAAGATTTCACATGCTTGGGGTGGGCATCCCCCTAACTCAGCAAAGGCTCTGAGGTCTGTTGTACCCTTAACCTGGTTTAGCCCATCTGCTGAGATAGTTTTATCAGGTTATGGCTACTTCATGTGCTAAAGTCTCTTGGAGCACACAGATGTGAGTTGAGTGACAATCAAAATGTTGATAATAATGATAAAATAATAACTTTCATATGTACTTTAAGGTTTACAAAATATATGTGTACATATATTATGTGTACACACATATGTGTTATATTGTTTTATCCTTCCAACAACTTTGTAAGTCAAGGAAAAACTATTTCTCAGGGGAAAAGATATACATGCAGAAGGCTATGGGGCAGTACGATGTACTTGCCAAGGGCAAAGTATATGGACATGAGAGACAAGATAGTGTGATGGACCTGTAGTCAGGAGAGGCCTCAGTTTTAATTCTGCCTCTGAGATTTACTGGTCGAATGACTATGAGTACATCATTTAACTTCTTCAAGTGTCAGTTTCCTCACCTATGAAACAGGGACAATAATATCTGAGCTTTTTGCAAATGGCACTGATATGAGAATCAAATGTGATAATGTACAAGAATGATGTTGCATCTAGTCACCTTGATTAAAAGCTAGCTCACATTTAATATACTCATAGAATTCTTCCCCCACAGCATCACAAGCACACAGTCATGACTCTTTATTTTAATGCTTCTTTGGGTTCACTTTCTTCTCATTCCTCCAGCTATTAGTTCAGCTCAATTTTCTCCATTTCTTTGGCAGAAGCCTTTCCCCCTCAGTCTTCTCCACTGCTACTACCTCATACCACCTGCTCTGTTTTTTTTTT
This sequence comes from Phalanger gymnotis, assembly GCA_028646595.1. Taxonomy (NCBI): domain Eukaryota; kingdom Metazoa; phylum Chordata; class Mammalia; order Diprotodontia; family Phalangeridae; genus Phalanger; species Phalanger gymnotis. The sequence goes on from CM053624.1 coordinate 63,697,689, forward strand.
TTGCAATTGATCCCTCTCCATTGGAGTCTGTCTCACTGAAGATTGCTTCTCTGACTTAAAAAAAAACATTTTTAGGAGCTTCTAAAAACCATCATGTTTCCCTTGGACCCTCTCTCATTTTGGGATGTCATAGGGTGTCCTTACTTTCTTTTGTTTTTTTTCAGAGTTAACAGCTGACCCCTTTTGGTTATTTGAATGGTGATGGAGTTCTCAAAAGAATCATGGAGCCTGGACAGAGGAGGTTGCTTTATGGTCACTTAATTAGAGTTAGACTCCCTGCCTATAAACCTCATATGACATGCAGGCAAAGCTTTCAATGTATATAAGCATTTCCTCATTCTAAGAGGCAGAACTGAGGGGACATATGACAAAGCTTGTGGTCTACTTTGACAAGGAGTATTAGCTAGGGCTTATGGGATTTTGTTCTTGGCCTAGCCTTTGTCTCTTTCTTGTCTGGCTGCTCCAGAGGCAATAAGAGTTTTTCTTTCTTTTCTTCTGGGTGTGGATGAAACTGGAACTGTTTAGGGTTTTTTTCTTTCCAGAAAACTAGAGAGAATAGCAGAGACCTAGTTTTATTTTTTTTTCTTCTCTCTGTCTTTCTATTGAGAAGGTTTTCATAGAATCATTTCTATGCCTTTTATAGTAAGATAGAATCAAAATCTCAAACAAAGGCTCACCACCCTGTAAGCTTACCAAGAAGGTCAAGTAATCAAGGCTAAACTTTTGATGAGCTCCTTTACATGTGCAAATCATTACTTATAGATTTCTATGTTGTTGAGCTAATGATTCCTTTGATGGTCCAAGTGTTTTGTTTACTAGTTTGGCATGTTCGATATTGAACTAAGAACTTCTCTAGAGTATGTATTCTAATGCTCTCTATTAAATTCATCTCTCTACAGCAAAGCTGTATGGTAATTTAGTGAAATTCAATTTCGTTGGAGTTGGAAGGCCAATAGCAAAAACTCCCCAAAGAGTCTTGGGATTTCAATAGATTTTAGGATACAACTGATGAAATCTTGTGAAAATTGGAGTGTTTCTCCTTTTTCAGTAACCCTTTTTAGTACCAGATTTTGACAATTCTTCATTATACAGAGGCAGGAGCTCCATGATTCTCCTTCCAGCCCCAACTCTGCCTTCGACTTATTTAGCTATTGGGCCTCTGAATCCCTCTTTCCTAGCCCTACAACTCATCACTGGCACTGACAGTCTCTTTCTTCTAATGACTCAGGATTTAAACTCTTGTTTTTATAGATCGTGGCTTCTTTATCTTTTTTGTTTCATGGTAGACCCCCCCCCCCTTTGGCAGTCTGGTAAAGGCTATGGATCCCCTGTATTGAGATATATCAGGTTTATGCTCATGAACTCATGTGATTGTAAATGATGACTGTGATTCCATGATGAGATATTTTGATTAAAGGGTTCTGTGACAGTATGGAAGCTTCTAGTTGAAATAGTTTGTGGCTGTATTGTGGTATGGATCTGTGAAAATCTTGGATAAGTCTAAGTATGATTTCCTGGAAATTTAGTTCTGCCACTAGAGTAAACCTTGAATTTTGGAACAAAGAGAAGGTGAAGATACAAGTGGCTGGTAGAAGTAGACATTGTCATTCTATAAAATAGCTCCAGATAATGGTTGAGGCCTTACAAAGGCAACACATTGCAACTACCTACTACCTACAGAGGCATTCACTAAATTTGTGGTGATCAGGAGGACAAGATGAAAGCTGGCCAAATGTCCAAAAAAGATATTATGTACCTGTATAGGTACTGTGTATTTAGTCTAATTGTGTATAATTATGTTATTATGTCAATTAATGAATGCTGATAAATTACTTATATGTCAGGTATGATTTACAGAGATTGTAAAGTTTTTATTTAGGAGAGCTGCATAATTTACATGTAACTTCAAGAATGCAAAATTAGTCACTAGCTCCACTTTTACCCTCTCTGGTATTAAATAAAGTTCCAGAGTAATCTTTTTGGCCCTGGAATAAGCTTCTAGGAACATGGTGGGTGTTGGTATAAATTTACTCATTCTAACCTAAGTATCAAATGTACATGAGATAATTCTCACTGAAGAGGAAGCAAGCAGAGTACTCAAAATAGATTTGACCAAGAGACTTTTGCTATGCTGAGTGGGTGTGGCTGTGGGTCTGACTCGCAAAATACCACACCACTCAAAATATATCTTGAGGCTATGGGCTGGCTCACAAATGGGCTATGAATCCTTCCTATAGAGAAAAATCTGCTAAGTAGATATAATTCAGTGGAGAAATAGCAGATGGCAGTACCAGCTCTTTGGAGGAGCAGCCTACACCAATTCAACAGAGAAGCAGCAAATAGTAGTAGCAGCCCAACAGATGACATGAACAGCTCTACAGAGAAACAGTAAGCAATATGGGTACAAGTTGCTGGGCTATAGGAACTCTCTTTTCACTAGTGGTGTGGGGATCTTGGGAAAGTATACCCATGTATTTATGGGGTACTTACAAGGAGTGGCAGATTGTTATTTACCTTGCTATTCTGTTTTAATAATGCCTTTTATTGATGATATTATATATCATATCTGACTCAGTTTTCAAAAGAGTCTACTGGTTATGAAATCAAATGTGAGATTTTGAATTAAATATTAGCCCAAGGACTTCCTTGAACTAGGGTATAGCTTTTAGGGGGCTACACTGAAGGAGAACCAGGCTCCATTTCAACTAATTCAGCATAAAATGGCATACTATTCCTTTATATTGACATTGTAGTTCACCAAAACCCAGGGCTTTTATCATTTTAACTTCTGTCTAGTCATTCCTATTCTATCCTCTATTTATATAGTAGTATTTTAAAATGTAAGATTTTACATTTATTCTTATTATAATTATTCTTATTAGACTTGGCCCAACATTCTAGCATTTAGTCATATTCCTGTTTATGTTTTTTATTAGAGTTGATTTTGGGGGTTGGGAAGAAAAAAGGAACTGTGATTTTGAGATGTTTAGTTGTCTGATCCAACTTAAAGAGGCAACTTTGTTCATAAGACTTGCATTGAGCCTACATTTTCTCAACTATAAAATAGAGATAAATCCTTTTCCTTCTTTCTTCACAGGGGTCTTGTGAGTGTGCTCATAGAGGTAGAGCACTGGATTTTCCTTTTCTTGACATGAATGACTTCATTTTAGAATGTCTCTATTTCAATATAAAAGTGCAGTCACATCTAACCCATTATGCTATGCTCTTCTTTAACCTAGTTCTTGTATAAGGCCAACCAGAAGACAAATAGAATTCCCCCTGTCTTAGCCTTTCAGAGATAACAGATTTAGAAGTCTCTATCTTTCTTCTCTAAGGTCAGTGACTATGAATCCAGAATGGAGAGTATTTTCTATATATCTGTGAGAGATGACTCATATCCAGAAGCCCATTTGCCCCAGAGAGACACCCTTTTCTTGTCCCATAGAGATTCTTCTTTTGCTTTCCCATAGAAGTAACTCCTTGGATTAGTTTGTAACAAGATCTACTTTTTAATGCACCTCTTTTTAGTGAAAGGCTTATATTCTAAATTGTAATACACTAGATCTCCCTCCCCCAACATGAAGAAAGAGCTTTTTAAACATTAAAGTGATGAAGAAATGTAAGTTGTTATGTGGTTGGTCTCCCTAATGAGAAGACAGATAAATTGATTAAGGATTACCTTGAAGTAGGTGAAAAAGGTCCTTAAGCTTTGGAATTTTGTGAGCAGTTTCTGAGTAGTGTCCTAGACAGATTCAATCCCTGGTTGTAACAGCAAGAATTTCGACACATTAAAGTAATACTAATAATTGTCATTTGCCTGTATCCTTCCTGTTTATGCTTGAGTACCACATAGTACAATTTCATGCATTAAATCCATGCATACTCATGGTATTATCATTGACTCCTCCTTCTTGTCCACCCTGCATACCCAAATCATGCTGTTTTTACCTTTACAGCATCTCTCACAATCTGACCCCTAATACCTAGATCAGACAGATCATCTCTCAACTAGATTATTATAACAAGTTTCTAACTGTTCTTCCTGCTTCAAATTTCTCACCACTTCAGTCCATTCTATACACTATTGCTAAAGTAATTTTCCTTAAATAGAAGTTTGCCCATGTGACTCCCCACTGAAGTGGCTTCCTATGGCTTCTAGGATAAAATATAGATTCTTCTGTTTAGCTTTTGAGGCCTTATGAAACTTGGCCCCAACCTATCATTTCCACCTCATTGGGCATTACTCCCCCGTGTGCACTCTGCAAGGCAGCCCAACCATCCTTGTCTCTATTCCTAGCACACAAACATCCATCATTTCTTATTCCTGTCCCTTTGCACTGGTTGTCCTGCATGCCTAGGATTCACCCCCTTCTTACCTCTGCATCACAAAGCTGACTCCTCTCCCTTCCCCTGAGATACATATAACGGAGGCGCCATCCTCTGCACGAAGCCTGTTTCCAATCATTCCATTGGTGGCAATGGGAAAAGAAGCACAGTGATACATTGTTGGTAGACTTATAAAGGGGTCAAACCCAGGGGTGGGGAGCCTGCAGCCTTGAGACCATATGTGGCCCTATAGATCCTCAAGAATGTCCCTTTGACTGAATCCACCTTTCATAAACTTGACCTCCAAGAAACAGCTTTCAGTCTTTGGACCTTTCTTTGTTCTTTTCTGTTTGAGGTGCCAGAAGCAGAGTCTTCTGCTTGGTCAGGTGAGTGAGTCCCAGGAATGCAGGAGTCAGAATCCATGTTTGGTATTGACTCCAGCTGAACATCAATGCTGTCTGGAGCAAGGGGTGATCTTTGGTCTCATCAAGTTCATATTAAGGTGTGATACAACTGCTTCGGCTTCTCCTCCTCCTGCTGCTGCTACTACTACTGCTGCTACTGTTGCTACTACTACTGCTGCTACAACTACCACTGCTGCTGCTGCTACAATTGTGATTGCCCTGCTGCTGATGCTACCACTACTACAACTACTATAGTTAATCTAGTGTTTTTAAATGGCATCCAGTGTGTTAAGATCACCTAATAATTGATACACTAGACTTGCCATTTAAGATGCCACGCTAACCTGTAATTAAATAATTTTATATAGAAAAATTTGCAAACTATGTATTTGCCCCCACTCTTGAGTAGACATTTATTCAGTCATAGACTGATAGATCAATGTTATATATGAGTTTATTTCTAAACTTTTCCACTAAAACCTACTTATTCCACTCAGGTCTGCAATCTTCTTAGTGAAAACACTCAGCATGAGTTCATCAGGAAGCCACGAAAGCCTTCACAATTATTTGCAGATGACAAAGGATTATTTTTCTTGTTGCCATCATTTTCACTCATGTATCTATTGGCTTGTTCTTGAAAGGTTCCTCACTAAGAACATTTGATTTCAAGGCAGAAATCCAGGCCAGATCATTAGTAAAGGGTTTTGATCTCACATTTCAAGTGAATTGACCCATAACCAGTGGATGATCCTGGGAATGTGTGTGTGTGTGTGTGTGTGTGTGTGTGTGTGTGTGTGTATGACATTTAATTGCTATTAAGAATGGGTCCTCGTTTTCTACCCTAGAGAGGAAAGCAAATAAAAGAGGGAGACTCCCGTATGACCTTGCTCATTCCTTTTTCGTGGAAACGTACAAACTGAGTGCTTTTAGCATGGTATTTATGAAATGTCCTCAAAGAACCATTTTTAAAGTTTGGTTTAATTTTTGAAAATTCACTTTGAAATCCAGACAGAGTAAACAGAATGTTGATAACATGTGAAACAAATTCTTCATCCAGAAAATCTTCTAGGTTGGATTTTTTTTAGAACTTTGGGTATTTTGTATCAATGATACAATTTCTGAAAACAAATAGGAGACTTCAAGTTTGTATATGAGCTGTTTACCTTAAAATATTCCTTTTGAAAAAATCTTCAAGGATTTGTGAGCTTTTACATAAAATTTGGTAGAAGGTAGACTGTCATTGGAAATTTAATGATCCAGACAGAAATAAGCACCACACATCACTAACAAAAGCAAACAACTGTCTAGCAACCTCAGAGGTATGATGCTTATCATCCTGCTGCAGCCCTTCTCATAGAATCCTAATGTCCGTCCTGGAAAGGACCTCAGACACCATCCAGTCCACCTTTAGCAAGCCATTGACTTGTTTTTCATGGTTTTATCACATGCTTCTCATTTCTCTTCCCAATTTTTCCTCTACTTCTCTAACTTGCTTTTCCAAATCCTTTTTGAGCTCTTCCATGGCCTGAGATTAGTTCATGTTTTTCTTGGAGGCTTTTGTTGTAGGCTCTTTGACTTTGTTAACTTCTTCTGGCTGTATGTTTTGGTCTTCTTTGTCACCAAAGAAAGATTCCAAAGTCTGAGACTGAATCTGGGTGTGTTTTCGCTGCCTGGCCACGTTCCCAGCCAACTTACTTGACCCTTGAGTTTTTTGTCAGGTATGACTGCTTGTAGAGTAAAGAATTCTGTGTTCCAAGCTTGGGCAGATGCACTGTTGATCCACACCAGCACTCCTCCTTCCCCAAGAACCTCCAATCCATTAGATCTTCAGCAGGCTCTGCACTCCTGCTCTGATCTGCCACTTAATTCCTCCCACCAGATGGGCCTGGGGCCAGAAGCAACTGCAACTGTAGTTCTGTAGCTGCCCCACCTCCGCTGCCCCTGGAGCGGTGGCCAAACAGCAAACTCTATGACTCTATGACAGCAGCTTTTCCCACTAACCTTCTCCGTTGTCTTTGGTGTTTGTGGGTTGAGAAGTCTGGTAACTGCTGCAGCTCACTGATTCAGGGTGCTAGGGCACGCTCTGCCTGGCTCCTGGTCTGGTTGGTCTGTGCTGCCCATTCTGGGCTCTGCTCCACTCTGCTCCCAGCTTCATGCAGGATAGACCTCACCTAGCAACCATCCAGGCTGTCCTGGGCTGGAGCCATGCTTCCCTCAGCCATTTTGTGGGTTCTGCAGTTCTAGAATTGGTTCAGAGCCATTTTTTATAGGTTTTTGGAGGGACTTGGCGATGAGCTCACACTAGGCCCTGCTTTCCAGCTGCCATCTTCCATCCAGTCCACCTTGTACCTGAACAAAACTCCAATAATATTCCCTAAGAGGTGATTATTCTTCCTTCACTTGAAGATCTTCTGAAACCCAGAAGAAAAAACGATTCTGTCTAGTCCACTCTTGGACTTCTCTGAGGGTGCTGAACTTATAACAATCTTCCATTCACCTTTAGAAAAGTACTTGGGAGAGCAGTGTGACTCTCCTATAGCTGCAGGTGGGAATATATGTATATTGATGTTTGTGGCATCATGAACTCTTAAGGGGCTCAAATAAATAGCTTCCTGAGGAGGGAAATGTGAGCTATGATACATCAAAATGAATAGATCTTGCAAATGTGGAGTTGTAGCAAGAAGGCTGAATTTATAATCTCAAATATAATCATGTATATGTTTGAATGGTTCAAAATTGCAAGGTATGAGAGATTCTCTAAGTAGAACGCAATAAAACATTTATTTAGGCTCCACAGAAACAGATTCATGAACCAGCCTCCCCATTTTGACACTTTGATCACAAGCTTCCAGGCCCAATAAGTCCGCCTCACAAGAGTAACCAGGAGGCCACAGAAAAACAAGACGGTATTTAGCCAAATCATATTTACTGGCTTCAAGTCCTTGCTCGCACTCCTGGGTCTACACACGGGTCAGCTCTACTTTCGGGTTGGCTCTGCTTCCGCAGCCCCTGCTTCAGCTTCAGATTTCTCTTCAGCTTCAGCTGTAGCTGTCTCTGCCGCTGTCACCACCACTTCCGCCACACTCTCCAAGCTGTATTCCAGCTAGCTGACTGCTTCCTCTCTCCTTCAGCTCTTAACTCCTGTCACCAACAACCTCTCCAACTGCCTCCCAACTGCTTCTCCAACTGCCTCCAACTGCCTCTTAGCTCTGCTCTAACCGTTCCACAAGCTCCTCCCACCACAGGCTTCTATTGGCTCCAGTGCTAGCCACTCCCCCTAGGGTCCTGGGAGGCTCATATCCACATAGATTCCACACCCAACAGGGCTCTGGGCCTGGGGCTTAACACTTAGTAAGGCTCAAGGAAATGCACTGAACTACTCAAAGAAAACAAAGACCATTTTGCTTGTCAACACGGGAGTGCAGCCAGAAGTATTGACCCAGGAAGTTGTTAGCCAGAAGGACACCGATATTAAAAAGGAAGAATTTCAGAAGTGGTTTGAAATGTAGAAAGGTTTTTTTAATCCACAATAATTGTATAAAATTTAAGTGACCTTAGTTATTTTTTGAGAGTATATCTATGCTCTAAACATAATCTCTCCTCTTGCCTGGTACTTCTGTATTACTCCTTTTAGAGAAACTCTTCTTCAATTTCTAAAAATTTCCTTCCTGGAAACTCCAAGTCTCTTAGTTATTTGACACCTTCCTATGACATCAGATGTGAGAAACTAATCTGACATGTATGTTTAAATTAAATAATACTCCTCCCTACAAAAGAAAATAAAACAAAACCCAGACCTCTTTGGCAAGATTGAGCCTCATTGTTTTGTGGGATGAGACTCAAATCTATTGATAAGTAGGGACAAAGTAAGCACATTTTAAGGTTTGTAAGGACAATGGCAAGAGTCTGACATAATCTGAATTCTAGGCCAAGGGAGTTATTTTCTTCCTATGTCATTGATCCCATTCCTCCTTGGACTAGGATCTGGAGTTCATCTCTCCCATACCCAGTTCTGTCCCTGTCTTCCTCTCTCCTTTCTGCATTAGCTGCTGTGTGAGTATGCCCCCTCTCTGGATTACAGCTGCATTGTTGTCTTTTTGGTAACTGTAATTTAGAGGTATCCTTGTACCCCTCTTCATGGGTATCTCAGATTAAGACACTTCTTTTTATTAGTTCAAATGCACCCTGCTGCTTTTGACATCATGGATCACTTTGATTCTTCTGTGGAAACCTCAAAGCCTCAAGAAAGTAGCTGCAATGAGTTGGTATGCTCCCAGTGCAAATGGCGACTGGCCACTTGTTGGGCTATGCTCAAATGCTTGGTAAACAGAAGTGGCCTACTTAGCCTGTATGCAGGCTTAGGGTATTCCAGGATAAGACTCCTATACTCTGTAACTGGAAATTTCTGTTCTGTAAGTCTGATTTTTAAAAATCTTTCTAATATCGAATTATAGTGAAATCCTCTTGAAAAAATCTAGCTTATGTCTCTGGATGGCCTAAGAATAGATTAGCTTCCCTCCAAACATGGCAAGGTAAAGACTGTCAGAAAAAGCAAGGAGATTCTGGCAGCATCATATGCCAATGTGTTTTGGGGTGCTAGTAAATAGAGCAAGCAAAAGGGAGATGGAAACTTCTCTAGGTCTGATTAATGTGGTTGGTTTTCTTTCTTTCTCTGAGTCCTCTTTCTGCATGGACAGATGCTTCAGTGTCCAGATACAGAAAGTGAATTTTCAGAGAAGACGAAGAAAGAGGTGAAGAAATGGATGACCACTAACTTGGGGAAAGCAGACATTCATGGCACATCAAAGAGAGGTGAGTGTTCTCCTAGAAGCCTTCAAATGAGGCAGTATGGGATATCATTTTGTCATTGTAAAGATGAAAGTATACTTAAGAACAGGTTCTATGAGCTGAGTTTGTGAATGGTTAACACGTAATATTAAAACAACAAACTTATAAATATATTCAGTGTGTCAAAATATTATGACAATCTGTGAGCAGTACTGTTGGGCTGTGAGAGAAGCTGCAATCAATAGCCTTACAAGGACATCAACTTTTCTTTCCTCCTCTGTAGGCAGCTTGTCATAAGAAAGGAACAATCTAGTCCTGGACTGATATTTCCTAAACTAACCCTTGTACTGTGGTTGTCTAACTGAGTGTAACAGGTTAGACAGACAACAAGATAGCTAGGAAATGACAATGTGGTTCAGGGAAATCTGGAGACCTGAATGGCTTTCCCCTGTTTGTGTATGTCTTTGATTCCATTCCTCTGCAGAGTGTGTGTGTGTGTGTGTGTGTGTGTCCATGTCTCCAGGAAAAAGTACTCTGCACTGGGCTGTGTTACAAGCTGAGTCCTTAGTCCTTTTAGTCCTTAGGACTAAACTGTGATCACTCTGCATCACGAGGTCAGCAATAGCTGGATCCTTAATGACTTCTGAGTACTTCTTCTCTGCTGTACCTGCACCAGAGGTCAGAGAATCTAACAAGCAGTGCTGGCAACACTCTAACACTCTAGAATTGTCTAAAGGAACAAATGACCTGTCACCTACCTACTCATGAATGTGTATTTTCAATTTATTAAGTTCTTATATTCTTAAGCTATAGGTGGATGACTCTAGGTTTCTAGAGCTTGATGAAAGTCTTAAAATCATCCAGAACACTTTACTTTCACTTGTTTTGTTGTTCATCCTTTTCGGAAGAGGACCAATGACATCAGGATGGTGATGTCTTGACTTGTGTGTGAATTGGACTTAAGTGCTGCAGAGCTGTGCAGTCATCAGCCTTAGTTTCTCCTTAAGAGTCTCTGAAGTCCAGACTAAAGTCAAAACGACTGGCAAAAGCCCAGGATGCAGTGGGTGACCTTGGACATTCTAAATTAAGGTCTTTCCCAGGTCTCAGTTTGTCTGAGGCAATGCCCATTCAATCACTAGGATGTGTGTTGGAGATAGCTCTATCCAATCTGGAGAAAGAGTTAAATTTTCAGCGTAAGCATTTTTACTTCAGAAATCAGCACTAAAAGTAGAACTTGATTTATTGTTTTGTTGATTATATCTAGACTTTAAAAAGCATTAATAACTGAGATTACCCTTAAAGATGTGTGTGCAACACATTTTTCCCCTGGGTCAGTTGTCTAACATTTACCATCACACTTCATACTGCTCCCAACTATTGCTTGAGCTCAGCAAGATTTCAGTAGAAGACTCAGGGAATTACTACTGTTACTACAACTACTAACTACTACTACTACTACTACTACTACTACTACTACTACTACTACTACTACTACTACCACTACTACTACTACTACTACTACTACTACTACTACTACTACTACTACTACTACTACTACTACTACTACTACTCTTCCTCCTCCTCCTACTACCTGGCATTTAGGTGGTACCTTAAGATTTGCAAAGTTCTTCACATCCATTTTCTTTTTCCCTCACAACATCCCTGCTCTAATTTCATATTCACCAATTAAATTTGGATATTTCTTTGGATTTTTAAAACATTTACTTATTGGAAAAATGGAAAATGGATAGGCTATGCTTAAAAGTTATATTTCTTATTGTGAATAAATTGGTTTTCTGATCTGAAAATTGGTCTAATGTGAGTTAAAGTTACATAAGCTAGTTTCCCCCATAGCTTGCCCTGACATAAAATGATTTGCTATAGGCATTCAGAAGAAGCTGAGCTCTGAGGTAGAATAGAGGTAACAAATTCTGAAGCTAAGTACAACATAATTGTTAAAACATGAACTATAATTACAGGAAAAGTGCCTTCCTCCCCCACCCCGTGCACTAATTTTCAGCTCTTATAAAAGTTTTCTAGGTGACTGAGGAAGTAATAAATTAGGAGTACTAGATAGTTAGCCACATCCATATCTGAAATTGAGATTTGGAATCTGAGTAGAATGATAAAATTCAGGGTATCATCAGTAAAGGAAAATTAGTAAGTGAATGAATATGTGAAAAATTTGTAGTTCTATTGTGTGATAATTTAAGAGTTCATCCATGTAGGCTGATTATAATATGATCTGACCTAAATAGAAGTTGCTATGGCCAAAAAATAAAAAAAAATCACTGAGAATTGTAATCGGGTGAAACATAAAGAATTGTATAAAGCATCCTTGTACACAGACTCCAAACAAAAGAAATTCCCTGTTGATGGAAAATTTCTCCAAATATTCTTATATGAGGAAGACATCATATTAATTGCATTGAGCCCCAGGGAAATGACAAACTTCTTCAGGGAAATCCACTGAAATATGTAAGAAATTTGTCTAACCATGTGTGATAGGATCCATATTCACCAGGGATCCCACTAAACTGTACCACGTAGGTTAGGTTAGTTCATTTCCTAAAAGGCTAGGAAGCCATTTCCAGGACTTGACTAACCCAGGGGCCTCAGGTTCATTCCTCTCCCTTATTGTTGATACAGCTTCCTCATATCCTCAAGTCATGTTGATGCAGCTTCTTGTTTACCTAGGGGCATAAAAACATATACCCACATGGAATAGTGGCCCTTTGGACTTGGTAGATGTTCCAAGGCCTCCATGAGTCATCACGTCCAGCCTGGCTAAATGTACTTGTTTTCGTATGGTAGCAAGAGGGTCTATTTTAAATTGAGCTAAGTCATATCCTTAATGAATATCCTCTTTGCACTACGGAGAGTAAACTTCCTTTTGTTCAGTATCTCCTTTAATTCCAATATATGATTGAAACTATCAGGGGACTAGCCTAAGTCAGGCTGAACTACATAACCATCCATATAAGAAACAAAAAGTGGATGAAGAACATATATTACACAGATATTGCCAAGTAGGTCATGTTATATGAAGTCAGATTATTGACTTGTTATAGAAAAGTTCAAAGTTTCTGCTAAACTAGAAGAAAGGATAACAATGAGATCCTATGGGTAATTATGGTAGCACTAGCATGGACTATTTGAATAAATTGTGGATTAGAAAAAATTGGAAATAAAGACATTGCTCCAGATTATCATCATTTATTAGGGAAATTTAATTGATATAAAAGCCACCAAAAGAAAGAACCAATAGAACCCAGAAAATATCTTAGTCACTTGATGTCCCCATCAGACACAGAAACATGGTAGCCCAGGGTAGCCCCATTTTTTATTTTATCATTTTTATTTAATATTTTAGTTTTCAACATTGATTTTCACAAGATTTTGAGTTACAAATTTTCTCCCCATTTCTACCCTCCCCCCATTCCAAGATGGCATGTATTCTGATTGCCCTGTTCCCCAGTCAGCCCTCCCTTCTTTCACCCCACTCCCCCCATCCCCTTCCCCCTTACTTTCTTGTAGGGCAGGATAGATTTCTATGCCCCATTCTCTATATATCTTGTTTCCCAGCTGTAAACAAAAAACAACTTTTTTTAAGCATCTGCTTTTAAAACTTTGAGTTCCAAATTCTCTCCCCTCTTCCCTTCCCACCCACCCTCCCTAAGAAGGCAAGCAATTCAACATAGGCCACACATGTATCATTATGTAAAACACTTCCACAATACTCATGTTGTGAAAGGCTAACTATATTTCCTTCCATCCTATCCTGTCCCCCTTTATTC
>CM053624.1:63711503-63727681 GCA_028646595.1 Phalanger gymnotis
CCTAGCTGGAACTTGAGCCTAGGTCTTCTGCATGATCATATGAGATAGTGGCTAGAATGCTGGGTCTGAAGTGAGGAAGAGTCATCTTCATGAGTTCAAATCCAGCCTTAGACACTACCTATGTATGGGCAAGTCATTTAATCCTGTTTGCCTCAGTTTTCTCATCTATAAAATGAGCTGGAGAAGGAAATGGCAAACCAGCACTCCAGTATATTTGCCAAGAAAACCCCAAATAGGGTCACAATGAGTCAGACATGACCGAAAAATAATTAAAACAACTTCTGCATCATCATTCTTTCTATTTTGGGATTCTTCTCAGACAAAACTCAGTTCACCAGACACCAAAAAGGCAGGTTCTCTGAAGACAATAAAACTCATAGTTTAAGAGTGGAGCTAAGATGGTGGAGTAAAAGCAGGGACTTGCTTGAGCTCTCCCCCAAACCCCTCCAAATACCTGTAAAAATGACTCTAAACAAATTCTAGAGCAGCAGAACCCACAAAATGACAAAGTGAAACAAATTGCCAGCCCAAGACAACCTGGAAGGTCAACAGGAAAGGTCTGTTGCACTATTCTGAGAGAAGATCACAGTCCAGCAAGGGCCACATGGACACAGATGGGCCTCAGGGGACTGAATCACTGGAAGCTATGGTGTTTCCAGATTTCTCAACTCACAAATGCCAAAGACAACTTAGGTCAATAGGAAAGGTCTGTTAGACCTGGATGAGAGAGGAGTACGGTCCAACCCCAGCCCCAGGGAGGTGGTGGTGGAGGCAGCAGCAGCTGCTTCCAGAGTTCCAGGCCCACAGACAGTGGAAGGATCAAGGAACTGATTAGAGGGGGATTTCAGGAATCTCTTTGCTGGCACTGAGTCAGGATTCTCTGGCTTCGCCCTGCTTGGATCTGGGTCAGAGTCCTAGGTGGTGGTCCTAGGGTGAGGAGGAGCACTAGTGTGCCAGAACTTGTGGTGGTAGTGAAGAGGGAATCCTTCTCCCAGTTCCAAGGCAGAAAAGAGTGCTTGTGGTCACTCACAGACCAGGAGAGGAGTAAACATCTCTCCTTTGATCATACCACCTTGGAAGAATTGCAAATTTACAGGTCCCTAGAAGTATCTCTGAAAACAGCTACACAAAACCCCTGAAACTTGGGACAGTGTGCCCTCTGCACTGGAAGCAGAGTCCTACTTTAAGAAAGAGTTAGAAAGTCAAGTAATTGGCTGGGAAAATGAGCAAACAGCAGAAAATTTATAGTTATATAGCATAGCATAAAGAGCACTGACTTAGGGGTCAAAGATCTGGGCTTGAATGCCTTTACTTCTGTTGGACCATAAACAAGTTGTCTCACCTCCCTGAACTTCAGTTTGCTCATTTCTAAAAGGGGGATGATAAAGCAAAAACTTATTGTAACATATAGCACCTTTAAGCCTGGCAAGTGTTATATTATTGTCAGTTATTGTTATAATAGAATGTCAAAAGTTGGAAGGAACCTTAGAGATCATCTCACCCAATTACTGAAGAAACTGAGGTCTGAAAAGTTCAAGCCACATTGCTAGTTAGCAGAAGAGATGGAAAGAAAACCTAGGTTGTCTGACTTTCAATAACTCCTACCAACAAGGAGCTTGATACATTACAAAGGAGCCCGTTTTGTTCATGGGTAGCTCCAAAAGTTAGAGAGTTCTCACTAATACTGAGCCAAGGCCTGCCCAAAACATCTTCCCACAGATCCTGAATCTGCCTTTTGGTGCTGTACAAACAAGTGTATTACCTCTTCCTTAAGACAACCCTTTTGGTATTTGAAGATGTCAGTCACGTGCTCCACTCTTTCCTCGACATCCTGCCCAAGTCGTCTCTTCTTCAAGCCAAATACTGTCAGTGGCCTGAATTATTCTTCCTATTTCATGGTTATAAGGACGCTTCCATACTGGCCACCCTCCTCTGAATGTGCTTGGGTTTTTTAATGGTTATTTTACAATGGTGTACTACAGAATTATAATGGGACTCTCGTTTCTCTTGTTCTGAAACTGTATTTCTATTAATTTAATCTAAGATCAAATAACCTTTTGAGTAGCCGCATCACAGTGCTGGCTCATACTGAGTTTGTAGTCAAGTGAATCACCCAAGTCATTTTCATATTAGGAGTTGCCAAGCCATGTCTTCCCTCATCCTGCACGTCAGCAATTGATTTTTAAAATGTGAATGCAAAATTCTCTATTATTATTATTCAATCCCATTAATTTTGTTTCAGCCCTCGGTTCTAGCCTGTCAAGAGCATTTTAAACCTTGATTCTGTTATGCGGTGTGTTAGCTATCCCTAACAGCTTTGTGTTGTTTGCACATTTTATAGGCATATCTTCTTGTCTTCATCAAAAGAATTTAAAAAAATTGAAGGTCGAAGAGTACAGGGCCAAAGGACACGACCTTGAAGCACAGACTCCTTTTATTAATACTTCGATGTACCTACTATTTCGTCAATGTCAGTGCTGTCTTTACTATTGCAAATCACAACCCATCTATTTCCATGGACTCTTGTCCACGTCTTCCTATAGATCTTCCATATTGAGTACGCCAATGTGCTGTGATCTTCTAATTCTCTTGACTCTGGGTGGAGCCCAATGGAGCACATGGCTGTCTATCAGTTACCCTTCTTTTTCACCGTATAACCAGCCCATCTCCCTTTATGGTCATACATCTCTCAAGATGTCTTTTGCCACCCCAAAGGCAAACACTAACTCATATAGATACAATACTCCCAAATGCCACCCAAATAAGATTAAAAGTACAACCTGATTGATATTAAAATGTAATTGGGAAATATTTTATAAAATAAATAAAAATACAGCAAAACTTAGATGACATTACATTTTAAATCTATGTCAATATGTAGCCCATGTGGATTCTTATGTATGAATTAGTGACCCACAAGGATCCTTTTGTATGGATTAGTGGCCCTCATTTTTACTTGAGTTTGACAGCACTGCTCTATATTGCTTCTCTTACATAATTCTTAGTTGTCTGGTAATATGTTGTACTTACTGATGCCTTCCATACACTTCTAAATTGCATGGAACTTAATTCTTTGGAAAATGTGGTATTCCATGACCCAACCATAACAGATAGTTCTTGCTTATGTAAGTGGACTGTTCTGCAGACCTCTATAAAAGCAATTTTTACATAATGAAAATTTGCCCCTACCCACCCACGTGGGGGAATTCTACAATGCACTGGAGTTTTATACAACCACTATGCATCTCTCTTTAGTTCTTCAGAGGCAGTGGTATGTCATAGCTCACTGTCATATAGAAATACTTGTTAAGTGTGAGTGTTGTAAAGGTAGGTTTTAGATTGCAAATGAAACTTAATATCAGGAAAAGACCTTTTTAGTTTCCCAAAAATAATCCAGCCTACTGTCTTCCTCCTGTTCAACACTGGGCCTAGTTTGCTGTGCATTTGTGCTGTTAGACAAGCTCTATAAGGTATCCATCTGAATCAATACTGAAATCTGGGTAACAGATGTTCTTTATCCAATTCATCTTTCCTGTGTACAGGCAAAATTCCTCTGAGTGATTACAGCTCTTTTTCTTGAGTCGTAATGGGGATGGATGCCATCAGCACAATATCATCGGCAAACAGGAGTGTCTGGAAGAACTCCCTCTTCAACATGAACTCTGTGTTGGATCTCCTCCATCATAGTAGGAAATGCCTTAGGGGAGCATATATTTCTCTGAAACTGTGCTAAGTCCTTGGAATACAAATACAAGTGAGTCAGACAGTCCCTGAACTGAGAAGCAATCTAATGGAGAAGACAACCTATAAAAGTGAGTTGGAAAGAGTCACAATACCCGCACAGTTACGTGTTTTTGTGATGGTGGGGGCCTGGTTACAAGAAGATAAAAGAAGAGAAGAGCCCAGTGACCCAGAGACTGGGTACAAGCTTTGGGATCAGACTATCATTGAATAGAGTTACTTCTGTTGTTACACCTTCCAAGGAATCTTGGACACTCTTGCCGCATGGATGCAAGACACCCTCTTGAAAAGGAGCCTGTAAGACAATGTTTTGTTCTAACAAAACAAATGCTTTTTCTTTTTATGATGAAAAAACAGTAAGCACAATGAGACCATATATTCCCTATCTCTTTCAGTAATTTAAGAAATGGCAAAGTTGTGGTCCATTTTTGAATATCACTTGTGAAAGCTTGCTTGTGCCCTACTGATGTTCTGAATGAAGAGGTTCTCAGTTTGTATGTAAATGACAACTCCCATAAAGATAATATATAGAGAGGAGAATGGGTATCTAAATTGGGAATTAGTGATCCTCTCTTGGTCACCTTTTTCTTTGAATTGAGATTTTTTTCTGCATGCCTTTAGCATGTCCCCCCTTCATATACTTTGCGTATCAGCATGTATCATGCAAGATCCCACTTGTAAATGGTTTGTTGATGATAAAAAGGCATTTGATTGTGTGGAGTAAAAGACCATCTTAAAGGCTTTTCTCCAATGATGTATCTACTTTGCCTATGTCAAAATCACACAAAGTTCTTTGAAAGATGGAATGACTGAGGTGATTTTGTTTGATGACCCACTGATTATTAATATCAATATTAATACTGTTATCAAGGGATGAAACATCACAATCCCAGATATGCTTAAGGAGGAGGTAGAAATGGTCCTAAAGAGAACAAAAATGGGAGAACAGCCAAATTGGACCAAGCTGGATTCAAATGCTTGAATCTAATTTGACTGCTTTTCTATTTTTATTCTCTTCAGAACCATTCCTACCACTTCCTTAAGCATATCTGGGATTGTGATATTTTATTCTCTTGATATTGGTATTAATAATTAGTAGATCATTGAACAAAATGACCTCAGTCATTCCATCTTTCAAGGAATTTTGTGTGGTTTTCACACATGAATATCTTATTGGAGAAGAGACTTTAAGATGATGTTTTACTCCATATAATAAAATAACTTTTTGTTATCAACAAACCATGAACAAATGGGATCTTGCATTCTGTATATCTTTCACTTAACTGTGTGACTGCGAATTTATGATCTTTATGGAATATAATTTGTGAAAGCATATATATTGCCTTTTTATAACTTCATCAAGTATTTCCTTAATGTATGTATATCTTATGCTTATAAACATTTTTTTAAAATGGCAAAGTAAGCAACAGGTTAGTGGTTATTGATGTTTCTCAGTGACCTTTTTAAAATTGTAAACAATATGATCTTAAATTCTTTCAAGCTCATAGTATTCTTTTAAAAATTATTTTGGTACTTGGTCCCTCAGTGCTTTCAAAATTTCGTTCCCTCTAGCATGCACGTACTCTGAATATACTTAGTTTGGCTCAGTTCCTTTTTCCATCTTTATCTATTTATTTTCATTGTCAATTCCATTTCCTTAAGAAGTACTTCAAGGATTATAATTTTAGACTCCCAATATAGCAGCTCCACCAAACTTTAGGTTGAAATAAGACAGTTATAAAATCTTTACAGATCTTTTCCATTTTTTCACGTCTTTGTTGGTCTCCATGCAATTTTATTATTAAATTCCCAGGGGGATAAATTTATTTCCTTGGGTCTCTTGACAAGTTGTTTTTAAACATTTTTCCCCTCCATTGCTTCTCACTTTTTAAAAGGCATTACTGCTCTTTAAGATTTTACAAATAACCTTACATTCTAAACTAGTGTTGCCCTTGGCTAACATATTTCTTCATTTCCCAAAGCAATCAAGTGTTTACCCACCGTAGCAGTTTTTAGTTTATTTTAGTCTCCTTGTTATAGTGATTGATTTAAGTTAGTAAAGCTTGTTAGCAAATAATGTCTGTATTTTTAGTCTATTTTCCAATTTTTTCATCATCTACAGTTTATTTCAACAGGTTAGGTTGGAGCTGCCTTAACTAAATTATCTGCATCTCATTTTTGTAATCTCTTCTAGTTTTGTATTAATTTGGACCTTTGCCCTGGCAAACCAGTGATCTGACTACAGATAGACAGCTAGTACTCCCATATCAGTGGTCAGACATTTCATGCCCATTCTCTATCTGTAGGCCAATGGGCAGGCTAGGTAGGGAAAGCTGCCCAGCTTCTAGTACTCTCTGGAGTAGAAAGTTGTATACTAGGTTAAGGGACTGCTATCTATACTTGAGGAGAAATAGCTGCTAGGCGTGCTATCTAGTTGAGGCAATTGCACAGATTACAAAGGAACAATATGACCACACATCAGGTACTGATGGCACACAGGAAGTATTATGAATAGAAAGCCTTTGCTCTTTGGAAGAAAGAGATAGGTAGGTATTGCTTTATTATTTGTCTGTAGTTGCTTCCCCAACCATAATAATGATAGCTCTGGGGTCTGAAATATCTCTCCCCCATGCATTGTCAGGCCCATTCAGAGAAGGTGGGTCTATATATGAGTGAATTGGCACAATCAAAAAGGTCACTGAATATGTTTATGCTGAGTTTCTGCTAGGAAGTTGGAAGCACTAACTCCTAAATCTTTCCTGGAGTTGTTGCTATGTGTGCAGATCTGTCCTGAATATTATTCCCAGTGATTTGAAGGAAGTCTGATCTCCTATTGTAGCACTCATGACATATACATAAACTCACTAAATCAGCCTACAGTGGAAAGATCAGTGACTTGGAAGTCAGAAGACCCAGGTTCCATACCACTCATTGGTCTTTTGCCTTCTGGTATACTCTTAGATAAATCATAGAATTTCGCTGAGCTTTTGTTTGTTTTTTTACATGTGAATTGGGGTAGAGAGGTGATTAAGGTGGTAACTGTTCAATCTAAGGAATTTCCCAATCAACCTGATGAGATTCTAGGATATGGAGGCAACTGAAGTTACCTCCTTTTGGAATGTGAGCACACCCCCTTCACCTTACTGATTGGATGTCAGAACCTGGAGTTGCCTTCTGTTAATTGACTGACCAAGGATCAGGTATCCATCCCCACGGTCTATAAAAGCAAGATGTGAGGCTTAGCATGGCCCTTTTCCTCTCCATCTTAGGACTTTCACTTCCCCTTTTCTCTTGGTGGAATATGGCAAGGAAAACGAGAGGATGTCTTCCTTCCTTTCTACCCACCCAGGAGCAGTAATGACAACTTATAGCCCAAGCACATGGCAACATTAACATGTGCTTGCACGTGGCCTGAAAGGATAGTTAATGAACAATATTCATGAGCCTCAATGTCTCTGGGAATTTCTTGATATAGCTTGCTGATTGGAAAAAGAAGATGGTCTTCTATACATAGTTCCTGTACGTTGTCTTACATGGAGAGTAAAGCCACTGAGTTACTTAAAATCACAGCCTCCTAGATTTGTATTAGAAGGCACCTTAAAAGTCAAGAACAAGGTGTCCAGTTCAACTCCTTTACTTTACAAATGAGGAAATAAAAGGCCACAGAAGTTATCTTTCTTGTCCAAGGTCATAAAGATAGTGAAGTAGCAGAGTTGGATTTTGAACCTAGGTCTCTTGATTCCAAATCTTTCCAAAGTAGTATAGGTCTGATGAAAAGGAGTTTGCTTGTTTGGCAACCACTAAAGTGTATGTATCTTCCATGGGATGCACTGTAAGTCTTGAGAAAACTGCGTATCTGAGTTGAATCCTAATGCCAGAGGATGATTGAAATAAGGGGGTAAGGGGCAAGTGGAAGAAGACAGTCCAAGCAGAGGAAACAACATGAGCATAGACTCAGAGGTAGGAATGTGTACAGAGTACCGTGAGTCATCTAGTTTGGCAGGAATGTAGATTGTATTAGGTGGAAAAGATAAGGAGGCTCCAGGTGCAGAGGACCTTGGTTCTGGAGGTAAAGATGCATCATTGGAGAGGCTGGGGGCCTTGAATAGATATGACAAACATTTTCTGCCAGGAGGAGTTTAAGCCTAATGATGCTTTGAGTGGGTGGGTTGATGTCATCTGCCCATGTTCAACTTGGCTTCTGTCCCCACGGGCTATGAATTTTTAAAAGGGCATTATTCCTGTTGATTTTCTTTGGGAAATGGTCTCTATGACTTTAAATCCTTTTTTCAAATCACGTTCTTTAAAAAGATTTGCTAATACCCTTTTGGGAAGACCTCCGAATGCAAACTTGATGAATTATATGCATTTGGGAAATCAATTAGAAAAGGCAATTCTTGCCAACAACTAAACCTGGAGGGGAGTGGAAAGCCTTTTGGTACTGATGGGTCTCTAGTGTGTTGATGCCTTAGCCAAAAGCTTTTAGCTGTAGCTTAAAACCTGTGTGAGTGACAAGATTAAGTACACAGGCATTTTTCCCTCTGCATATTTTTAAGTCACCTTGCTCACATTAGGAGGGGAAAATGAGGGATTTCACCCCCACCTCTATGACATGTACAGGCAAAATTACTTTTTCTGCTGTTAACATTCCAGAGGCACAAACATCTGACTAAGAGCTGCATTAGCCAGCATGGTTTTATTTTTTTGCTAGGTTTTTCCCCCTTTTAACAGCCTAAGTACTTTGGCAGATCACAGTTTCTTGAAAACCTCTTTGAAACACAAAATGTTAGTAGCAGATTTCCGGAGGAGGGGGGAGAGTGGGAGTGGCAGGGAGGAGGGAGAGATTTCTCAGTTTTACACACGTAGTCTTATTGAAATATTAAGAATGGGAGGCACCTTAGAGATCACCTAATCCAATCCCTTCATTTTATAGAGAAAGAAACAGAAGCCTTGAAGGGAGGCATTGTTGGGTCCTAGTCATCTAACTGTTCACAGGATGGCTAGTTATTTTCTACATGCCCCCTAAGGTACAAAACAAAACATGAGCTGACCAAAGTCATAGCTAGCCCAGTGCATAGTGGGATGAATTTTTACATGCAATAATATGAGGCACGGAAAACTTAAAGCTCCACCAAAAAAAAAATCTAGGTTATTGAATGTCCCTTATAAACAAACGATGTCACTTGGAAGGAGGGACATTCATTGTGCCACCTGCACTTTTTAGCACCTGGGACTGAGGAAGGCAGCCTAGGGCTGTAGCAAGAGAGCTGAACTGAAAAGCTAAAAGGGTGGGTCCTAGCTCTGGCTCTTTCATTAACTTCCTCTAAGATCTCCAGTCCCTTCTCTGGGCCTCCACCTTCTCAGCAGCATAATGAAGAGATGGGAGTTGGTCTATTCCAGCTCTAAGGTGTAATGCTGGTTGGTGTAGGAGATGGAGGACTGGACTTAGAGCCACAAAGATCCAGCCAAATCCTGCCTCCTATATCTACTAGTTGTATACCCTGGCAAAGTGCCTTAACTCTTCTTCTTCTTCAGTTTCTTCATCTGTGAAATGGGGATACTTATATCAACTTTCTCCTGGAGTTGTAAGAATCAAATAATATATTCTCATCACTTTGCAAACCTTAAAGTGATATATCTGTTAGCTATTATTATGTTTATGATCTTATGAAATTGCCAGATTATCTATCCTCCTGGCAAGGTCCTAAAAGAATGGAATATAGCTAGGTCCTAATTAGCAAAGATAATTAATTGCCTGAAGTAGTCACATGGATTCAAATTCACACTATTCAGAATTATAATTATGTAAAATATAGTAATGGAAATGTACAGTATTGGAATAATGTGACCATCGCAGGGGATTTGATATTCACATTAATTGAGACCAAGCTGTATGTGCATCATGCCCTTTGATCAAGAGATCTAACTGCTGGGCATAGGTCCCAAGGAAGTCAAAGACGGAGGGAAAGGTTCCATTGGAACAAAATATTTGTAGTAGATGAAAAAAAACAAACCCAACAACCTGGAAACATAGTGAGTTCCCTTTGGGGAATTGCTGAACAAATTGTGGTATATAATACAATGAGATAATATTCTATTTTAAGAGATGATGACTACAAGGGATTTGTGGACACGTGAGAAGATTTGTAGGAACTAAAGCAAAGTAAATAGAATCAGGATAGCAATATACAAAATGCCTGCAGTCATGAAAATAAGCCAAGTATTATGCAACTATAATGACCAATTTTGGTTCAAGAGAGGAGATGAGGAAATGCACCTCTCTCTTTTCCTTGGAGAGGAAGAAGACCTTGGGTGTAGAATGCTGCAGATATTGCCAGATATAGTTGCAATGACAGAAGGTTTTCCTTAGCTGTTTTTCTCTGTTATGACAAAAGGTTCGCTGATTTTGGAGGGTACGAGATAGATTTATTTGAAAGTGCTGGTGATATGAAAACAAAAGACATCAGTGACACTATTAATAAACAAACAAGACTGAGAGCTAGGTTTGAAAAGATTTGATGTGATGAGGCAAGTCAGGGCACATTCCAGAGCCAGGAGAGTGAGGGTCAACCTGAAGACAGCAGGTACATTTGTGTGTGAGGCCACCAAAAAGGCAAAATGTTCAAGAGGAATCTCCTGAAAACCAAGTTCATCTCTGCAAATTTGCCTCGGACCATCTTATATTCCAAAACTTAGTACTATCTTCTCCATCTAACTCCACTCCTAGATGGATGGAAATCTATCCATGTAGCCAATGCTTAAGCTGTTTATTTAACAGAGTGGATTAGACTTTTAAAGGTATGCATGCAGCATTTGAGATGTAGGACAACTGAGCTGGGCTTAGTTTTGTCTTTGCAATAGCTGCAGTGAGTGTGATGACTAGGCAAATAGCTACTGCCAAAGGACCCTGAGCACTTTCAACTCAATCATGGCCTCCTTTATGTCCTCTCAGTCATTCATTCATACATTTACTGTCATTCAGTCGGTCAATCATTAATTCAATAATTCAGCATTTATTAAGGTTTAATAAGGACTGGGCACTGGGGAAGATACAAAGATGCATGAGATATTGCTTTTTTCAATGAATTTGTTAATTAGTAAAGGTAATAATGCATATATAATTCAATAAAAGAGACATTTGTTAATACTTCTTCTATGCAATGCATTCTCTGGGATCTGAGAGATCTAAAACATAGACTGTCTGGTAGAAGGTAGGATAGAACTGTCCCCCCTCTTTTTTCAGTTATGAGCTGCATTTTTGACTTTTCCTTACATACCATGTCTAAGATTTTACTTCAAACAACCTTTTATCAGGTTGCCCCTAGTAACAGCTTCATCTACCAGCCTCAGATAATTTGAAGTGACCACATCTTTTACAACAGAAAGTCTAGCAGCAAGTAACCTGGCTTTATGATTGCCCAGGACTATCCAGTTTGTCTGTCTTCACTGATAGAACTATTTGGATTATTATTGAATCTTCATTTTATCTATCACTGGGATAGGCTTCCTGACAACTTCAGGACCCTAGCCTCTGTATACTAGTCACTTTGCTCATTTGAAATGAGGCTATTTGGGATGAAGAATAATTTTCTTTAGAGACTTGATTGAAAGAATTGGTTCATTCTGCCTTTTGCTAATTCACTGTAGCTCATTTTGTGTGAATGTCCAAAGGATTAGACTAAACCAATAATGTCTGGGATGCTTGTGGTTTGATGAGTTGATTGACAACTGACAGTTGATTCTCTTGACTTGGAAATCATTGTTAAACAGGGTCACTGTGCTGAGGTAAAGGTGGTAAATGATGGCTTGCTTTAAAGGCAGGATAATATGAAATAAGCTGTGACCAGCATTTGAGAGGAAAGAACAGAGGGAAGGAGGGAAGAAAGAAGAAGGGAAGGAAGGATGGATGGAAGGAAGGAAAGAAAGAAGAGAAGGAAGGAAGGAGGGAAGCAAAGTAGGGAAGGAATGAAGGAAGGAAAGGAGGGAAGAAAGGAAATAGGGAAGAAAAGAGAAAAAGAAGGAAGAAAGGAAGGAAAGGAGGGTAGGAAGGAGGGAAGCAAAGGAGGGAAGGAATGAAGGAAGGAAATGAGGGAAGAAAGGAGGGAAGGAAGGAATGGAAGGGAGGAAGGAAGGAAGGAAAGAAGGAAGGAAGGAAAGAAGGAAGGAAGGAAGGAAGGGGAGATCATCTAATCCAGTGGTGTTAAACTTAAATAGAAATGGGGGTGCAGGAAGCATCATTTACTTAGAAAACCACAAATTAACATCATCTATGTATTATATTATAATTTTATTTATTTTGGCAAAGATTTCCCAATTAAATTTTAATATGGTTTGAGGAGTTTTTCTGGACCTTTGCAAGTTTAACACTTCTGATCTAATCTATTCTTCCCATTTTATACATGAGAAAATCAAAGCCCAAAGAAGGGAAATCACTTGCCCACCCTTATAGTTGGTGAGTGACAGAGCTGGAATTCAAATCTAGTAGAGTGCTCTTTCCTCTAAGAGATGCTCTAGCAACACTTTCTCTGGCTGAAGAGTAATTTTAAGGATGAAGTAAAACTGTGTTTGTATCATGCTCTGGAGCTATTAAGTTCTATGTAAATGTGTATTATTGTTATTCTTTTGGTTTCTACTTCTCTTCCTACTTGACTTCAACTGTGTATCCATGAAACTCGTGAAGTGGAAAATTAAAGCAATAATCCAGATGATTCACTTGAGAATGCTTAGAGGCTCAACTTCTAGATAATTTAGTTGCTTCCTCAATGATGAGATTCAGTTGGATGGGCAGCCCATTGAGGTAGTCTAGCAGTACATGTAAATTTCAAACAGGTGCTGCAATGGACAATGTGCTGTATTCACAAGAGAGGAGAGTAAGAGGGATCGCCTTAGAGAAATTATGCAGCATCTTTTAAAAACAACAAACTGTTTCCTGAAACAAAGAACCAACATGAATATTCTTCCCTTATTGTGATATAGCTATGAATCATGGTATACCACATTTTCCAAAGAATAAAAAATGTGAGTGAGCCAAAGGGCAATGGAAGGAAGCATGGTGGGCAGGTATGAGTTGCAATGACATTCTGCACAGAAGAAGTAGCTAAAAAAATATAATCCCAAACAAGTGTGATTAGAAAAGGGGATGTCTTGGGCTGGTCAGATACTCACAGAATGTTAAAGGACCTAGAAGAAGGCTGACAGTATACTTGGTAGGACCTCTTTGGAGATCCTTGGGAGGATAGGAATAAGAGGCCCACAGCTTGAGAAAATGTGTGAGGGCTGTGATCCATGACATTGAAGTCAGTGCCATGTTGAAAAGATCTTAGATCCATTGAAGGACTGAATTAGGGAGGCAGAAAAAGCACTAGGCAAGTCAGAGGATGTAGATTCAAATCTTGCTTTTGATACTTACTACTCATTTGACCTTGGATAAGTCTCTTAACTTCACTAGGACTCCATTTTTCTTAGCTATAAAATGCAGACTTGGACTAGGTGGTCTCTGAGATCTTTTCCAGCTCCAAATCTAAAAATGAGATGATATTTATAAAACATTTTGCAAACCTTAAAATATTATGCAAATGTTAGCTGTTATTAATAACAATATTTCATTTATTATTATCATTAATAGCTAGCATTTATATAGTGCTATGTGCCAGGCAATGTACTAATTACTTTACAATTATTATCTTATTTGATCCTCACAACAACACTGAGAAGTAGATGGTGCTATTATTCCCATTTTACAGATGAAGAAATTGAGGCAAACAGAGGTTAAGTGACTTGCCCAGGATCACATAGCTAGGAAGTGTCAGAAGCTGGATTTGAACTCTGGTCTTCCTGATTCCAGGCTAGAAAGGTATAATTTTATCCTTTATTAGGTATATGGAGGCACCGCTTCATTTCTCCAGGAGCTGCCTGTGGAATTGTGAGATAGGGCCCTATAGGTGGGTTCTGGGTGATACTGCTAATAACTTTAATCATATACTGCTGAATTGTTGAGAGCTATGTAGTAAAATTCTTAAGTTTTGGTCAAGTAAGTAGCAGCCAAGAGAGGAGGACCAAGAGGATACATAACCAAAATGGATTCACTGTCTTTGGTTGCATCAGCTAGCTTCAAATGACCAAAGTGCTTTCAACTGTGGACACAGCCCAGTCCTTAAGATTCATTGGGTGAATTCAGATATCCTGTGCTTGTCCCTTGTTTGCTCACGACATAGATAACAGCTAACATTTATATAGCTCTTTATGGTTCACAGAGTGCTTTACAATTATCTGATCCTCATAACAGTCCTGGGAAGTGAGTGCTATCATTATCCCCATTTCATAGATGAGGAAACTAAGGTGGATGGAAGTCAAGTGACTTGTCCAGGGTCACCCAGCTAGTAAGTATCTGGTGCCAGATTTGAACTTAGGTCTTCTCGACTCCAGGTTCAGGATTCTCTCTGCCTCAAATACATCCATCTCTCCCACTGATGATGATAACAATTCAAATTTACATAGCAAATTACAGTTTCCAAAGCACTTCCCCCGGGTCAGTTCTGTGAGGTAGATACCTCAAGTTTCCTAACTCCATTTTATAAATTGAGAAACAGGTTCAGAGAATTGATGACTTGCCCAAGGTCACACGTGGAATTAGGAGCAGAGCTAGGACTCACCTGCTCGTTCTCTTGCTCTAAACCTTATGCCTTTTCCTCTAGACTGAGCTGTTGCTAAGCATGAGCACAGCAAAGTGGCCAGCCAGCCAGCCAGCCTGGAAGCAGGTAAAGACCTGGGTTTGAGTTCTGACACACAGTGGTTGTGTGACCTTGGGCAAATCACTTAATCTCTTGGTACTCTGCATCTATAAGTAGCACAGAAGGTGCAAACCTGCATGGTTAGAGAGAGTTTCCCTACCTGGAAGTTCTCTGTGCTTGATGAAATCACAGGTCCAGTCCCCATCCCTATGTGGATGTTACTGCCCTCCAGCACAGGCACTATATAATCTATGTGGACTTTCAATCTACAGGTACTCATTCATTGTCTTGTTTTCCAAAGTATTTATTTTCCAAGTAAATACTTGGAAAAGTCTGAGCAGCATTTTAGCTCTGATGACGTTTTTTCCATTATTTTATCACAAAGCCTCCTCTACCACCCTTGAGTTAAAGAGCAGAACTCTTTTCACAGAAGGGAAACCAGATGTTATTAAATAACTCACCCAGGGTAGCTCAGCAAATCCAGGCTGAAGTTGAAAATAGAGCTCCCTCCCTGGGACATCCAGTGGAGCGTTAAGACTATTTGACTAGAATTCATGCACTGCTCTTTTTTTCTCATTACCTTGGGCCCAAATCCTGGTTGGAAATAAGACCAAAATATTGGCATTTTTTCTAAGTTTGTGATTCTGATGACCTGATATGACAGCAAAGAAGTATAGCCCCTTATCTCTGAAGATCTCACATGAAACAATAGGTCTGGGAAGGCTTTGGGGGACTTCTCCCTTCTCTGACTCATCACCCTCCCCCAAGGAAGTCTAGGAACTTACTCTCAGAAAGCACCTGGTGGTGAGCACACTGTTCATAAAACTCAGAGAATGAATGAATTTATATACAGATCAAAGAAAACAAATAGGACTCACAACTGAATTCAGGGAAAAGAATTATTGCCTCTGAGCGAGCCTCCCAATTGGCTTCTATGGCCTTAGTTTCTTATGGTTATACACTGAAGGAGGCTCATATCAAATGTTGCTTCTACTATGACTTAAATCAGTTCAATTTAACACAAGTTTATTAAGCATCAATTATGTGTAAGAAATTGTATTAGATACAAAAGCAAAAATAAAACTGTTCCTGCCTTTGAGGAGCTTATATTCCAATACGGTTAGGGGGATAAAATATGGACATATAGAACTAAATATAAAATCTATACAAGTATGTACATGACCATTACCGATTTTCTAATCACTCCTTTGTCAACATTCTCCCTCTAGCTTCTCTGGCTATCTGTATAGTATATGGCATGTTGCTTTCCCTGCAGAGATGGATGTACTGGTAAATATTTAACAGCTGGCTTGGTGGTTTAAGGGTGGGATGTAGCATGACACATTTTAAATTTAATCATCACTAACATTTTCTCCATCACTTTTCTTAAATCTAGACCAACAATAAAACAATAAATCAAGCCCTAATATGTAGCACTTGTAGATTACCATGCAAATTTAATAACAGGGGCTCTTCTGAAATGGTTACTGACTCCAGAATACTCTTGCCCACAGGTCTCTACAACCCCTCCTCTTCCTCTTCCTTCTACTACATCACATTTATGAAATATTTTAAGGTTTCCAAAGATATTTCTTTTTTAATTTTTTTTTAAAAATTTATTTTTAATATGTTCAGTTTTCAGCATTGACAGGCGCCTGAACTACAAATTTCCTCCCCGTTCCCCCCCCCAAGATGGCATACACTTTG
>CM053624.1:63728181-63749284 GCA_028646595.1 Phalanger gymnotis
GCTCTATGACTTTGTTAACTTCTTCTGACTGTATGTTTTAGTCTTCTTTGTCACCAAAGAAGGATTCCAGAGTCTGAGACTGAATCTGGGTGTGTTTTCACCACCTGGCCATGTTCCTAGCCAACTTACTTAACCCTTGAGTTTTTCAGCGGGGTATGACTGCTTGTAGACTAAAGAGTTCTATGTTCCACGCTTGGGCGGATGCGCTGCCTCACCAGCATTCCTCCTTCCCCAAGAACCCCCTACCTGGACTGGGCTTAAATCTTCAGCAGACTCTTCACTCCTGCTCTGATCAGCCACTTAATTCCTCCCACCAGGTGGGCCTGGGGCCAGAAGCAACTGCAGCTGTAGTTCTAAAGCTGCCCCACCTCTGCTGCCCCAGGAGCAGTGGCCAAACCGCAAACTCAGTCCCAGCAGCTTTTCCCACCAACCTTCTCTGCTGTCCTTGCTCTCCATGGCTTGAGAGGTCTGGTAGATCCCACAGCTCAGTAATTCAGGATGCTAGGGCACTCTCCGCCCAACTCCTGGTCTGGTCGGTCCACGGTAGGTCTGTGCCGTGCACTCTAGGCTCTGCTTGGCTCAGCTCTGCTCCCCTTGGCTGGGAGCTGGGAGCTCTGTGCAGGACAGACCTTACTCAGAGACCATCCAGGCTGTTCTGGGCTGGAGCCCTGCTTCCCTCTGCCACTTTGTGGGTTCTGCAGCTCTAGAATTGGTTCAGAGCCATTTTTCTATAGGTTTTTGGAGGAACTTGGTGGGGAGCTCACGCCAGTCACTGCTTTCCAGCCACCATCTTGGCTCCACCTCCCTCCAAAGATATTTCTTGATAACAACA
This sequence comes from Phalanger gymnotis, assembly GCA_028646595.1. Taxonomy (NCBI): domain Eukaryota; kingdom Metazoa; phylum Chordata; class Mammalia; order Diprotodontia; family Phalangeridae; genus Phalanger; species Phalanger gymnotis. The sequence continues at coordinate 63,729,014 of CM053624.1, forward strand.
CTGTAGGATAAGTGTTCTTACCCTCATTTCACAGATGATATGTAGCTGGTAGAAGGATTGCTTGTAGGTTCTCTTTGGAGAGTCAAATCTAGGAATTAGTAGAATTGGTTTTATTGTGAGTCTAAAGGCAAAAGAAAACAATATTTCATGTAATGTCACCATTTTGCATCTCAGTGATCAAGATGCACATCAGCAAAAAGGCCAACATGAGGATCACCAAAGCTTATGTGTCAACATATGGGTGGGAGTGAGGTGGTAGAAAAATTCTATAAAGAACTTGATAAGATTCCTCCCCCTTTAATTGAATCAAAATACACTTTAATACTCAGTGACTTCAATACAAACATGTGCAGAGGGAAGATTGCTGAGATATATATCTATATATATATATATATATGTACATACACACATATATGTCTGTATATAGCTCAAAAAAACAAGAGAGGTCAATGGTTTCAGACTACCCTGTGAAACCTTATATCTATTGACCATGAGTACTTTCCTTAAGAAGAGAGCTGAAATCTACTGAACATGGCGAGCATTGTTTAATATCAAACTCACACGCATACACACACACACACACACACACACACACACACAAATTTGAAAATGTTACCCATATGACCTCTGCCAAGTCATTTAAACTCCCTGGGCTTCAGTTTCCTTATTTTCAAAAAGAAAGGGTTGGACTAAATGGGTTCTGAGGCCTCTTCTAGGTTTGTATCTATGATACCATAAATCGAGTTGATTATCTTAACATCCAGGAAAAGACTGGTTACCAATGTTGACATCATTTCCAAATCAGCTCTGTGTATAGATTTAGACAGCCAACTTTTTAGGGCAAAGATCCAAATTAAAAATAAAAAATAAATTAGAAGAAAAATGAGAAAATACAGTGTACAACTGAGGTGACTCTAACCTGACCTATTTAAAGAAATTCAATCATCTTAAGAGAACAAAATAGCAAGTGTGGGCTAGGTATTCTCAAGTTCTATGCGTACTTGTTATTACTATGCTGTTCCATGAATACGACTTGGCTCTGGGAATTTTCTTTGGCTGTCATCTATTGACTTCCCTGATTTTCTTTAAGTCCCAACTAAAATCTCATCATCCTATAGAAAACCTTTCCCAGCTCCTCTTGATTCTAGTGCCTTTCCTCTTTTCATTATTTCTTATTTATCCTTCATATATCTTCTTTGTACATATTTCTTTACTTGTTGTCCACAACATTAGGTTTTAAGTTCCCTGAGGGCAAGAATCATCTTTTGCCTCTTTTTGTTTCCTCAGCACCTAGAATTGTGCAAGGTATATGCTAGATGCTTAATAAATGCTTATTGGTTGACTATGTCTACCACAGTGTTCAGTACAAAGTAGGTGCCTAATATTTGCTTATTGATTGGTTGATTGTAAAATTTCATGGAAGACAATGGTGGATAGTTATGGGAAAGTATTGCCTTATAACCAATGAAAAGCAACAGACAGAAAAAATGAGTTCACAGAAAACTTAGCACGAGACACAATTAATCCAGATCATTATAAGAACATTAAGATGAAACTGAAGAGGACAATAGACAAACAATATCTGACAAGACTTCTACAATATCCCCTTTTCTCCATAAATGGTAGGATAGTTAACACATTTGGACTTTAACCTCAAAGTTCCTGATACAGGAAAAAAATGGGAAGAGAAGCTGGACAGGGAGGGTCAAGTGTAAACAGACAAGTCTGTGCTGGAGGTGACTCAGTGCTAATAGCATAAAGGGATCAATTTTCAAAAAACCTAAAGACTGAGAGTATATATATAGCATGACTAGAGAAAATAAGATAAGCTATTACATCTGAAAACAATAAAAGAGATATCAATAACTATGAACGACTTTTAATACACTACACTACCTACAATAACTACTTGTCTAAAGTCTTTAAAATGATTTATTATATATTTAGTGTTAAATATCAATGCAGTCTACTAAAATTGTTTTATGACTATGATGTTTATATGAATAATATCAGTGCCCCAAATGTCATAAAAATTCTTCAGTCACTTGTAAGTCATATATTTACTTTCTCTTCTCTATACCATCATTATGACAATAATTTACATGCATATGGAAAACAACATTGATGAAATATAAGAAAAGAATTGGTTAACTTTCACAAGTGATATTCATAGCAGGTCACATTTTGAACTCATACATTTGATTGAAAGGTAAACAGAATACAAGATATCATAGAGCTAATTATTTGTTGACTCTAAAAAAGCATTTGATTGCATAGAGCAAGACAGTGCCTTAAAAGGTCCTTCTCTAACAAGATGTCTCCCATGTTTGTGCTAAAATCACTCCTTGTTAGATGCATCAGAGAGTACTTGCTTGATAATCCTATGTTATTGTCAGTTTACAGGGTGTTCCCAAAGTCTGGACACATAGGCAATAATGCATATTTTCAAGAAATGAAATGAATGAAATTTTCAACAACATTTTATTTAATTGGAATGTTAACAAGTAACATCTTCAATACGATTTCCATCATGTACTTTACAAGATTCACATGAACTTGATGTGATAACTCCACATTGCTGTCAATTTTAGCACATTCATTCCTTATGCATTCAATCAAGTGTGATGCATCTATGATTTTCATTGAGTACACCTCTTTTATCATATGCCAGGAAAAGTAGTCAAGGGGGTTAAGGTCTGTTAATATTCCAAATATTTCAAAATATATATTTTTGCCTATGTGTTCCAGACTTTATGGACACCCTGTAGATATAGAACAGTAAGACACATGCTTGCCATTAGTGAGAATTTCCAGTGTAGAATCCAAATGGAACATGGCTTTCATCTAGATGAGGAGGTTCTCCATGCTCTTCTTCATGAATGACTTGTGCTGATGGTATCAAGCCCTAGCATGTTGTCCAAATCCTGCCTTGGATACTTACTAGCTTTATAAAGTCAGTAAATCATTGAAGTTCTCCTAGCCTCATTTCCTCTAATAATACCACGAATAACAACAATAACCAGCATTCATACGGTGCTTTAAGGTTTGTAAAGTGCTTTACTTATGTCGTATGATTTGGTCCTCATGACATCTCTGAGAGGTAAGTGTTATTATTATCCCCATTTTACAGATGAGGAAACTGGGACTGAGACGTTATAACTTGCCCAGGGTCACATGGCTAATGTCTAAAGCGACATTTGAATTCAGGTCTTCCTGACTCCCATATCCAGCACTATGCTCTACTTCACTAGTAGGGATAATAATAGCATCTTCCTCAATGGGCTACTATGAGGCTCCAATAAGATTGTGTGTGTGTGTATGTGTGTGTGTGTGTGCATGCATATATTATGTATATATACACATATGTATATATACATGCAGATATATATAATCTTTGTTCCTTTAAGTTGCTATACAAATTTTAGCTATTTTTGACAATTATTATAATCTTGGCTACTTGATTTTATCTTTTAGGTGTTGGGTAAATGGTGAATTTTTTTGACTCTCAGCAACAAATTTCCCAGTCTTTATTTTCTTTGCAAAGATCAATTACTCTGGTTTCCCTAAAAATAAACTTTTCATAGATTGTAGTAGTAGCGATCTAGCTCTGTGATTTCTGTATCACTATCATGAATGCCCTAGTTTTCATTTCTTTTAACAAATTCTCTTGACCCAGCCATTTGGTTATCTCTGCATCTTCATATTGTTAGCTGAGCTTGCATACTTGTCACCCCAGGAAGACTTCTGGATTTCATTCTTGGATTTTAACCCTCTCATTGTCTCCATCCTGTACTAAACCCTTATCAGTTACATTCAATAAGTCCAGTGGCAGATATCTATCACCAAGGATGTCTTTTCAGGAAAGATCTCTGTACATTTTCACCTTTTAAATATATAGTCTGAGAGCACCTATCAGTTGACAAGTTAGTCAATGAGCATGTATTAAGTGCCACTATGGACAAGGCACTATCAATCAGGCTTTCCTCCCTGAGTGTTCAGTTTTCCATAAACTGTATTGAGGTGGAAAACCCTATAGTTTGTTAATATTGTTGTTGTGATGATGATGATAATGATACTTCCTCTAAGGTCTTACTCCAATTCCTTTTCATGGCATGGACTCATGGCATGACCCTGGATTCCTGAGGGATAGACCACCTGAGTTCAAGCTGTCGAAGGACCTACCCAGATGGAAAGGCTTTGTGTTCAGACCCAGTGTTGGACTGAGTTTTTGTGGTTCAAGCACCAGCCTAGCTAAGTTCCAAATGGTTCATCAAGTTGGTGTCAGGAGGATAAATATCCTGGGCTTCAGATCTTCTGCCTCAGTGCCTCAGCTACTAAGTCACAAAGGGGCTGAGAGCAGTATTGTTAGCAGGAGAGCCCACACCCATGAAATGATAGACCCTTGAAGTGTCATTTTGTCATTGTTATTGATAAGCTTTCCCCATCTCTTACTGTCCATTCATCTTTACTTTCATATGCCATGTTGCTTTCCTCCATGCCTGGAGTGTTTTGCCCCTCACCTCCCCCTTTTAGTTTCCCTGGCTTCCTTTAAGATTCAACTTCAAGCTCACTTTCTTCAGGAGTTCCTTCCTTCCATCCTACCCAATACAAATGCCTTTCCTCTCAGATTCCATTTACTCTGCATATACCTTGTATGCATCTAGTAATTTACATCTTGCCCTCCTCCCCCATTAGAATGTAGGGATTATGTTTTGCCTTTCTTTGTCGCCCCAATGTTTAGCACAGTATTTGGCACATAATAAGCTTGATCTATTATATAAATATAATAAACATAATTAATATACAAACGATATGAACATAAATACAATATATTATATAATCACAATAAATATAAATTTATATAGTATAATAAATACATTAATATATTAAACACAATAAATATAATATATAAACATAATACTTGCTTGTTGATTGACTGACTGCCAAATTTAAGATAACATAACTGGAAGGGACTTTTGAGATAATCTAGTCTAATCCTTTCATTTTATAAGTGGGGAAAGTGCTATCTAGAGTTCAGAGGACTTGTACAAGTCATGCAGGTTATAAAGTAGAGCAAGGATCCAGACTCCAGCCTCCTGATTCCCAAACTAATCTTTCACCTGCATTCCACCCTTTCTCCTTGCCTGTTTCTCCTCCCTCACCTTCATCACCACTGAGCCATGGAACTTTGTAAATATATTCAATCATTATTTTTTAAATCTCCTAAAAGAGGGAGGTAGTCATTGTGGTATATAGAGCACTGGTCTTGGAGTCAAGAAGACCTGAATTCAAATCCTGTGTCAGACACCTAGTAGTTATGTAACCTTGACCTCTCTGTTCCTCAGTTTTTTTTTCCCCATTGGTAAAATAAAGCAGTTTAGACTTAGTAGTCCTTAAGATCTCTTATAGCTTTAAATCAATGGTACTATGATCTTTAGAAAAATGATTTTCTCATTTCTGTAGGCTACATGGAAAGATAGCATGCCAATAGATTGCAGGAGTTGTGTACGTAGAATACCTGGGCAGGACGCTCAGAATTACAGGCTGTTGTCCTTATCCTATAAGCTATTCTTCAATATCAACACAAAAAATGGAGCGATGTGTGAGTGATGTATTTTCTTTGTGAGCATCCAAGCAGAACATGTCCATTATGGCTCAGACTGGCTTAGAAATCTGCCTGTCCCTCGGGGAATAATTCTAGAGTAGTCAGAAAATCAAAAGCTAAGAGGGATTTCCAGCTCGACTTGGATGCTAAAGTCTGAGTGATTACCCAGGAAGCTAGGTTTACCATAACCCAGTCACAGAATTTTGGAGCACAAAGTGAAAGGCTGTAGTTCTTCTGAAAAAAATTACCCTTAATACTGGTTCAAGTTTGTTGGCACTACTGGAACATCTGAGAACTGTTCTCAAGCGAGCAACAGAACCAGAAAATGTCAGATGATCTTAGAAACCATCTAGTCCCAGAGATCCTAACCTGGAGTTTATGAATGTTTTTGAAAAATATTTTGATAACTGTAATTCAATATGTTTCTTTTGCAATCCTATGTATTTTATTTTATGCATTTTAAAACATATTTGATAGATGCACATAGGCTTCCCCAGACTTGCAAAGAGGACCAGAACAAAAAAAATATCAAGAACCCCTGATCTCATCAAACTCTTCCATTTTATAGAGGAGTAAACAGAGGCCTTTTGAGGTGGCATGACATGAGGAAAGTCACTAAGCTAGTTAGGAACACATTTGGGAACTGGAACTCAGGCACCAAAATATAATAGGATCATAGATTTAAAGCTGGAAGGGACCTAAAGATTGTCTCTACCCATCAGCTCCCTTTATCCCTTGCTTCCATTTTTTTTCCTTTTTTTCCCCATTTTATTTCCATTTGTTTAATTTATTTCAATTTACTTAATTTCCTTATTGAAGCCAGGAGAATTGAAGTGACCTATTCACAGCACTTGCCAGAGGAAGAGAATACACTAGAATTACTCAATTTTGTTACTTCCCAGTGGGATGCTGTTCCACCATTTATAATGTCTTAAATCTCAAGCTATGTGACCAAATATTTCCCTCATAGTATATCTTCTTAGTAAACGTCTATTGAGTTGGATCCAAGTCAATCACAATAACATTTGAAAAGGTGGAACTTTTCCATAGAGCATTTGCATTTTAAAAGAGATGTTTATTAACCTAAATGAGTCTTGAATTAGTAGAACTGGGCACCACTCCCATCTTTCCTCACCTGGGGATTACGAATTCTTCCAGGCAGGATAATACGGAAGGAAAAATCTTTGGGTTCACCCTCTCATTCTTTCTTGGACTTTATTTCATGAAGGAAAATGTCTTTCTTATTCTGAATTCTGCTAGAAATTTAGGATCAAATAGCTTTTCTTGGACTAAACCTGATCATCAACCATGAGGCAGCTCCCTCATGGATATTGTAGAACAAATACTAGAAAGCTGGGTTCTTATCACCTCTAGGATAAAATACAAAATCCTCCCTTTGAGAATCAAAGCCCTTCAGAATGGGAGAGGGGTGTGGTGGTGGTGACATTGTCGGACCTGCACTTTAGAAAAATCACTTTGGTAGCTAAGTGGAGGATAGATTGGTGTGGGGAGAGACTTGAGGCAGGCAGACCTACCAATAGGCTATTGGAAAAGTCCAGGCATGTGGTGATAAGGGCCTGCACCAGGGTGGGGGCAGTGTTGAAGGAGAGAAAGGAGAGTATTCAAGAGAGTTGCAGAGAAGAATCAACAGATCTTGGCAATAGTTTGCACATGGGGAGTGAGAGATAGTGAGGAATCCAGAATGATTTCTAGGTTGTGAGCCAGAGGGACTGTAAGGATGGTGCTGCCCTCTACAGTAATAGGGAAGGAGAGAGGGAGAGAGGCTTTAGGAGAAAGATAATGAGTTCTGTTTTGAATATGTCGAGTTTAAGATGTCTACTGGACATCCAATTTGCGATGTCTGAAAGGCAGTTGGAGATGTGAGATTGGAGGTCAGCAGAAAGATTTTGGCAGGAAACGTATACTTGAGACTCATTGTCAAAGAGATGGTAACTAAATCCATGGGGAGCTGATGGGATCTCCAAGTGAAGAGGGCTCAGGACAGAACCCTGAGGGACACCTGCAGTAAAAGAGAATCTGACTTCTGGAAGAATTGTTAAGATGTAAAAGGAAGTGTCTTGAGGAGATAGATCATGGAGCACACACAGGCATTCTGGATCTTATCAGCTAACTTGGTGTTGAAGAAGAGGCCCTCTGTTTGGCTTCAGGGTCATTGGAAAAGGCTTATCAGACACAACTATGGTCTCTTGTGTCATTTGTTTCTAGGAAATATTTGTGACTCCTTCACCTTGTGAAAGGAGTAGAGTCAGGACTTTTGAAAGCTCAGAAGAGTTAAGCCATAGGAATCTGGGAATAGGAGCTCAGGTCAATTACTATAGTCAGCATCAATACCTCAAGGAGCTAGGAACTATCTTCAGGAGGACCTCCAGGCTCACTCCCCAGCAGAAGCTGAGGTGAGGACTCCTATAGAAAAGATGCCACTTTTAACGGTGAACTTTGTGGGACCAATGCTATATAGGAACTGAGCTAAGCTGAACCCACTTATGCTTAAGGGAAAGAGGTGGCACAGGGGAATGCATACATTGGAGGGGTTGGGAAAAATGTTCTGGCTGTCTTCGAAGTAAATATCCTTGTGTTCAAGCTAATTAATATTACATCTTTAAATAAAACTGGGGTACTAGTAACTGGCCTCCTCCCAGGGAGAGAATTTAGCCAGTGGGGGGCTTGAGCCAATGGCAATAGAGGAGAGACATGTATAAACTCCTCAGGATGCCTGAAAACCATGAGGACAGAGATGTAAGAAGCCTGGCTCTGAGAGGGAAGGCTGGAATATACATACCACAAGTGATTCAAAGTTTGCAAGGTACACTTTGGATACGTTATATAATTCAAAGTAACTGAGGCTTAAAGAGGTATATTGGCCATAAGCACACATCAAGTATCAGGATTTAAACCAGGTAGGTTTACTGTCTTACTGTGATAATAGTCACAGCCTTAATGTCTTACTGCCTCCAACTCTAGTACTTTAGCCACTAAAACTAGAGAAAAGTTGCTGTCCATCGTACTGAAGCAATACAATTTCATCTTACTCCCAAGAGAAGATGCTTGTGAACCCCATGAGAAATGGCATTCCTGTTGCTTAAAGCTGACCATGAAGACCTGACTCCAGATCACAGCCTCTATAAGGAAAGTGAATAATCAACACCTAATGGATTAATTGATCAATAAAGGATTGTAGGCTCTGGTCCTTTTATATTCACCCTTTGGAAACAATGGAAATTATTCATAATTCCCATGATTATTTCAACTTTCCAAATAAGATTGCCACAGTCTGACAGAAAAAAAAAAAACCAGGTTGTTATTTCATTTTCAAAGTAGGAAAAATTTAATTCTGCATGGAATGAAGTTTTAGGGGGGAAAAACAGTAAGAGAAGCATATGGTTTTTGGGATGAAGCTAAGTTTGATGCACTTTCAGAGTGTATTGACAGATTCAGAGATTGTAGGTGCCAGAAGGGACCTTAGCAGGTATGCTGTCTGATCCCTTTATACATATGGGAAGATAGAGCCCCAGAGAAAGGAAGTAAATAGACCAAAGTCCCACAATCAATTAATCATGAAGCATTTATTAATCACCTACTATGCGCCAGGCACTGTGCTAAGTGCCGGGGATACAAAAGAGGCAAAAGACAGTCCCTGCCCTCAAGGAACTTAAAACGCACAAAGGAATATACACAAAGAAAGTGGTAAACAGGATAGAAAAGAAAATATTAACAGAGGGCACTGGAATTAACAGGGGATAAAGAGGGCTTCCTGGAGAAAACATAAAGTGCTAAAGCCAGTTCTTGTACTGGAGTCCCAAACCAAGCTCTTTCTGCTATAAATCTTATTCATGTTTATTAGTTTCTTTCTTAGAAATAGCTTTCATCACCACTAAGAACTAGAATTACTCAGTTTATGTGGCCACTAGGACCACAAAGGCCTAGATAAAACGTGTGTTGCTTGATCCCTGGGCCACTGGTCATCTGTGGGTGGGACCAACCTGTGTCATGCCAACCAATTATGTGTCTCAAATTGGCTAGTTGGCTTAATAGTAGAACAATAGCTCAAGACAATGACTGTAATGACATAAAATACCTGATTACCTCTAAAATAGATGAAAGTGGTTTAGTACAGAGGAAACAGCAATGGATTCAATAAGAAAATTTGAGTTCAAATCCTAGTTCCAATAGTGTGTAATCTGAAACAAGCAAATGGACCTCTCTTCATTTCTTCATTTCATACCTCATTTCATTTGGGACTTAAAATATCTCTATGAATTAAACATCAGGGATATTTTATTCCCATTTTACAGATAATAAAATTGGGGCTGGGAGAGGAGTCTGAGAATTTGAGTTCAAACCCTGGCTCAGCCAATTATTACCTATGTGATCTTGGGAAAGTCACTTAACTCTTTGGGCTTTAGTTCTTCATCTATAAAATAAGAGGGTTGGGCTAGCTGGCCTCTGAGGTCCTTTCCAGCTCTAAATAACATCAGCTTATATTCCTATGATATACGATTTGTCCAGGGTAACATAGCTAGCATCAGAGACAAGATTCAAAACTCAGGTGATCTTATCCCCTATGTATGTCACCAAGCTTAAGGGGAGTTGAAAATCCATTTTATAGGTGAGGAAACTGAAACCCAGGGGCCTTGATCTCACAGATACATCAAGGGACTTGAGAGATTCTTAGTCCATGCCCTCTCATTTGATAGATCATTGCCTCAGTTTCCTAGTTATTTTTGAAAAAAGGGTCCACCATAGTTCCTTGCATGGTGTAGACACTTTAATAAATGTTTGTTGAATAGAAAATGAGATGAAAGCAAATTGGTTTTTTGGCCCAAATTTCAAAGACAATAAGGAAATATCACTTGGTTCATACTCAGCTGTTATGGCTTGATTAATTAGGCAATTTGTAATTAGACACAATGTTGGTTTTATGAATGAGCTACTCGGGAATCTGCTAGACTGTGTTTATCATTTCTAGCCCGGTTACCATGTCCTTTGTGAAATCCCCATTCATCATAGTCTGTTCTTTTAACTAGGAAAATAAAGCCAGCTCTGGTTCTCTTCAGAGTGTATCTTTGTAGTATCGTGGTTACTGGTCAGGATTTATGTACAACTCTGCAACATTTCTTTGTGTGACTTGGCCTGAGAATAGAGTGGTTGAGGAAGATCCAGGGAAATGAATAGAGGAGATTCAAGGCAGAGTTAGAGCTACTGGGGGCCTTAGAGGTCATAGAGACAATTTAGCTTAATAAGCATTTATTGAGCACCTACGGAGTCTGAAGAGCAGTGCAAGTAGGGATTCAAAGATAAAAATGAAACAGTACCTGCCCTTAAAGATCTTACATCCTTTTTCTCTTAAATTTATTTTTTTAAATTCTGACTTTAAGAACTCAAAAGAAAGGAAATTTACTTTCTACTTGGGCGGGGGGAGGAGGGGACAAACATATACACAGATAAGTTTATATAAAACATCTTACAGGGGAATTAGAATTACAGGGAATTAGGGAATTACAGGGGAATACTTGTTCCACATTATTCTAATGGCACATCCTTGGACAAATGCCTTCACCTCCTTCACCCTCAGTTTCATAATCTGTAAAATGAGAGGATTGGACTGAATGATCTCCAAGGTACCCTCCAGGGCTAATATTTCAAATGAATGTGGTATTTACTCAAAAACCTTTGTACTTGCCTAAGGGGTGCAGTAATTTTTTTAGTTTTCTCCCAAATTTGTATGCTAAACTAAAATCTGTACAATGGGTCTGGAAAAGACTTAGGGGAAACATATTTATTGAATTCATCCTGTCCCATGGGAGAGGGATTAAATTTGTTTTGCCAGAGTCCTGAGGGCTCAATTAAGATCGATGAGTTGATATGACAGGGAGGCAGATGTCCAGAAAAAAAATTCTTAACAATTCTTGTAATCCCAAAGTGGAAAGGTCTTACTTCTCACAGGAGATAATTGAGGCATAGGCTGGATTGTCATTTAACTCAGATATTGTGGAAGTTTTATGTTTCTAATAGATTTGGAGACTGGATGATTTCTGGGGTCTTTTCCAATTCTAAGATTCTAGGATTCGAGTATTTTCTAAGTGGACACTTTCCTCAAGGAAACTATCTTTAAAGTTCTCTCTGTCTCTGTCTCAGTGTCTCTCTATGTTTCTCTCTGTCTTTGTCTCCATGTCTCCATGTCTGTGTCTGTCTCTCTGTCTCTCTCGATATCTCTATCTATCTCTGTCACTCTTTTTGTCTGTTTTTTTCTGTTTCTCTTTCTGTCTGTCTCTTTTTCTGTCTCTGTCTTTCTCTCTCTCTGCTCCTGCAGCATAGAGGAGCATGCCCAATAGACTTGCAGAAGAGAGAAAATACTCTGTCCCTAACCTCTTCCCCAATTCTTGGCTAGAACTAGATTTTAAAAAAATATGGTTCATGGGTCCCTAATTTACAACAGTAAGTTACTTAATGGACTTTATATTTCTTCAATTTTTCAAAGTAGGATAGCACTTAGCATTGTTCCTTTCCTGGGATTTCCTTAGCACTTGGGCATATCCCTGATTGAATAAGAAAGAAATCTGGATCCAAAGACATGTTCATCTTCAGAAGTTCTAGTGACTGCCTTTCCATAAGGGTGGCCCGTAGAGACAATCGATGGAATGTAACATTCAAGGAACACTTAGTATTCTAGTTTGTCAGAAATATGGCATTTGTGAAGGGGAATAATATGAGTTAAAGCTGGAAAAGCATGTTGGAGTGGCAAAAAGTGGGAGGGGGGTGTCCACCAGAGCATGGGGGAGAGTGGGAAGAACTATAAAGTCACTTTGAAAATGATGACAATAGCTTCTATATTCTTTATATGGCTCTTTAGATTTATAATTAAATTAGCATATGTTATCTGATTTCATAATCACAATAGGTCCTTGATTCGCTATTTAGATAAGGAGACTGAGGTTCCAAGTGGTTAAAAACTCTGTATATCATTTAACTAGTGAGAATCAGAGTAGGGACTTCACCTATGCTTTCTGATTTCAAGATTCCAAGTAGTCTTTCCACAATATCCCCATTGTCTCCCAGGAGCATGCCTTGTGGCATGTGCTGCTGGCACCCAGCTTTGATTGGGCTGTGAATCTTAGGCAATTGGGGCTAGTAGAAAGCCTATTGGATTTAGAGTTAACAGGCCTGGGTTCAAATTCTGCTTTCACCATTTATTAGCTAGGTGTAAATTAGAGGAAGAAAAAGCTCTGTGGACATTCAATAAATAATCAATTAACAAGCATTTATTACATTCCTACTATGTACCAGGCACTGTGCTAGGCTGTGGGAACACAAGTCCAAAGAATGAAGAATTCCCTACTTGCAATGAGCTCACATTCAAGTGGGGAGAAAAGTACAAATATATAGAGCATATCTATAAAGGAAATAAATGCAAATATCTGCAAAGAAATTCATTATGATGTAGTTTTGAGGGGAAGGTAGGAGTATGTAGGGGCTCAAGAAAAACTTCATGCATAAGATGGTGTTTAAGCTTTATGTTAAGGAAGAGAGGCACTCCATGAGGCTGAGGTAAAGACAAAGTACATTTTGGCCATGGATGAAGCCACTGAAAAGACATGGATTAGTGACATGGAGTGTGAGGAAAAGAAAGGTCCATTTGGCTTAATTGCAGAGTATTGTTGGAGGAGTACTACCTAACAAAGCTGGAAAGATAGTTTGGGGCTTGATTATATAGAGCTTCAAAAGCTAAACAGTTTGTGTTTTACCTTAGAGGCAATAGGAAGACAGTGGAATTGGTTAAGTAGGGAAGTTACATGGTCACGTTGGTATTCTAGGAAAATTCTTTTGGCAGCAATATGCAGGAGAGACTGTAGTGGTGAGAGACTTAAGGCAGGGAAGTCATTTAAGAAGCTGTTGCAATAATTCAGGTGAGAGGTGAAGAGAACACGAACAGTGCTAGCTGTGTGAGTAGAGAGAAAGGACTTCTCACTGGATGCGAGAAAAGTGTTATGAAGATAGGAAATGACAAGATTTGGCAAATGACTAGATAGGCATGATGGAGAGTGAGGATACTTACTTACATCATGAATCTGGAAGACCAGAAGAATGGTGATGCCTTTGACAGAAGGGGAGTTTGGAAGAGAGAAGAGAAGGCGTGCAGTTCTAGACATGTTGACTTTGAATTAACCATGGAACTTCCAGTTATACATGTCCAATAGGCAATTGATGACGCAAGGCTGAAAGTTGGGGGAGAGACAAAGGCTGTATTATCTAGATCTAGAAGTAATCAGCAGAAAATTTATGGTTTAAGTCATGGGAGCCAAATAAAAGGCAAGAAAAGAGTTGACTCTCTTCCTTCTGTTTATTCCTTCTCTTTCTATCTCGATCAGCAGCACATTTCCTTAGGTACTACCATTCTCCAGAATGAGAGGTCTGAGGGCTCTTGGAAGTCTAGCTAGCCACCGGTAAGTTAACCATCTAGTCATAATTAAGACTTCAAGTCATTTCTTCAGGTTTCTTTGAAGCTGGAACACCTGGATAGCTCATCCTGAGTTATTATTCCTGCTTCCTTAATTAGCTCAGTTTTCTACTGTCTCCATTCAGTGGTGCCACAGATCTTACAATTCCATTAGTTATTCATTATTTTATGAATGTCTTTATAGCAACATTTCTCTAGGAGGAGCTTGGGGATTTCAAGGGAGTTCCAAGGGAGACATAAAGACTGGAGCTGGGTCCCAAATAGATCTTTTGCACAGACCAGCTGGGGTTATAGACTTTTCTCTTTAAAAGAAAGACAAAAGCAAACAAGTAATAGTTTACAGCACTAGATGTGTTGGAAGGAGCACTGTATTTCCAGTCATTTGGACCATAATTTTTAGTGTTGGGAGGAAATTTAGAGGCCATCTAACCTACTGCATTCATTTTGCACAAGAAAAAACTAAGAGTCAAAAAGATTAGGTGACAGGGTTACAGCTAGTTTAAACTCAGATCTTCTTAACTCCAATACATTAATTACTATGTCATGCTACATAAGACCTGGATTCAAAACTCAGCTCTGCCATTCAATACCTTTGTGACCTTTTGAATGGAAGTCCTACCTTCTATAAGAAGCCTTCCCTGTCCTGTGAGATTGCCCCCAATTTATCCTGTGTATATGTGGTAGGACCAGCAGTTTCCTGATGCATCTTCCCTGCTTGGCCCCAGCTTCTCTGATGCACCTTCCTGGTCTTAGGGCATGAGGTCCCAGACACGTGCAGTCATGGCCTCGAACCACTTGGTGTGTGTCATCTGAGACCACATGGGTCATTATACTCTGAAGACTAACTGGTTAGATGGTCTTCCAGAGGGAGGTGAGGGAGAGAAGCTAAGTGCTATTGCATCCTGCAAAGTAAACTCAGTGCTTGATTTTGTCCCAATGGCAAACCTGAGCTAAAAGGGTGCTGGCTTTGGTGCCTCCCCTATAACCTATTTTGTTTGTACATCCTTGTAGCATGTTGTATTTCTCATTTAACCATGAGTAACTTGAGAGAAGACTACTATATGTCCCACCTCTTTGCACAGTGCCTGGTGCATAGTGGGTGCTTAATAAATGCCTGTTCATTGACTCACTGACCACTTACTAGGCATTGATGCAGTGCTCAGAGTTTATGGAATATAGTTCAGTTCTCTCAGCTATGTAGAAGACTCCTTGAGAACAAAGTATTAAGACTGCTTTAAGAAGGGATCTGGGGACTCATTTGGATATCCTTTGCAGATAGCAAATCTCAGGATTTTCTATTGAATGGTCAGGAGAGTCCCGAACTAGATGAGATTTAATAAAATAAGCATATCTTTCCATTAGTCTGTTATAAAACAGGCTATTTAAGGGGACCTTGTAAGCACACAGACTTTCAGGGGGATTTCTAGCTGAGCACAAACATGTAAATCTATTAAAATGTCCATTAAATGAGAATATAATTATGAGTAATAACAAACACAAAAACATTACCACAGAGAAGAAGGAATTAGATTACAAAGCAGCATCTCCGTGAGGGCCTTCTGGGGTGGCCTTACTCGGTACAAGAGAACGTGGCCTACCAAGTCCAAACCAAGCATACAGAAGTAGGAATGGACCAAACTGGGGAGAGCTTTTCCAAGGCTTCTGCTCTTACACATAAGACAGGAGAAGATGTGAGCAAGAGAGCATAAGGCCTATGGGTGACTTCCCTTTGTCTTTCTCATTACTTTTGGTTTAGAGTTGGCAAACAAACCAACAAAAACCAACCCTCAAAGACTGGATGTCTTCCCACAACTTTAGAAAGATCATGCATAATTTTCTTTTCACTAGAATCACTACAGTCTGCTCCTCAGTTCTCTTTGCGGTTTGGAGGCAAGACTATACCTTCTGTATTTAAAGTTCTAAACCAGACTTGAGAATCAATTGGAATGCTGCCCCTTTTAAAGGGTCTGATCAATGTTGAAGTAACAAAGTCAACCCAATTAAGAACAGAAAGTTGCTTGTTTAATCCCACCACATGCTTGCACCATGGCCACTCCATTTTCTAAAACCTATATAGTCTGACTAGAGTAGGGGAAAATAAGAAAATCATTATACCACCCCTTTTCCCCAAATAACTAGAAGGTAATAAGGTTCAGTCCTTGGAGTACCCCCTTTCACAAGTTCCCCTCCTAGCCCCACCTAAACAAAAATAATGCAGATTTATCAAGACCCTAGGATTGCTCTCCCAGTTTTCATATCCATGAGAACATCAGCTTCCCAGAGCAAGGTTATTACTCCTTCTCAGGGTTCTAGGTATACTCCTGAGGATTTAGGGTTTCTTTTTAATGCTATTAACTTGTGCCCCATTCTAGTGTATTCTTCCCTCATATTAGTCACCTAGAGACAGTTAAGATCTTTTGAATATTATTGATATGAATCATTAGTATCTCGCTATCAATTTGCTATCTCTTTGATATTATTAATAAGCAATTAAAATCAATTAGCTTCTATCAAGGGATATTTACTGAAAAGATATAACAAGAACAGAAATACAACTTCCTCCTTTCCCCCTCACCACCAGCCACAGGAGTAGACTCTTCTCTCTACCACCTTGGTCCTTTGTGGGGAGAATGGGATCAAACTTAATTAGATGCTATAAATCTTTCATCTAGTTCCCTTCCAAATATCATCCCAGATGTAACTGCTCCCTTGATATCTTGTTCACTGGGTAGATTCACTGCTGGGCTGGATCCCTCACTCAGCAACTTGGGGCTGTGTTGGTGCCTTACTCAGGTCTGCCATCATTAAATTCTGGTTTGAATTGCAGTTCCTGGACTTCTTGTGGCCCTTCTTCACTTTCCAAGCTCATATGTTTGTAGCCTAATCTGTTCCATTTTTTACACTTACTCATCTAAAAGCCAGAAGGCATAGGTACAACAGAGACATGAACAACAGGAACACCATGTATCTTTGAAGCCACATAGCAACAAAGTAGAGGGGTCTGCTCTACTCTGAGGCTTAGAACATTTATTCCTCTTTACTTGAACTGTGAGAGTGTGAGAGTGGCTATTTGGCTGGTGAGTGACTTTTGTATGCACACAAAGATCTGGCTCAGCAGCTAAGTGAAAGTCATTTCTTCACTATATAGGAGGCAGATGAGGCACAGTCATAGTATATCTGTGCGTCTCTATTCTATGTCACTATATATTTCCAAAAGCAGGCTCACTAAATATCCACACAGATCTCTTGTGCCTCCTCGTAGGGCTAGGTCGTCATTGGCCAGTCCCTCCATCATACAGATTTGAGATATCTTCAAACAGATCATCTGTATCAACTGAAAATGATAGCTCATGAGCTCCAATGAATGCATTTATTTTTACTAGCCAGCCAGTGGATGAGACATTTCATGAAATAACATACTAAGAAAGGTAGTAATGATGTTGTTTTATCATAGCCCTATTATATAGTCTTTTGAACTGAGTTTTTCCTGCTAGTAGGTATTAAATCCTTACTATGTACTATTTTCTGAACATTGGGAAAATAAATACAAAACCAAGATAGTCTTTGCCCTCAAAGAGCTTATAATCAAATTAAGGAGAAGCAACACTTATAGAGAAATAGTGGCCAAGGAGATATATTTTGGTTTGGAAAGTTGAAGGATGTTGAGTGGGGCCATTGAGCAGATTGACAAATGCATTTAAGTAGCAATGGTGGTATTGATTTGATTATGATTCTAGAACTGGATAAGGGGGAGAGGGATTTAAGAGTTCACGTATTCTAGCCTAAGATGGCTGTAAAGAATTTGGTTGGGAAGTAAAGTGAAGTTTAGCTTGAAGACTTCTTGAAATTGTTGGTCAGATGAGGGACAGATCAATCAGGAAAGGGAACAGCAGGGTTGAAGGAAGGTTTGGGTTTTTTTCTTGTTTTTTGGAAAGAAACACACTTTAGCATGTTTATTGGCAGAAGGGAAGTGGCAGATAGAGAGAGTGAGTTTGACTATGCAAGGTAAATTACTGCATGTAAGCAGATTGCTGTCCATATGGTAGATTTCAGAATATTACAATAATCCAGGGGGCTTTTCAGATGTCTTGACAATTTAATTACTGTTTGGAGCCTGGGGTCACCTTTCCTGGTTGTTCTGAGAATTTCCACATGTGAAATCAAGGGACATTTCAATGTAGTGGAAAGGTCCAAATCTGATGACCTGCTTTTAAGCCCCAGCTCTTCCATTCAGTAGCTAGGGAGCCTTAAAAAAGTCAGTTTCTCTCTATGTTCCTCAATTTCCCCACATGTGCAATGGGGAGTGGGGACATAAAACACTTGCATTCTACGTCACATAGGACTGTTGTGAAGCAAAAGTCATATGAAACACAAGTTCTCAAGCTGTCTGAGCCACTTCCAGACTCTAGGAAAGGCCTGCAAAGTCCCATCTGATGGAAAAACTTCTCAGATACACGCAAAAGGATTTAAACTGTTTTTACTCCCTATATTATGTTAGCTACAAGTCATTTATTTCCAAAGGATGACACTCCCCTGGTCAGGCACCATATTCTCCCCTCTACTTCTTGCTTACTTACAGTATAAAACAGGAAAAAGGAAAAGGAAAAAAAATCATCTCAAGTAGTTTGCAAATCAAAACTCATTTAAACTGTTTTGGAGAAGCCTCTGTTGCAGGATTATTGCTTTCTAATTGTATCTTTAACCTCCATGTTGTCCTTCAACCACATCAGGGGTGTTATCAGCCTGCAAACACTTGACATTTTCTCTGCTTCCCCCAAAAGCTCAGAGGACTTGCTGCCACTGGTATTCTACCTCAGAAATAAGGTCTGTTGCCTTGGACACTCTTGCAATCCATTTGCTACTTTCTCTCCCCTTCTCTGCCTCAGAGCCAAGAGGTTTCTGTCATTCATGATGCCTTCGACTTGGCTGCATTTAATCTCCTTTTAGAGCAGCCTTGCAGATAGCTACTTACTGACAATTGAACACTGGCCAGTAGCTGAGGCTGATGATTTGATTTCTTTTAAAGCTTCCTCACATTGCCAGATGAAACATCCCCAAGAAGGCCTTTGCTCAATCACTTGCCCTCGCTCTCCATTCTCCACCAAATTAAGTCCTTTTGTCAAGCAAGGATTTCAGGCTTGTGACTGCAACTGACTTTTTCCCCCTTTTCTGGGGGATTTTTACTTGAAAATAAATGTTTTCTTAATCTGGAATAGCTCTGAAAATCAGCAAGCCTGAAATTTTGATGCAGGTTCAATGATAACTATATAGTTAATCTAAGATATTATTCATCCTTCATTTTCTTTTTTTATAATTAATTAAGTTATTTTTAGTTTTCGACATTTGCCTCCATAAGATTTTGAGTTTAAAATTTTTCCCTCCTCTCTTCTCCCTCCTCCCCAAGACAGCATACAATCTGATACAGGCTCTACTTATAGATTCATATTAAACATATGTTCACATTAGTCATGATGTAAGGAAGAAATAGAACTAATGGGAGGAACTATGAGAAAGAAGAAACAAAACAAAACAACAAAGGAAAAGGAAAGCAAATAGTATGCTTCCATCTGCATTCAGACTCCAAAGTCCTTTCTCTGGATGTGGATAGTATTTTCCATCATGAGTCTTTTGGACTTGTCTTAGATCCTTGCACTGTTGTGAAGAGCTAAGTCTATCAAAGTCAGTCATCCCACAATGTGGCTGCTACTGTGTACAACGTTCTCCTGGTTCTGCTCATTTCATGCAGTGTCCGTTCACATAAGTCTTCCTAGGTTTTTCTGAAGTATGCCTGCTCATCATTTCTTATAGCACAATAGTATTCCATTATATTCATATACCACAACTTGTTCATCCATTCCCCAGTTGATGGACATCCCCTCAATTTCTAATTCTTTGCCACCACAAAAAGAGCTGTCATAAATTTGTACATGTGTGTCCTTTTCCCATTTTTTTTAAATTTATTTTTAATATGTTTAGTTTTCAGCATTGATTTTCACAGGCGTTTGAATTACAAATTTTCTCCCCATTTCCACCCCCCCACTCCAAGATGGCATACACTCTGGTTGCCCTGTTCCCCAGTCTGCCCTCCCCTCCGTCCCCCCATTCCCCTCCCATCCCCCTTTCCCTTACTTTCTTGTAGGGCAAGATAAATCTCTATGCCCTGTTGCCTGTGCATCTTATTTTCTAGTTG
>CM053624.1:63749784-63788408 GCA_028646595.1 Phalanger gymnotis
CCATCTTGGCTCCGCCCTGATCAAGGGTATTCTTTACAAACATGAAAGAGGTAATTCTATCCTATAGCAAAAATCTCCAAAGTCTCAGAGAGAAATACAGGATACAGAGAAAGATGAAGAAGATGCAAGATCCCAATATGTTCATTTGTTTTTTTTTAATTACAAAAATCTGCCAAGCTTGTTAGAACAAAATAAACTCTTTTCTCCAACTCTTGGGCTCTTCTCCAACAAGCTGTCTCCTGTGCGTGTAAAATTACATAAGATTCCTTGATGGGTGTCACCACAGAGATAACTTTGTTCAACAATCCTAACCATCGATATCAAGTGAGATAGAAAATGAGACATCTGCTCACCAGAAGTATTTGCCTGTATCATGGAGGATCTTGAGTAGACCCAAAGTGGAGGAGGATTTCCTAAAGATGTTCTTCAGGTCCTCCAGTTTGCAGATCACATTGTGTCGATTGCATCAGACCTCAGACTACTGCAGGCTTCCTCGATCCACAGCCACTAAATAAAAAGTTGACCTAAAAGTCTATACCGGAAAAGCCAAGTAGATGAAGAATTGAACCGATTGTGATTTGTATGTGCAAGTGTGGTACATCAAGTTCGTCTATCAACACATATAGCTTTATAATAAAATAATAAAAATAACTAACATTTATGTGGTACTTCAATGTTTACAAAGTGCTTTACAAATCATCTTGTTTGAGATTCACAATAACCCTGAGAGATAAATGTCATTATTGTCCCCATTTTATAGATGAAAAACCAAGGCATTGAGAATTGTGATTATTAGGAGGCAGAAAATAAATGAAGCTGTGAAAAACTTTCAATGACCCTAATTTCTCCCTCAAGTCAACAAATATTTTAAATGCTATTGTTAGGCACTAGCTATGCAAATATTAAACCAAAACTGTCCCTGACCTGAAGCAACTTATGTTCTATTGAGTAGGCATGACATGTATACAGGTAATCATAATACAGGATGAGAAATTGAAGGGGCCAAAGATAAAAATCAGACAATATACTCTGGAAATAGGTGAGGAGGGACAGTGAAGGCTTCATGGAGAATGTAGTGTTTGATGTAGCTATGAGAAAGATAAAGAAATTGAAAGACAAAAATGAGGGGGTGTCTATTCCAGGAATGGGACCATTTATGCAAATGTATAAAGAAAGGAGATGGATCCAGCTGAATTTAGGAGACGTCTAATAGCCCGGGTCAATGGGCCTTTAGGATGTATGAAGGGGAGTGATATGAAATACAGTTACAAAGGTAGGCTGGAGGCACACAGTAGAAGGCCTTAACACTCCACTCAGCTATCAATTTGATCTTCCTAATGCACATGTCTAACCGTGTCACTCTCTTATTCAATACACTCCAATGTCTCCTGGATTTTAAAGCCCTCCATAACCTGGCCCCTTCCTGCCTTTCCTTTCTTCTCTTATCTTACTCCCCTCCACACACTCCACAATCCAGTATCTCTGGCTTCCTTAGTGTTTGTTGCTCAAAACATTCCATGTCCTGACTCTGTTCATCTTTACTGACTATTCCCCATACCTTGAGTCCTCTCACTTCTTATTTCATGTCTTGGCTCCCCAGGCTTCCTTAAAATCCCCTCTAAAATCCTTGTCCAGGAAGCCTTCTCTGATCCCCTTAATGCTAATCCTTTCCCTTTAAGATTATCATTCATTGTATATATCTTGTTTGTATCCAAGTGCTTGAACGTTGTCTCTCCCATTAGGCTGTGAACTTCTTGAGAGCAGGAACTACTTTTTGCCTTTCTTTTATGCTCAGCACTTAGTACAGTACCTGGCACATAGTAGGCACTGAATAAATGCTTGTTGATTTGACTTTTTCATAGGAAGGAACTTGGAAGTGTTGGGGTTGGGGATTGGGATACAAGTGAGGTATTACAAGTATGGGAAATAGTCTGAAGAAACATAGAAGTGAGAAAATATAGGACATGTCCAGGGAATGGATGGCACATAGTTTAGATTGGCTGGAATGTGCCCTATGTGAAGAAGAGTAGTATGAGATATGGCTAAATAGACAGGTTGGAAGTCAACTCTGGAGGGCTTTCACTGCAAGGTAAAGGAATTTGGACTTTATTCAATAGGCAATTAGGAGTCAGCGAAGGTATTTTATCGGTAGAATGTCTAACTAGAACTATATTTTGGGAAGGTAAATTGGCTCCAGTGTGTAACACAGATCAGGGTGGTGTGTGGGTAGAGATACTGGTGGCAGGGAAACCAATTAGGAAGCTTTTGTAACCAATATAGGTAAAAAGGAGCAACTATGATAATGACAGTGGGAGAAAAAATAAGATGATGGATCAGAGGTAGAATGGACAGGACATTGTGAGTAAATGTGGGCACTGAGACTAAGGGAACAGCTCAAGTTTTTGACCTGAATGACTAAGAGGAAGGTAGTACCATTAGTAGAAACAAGGAAGGGAGGAGGAGGAGGAGGAATGGACTTAAACCATAAAGTATACTGAACATTGGATTTATTCACTTGGGCATATTAAAGGGACTGTAGTCTTGGGACTCCCAAAATAATCCTGATTTGTCATGCCCACGTGACTTCATGATAGGTCTCATGCCTAATCTGGTTCAATTTAACAAATATTTTTAAACAACTACTATGCACGAAGAAGTGTGTTAGACATTGAGGATATATAAACAGAAACAAATAGCCCCTGCCCTCAAGAAGCTTATGTTCTATTGACAGGGTACAATATGGACACAAGTAAGCAGTCACAAAATAATGAAAGGAAATCTGAAGAGAGAGAGAGAGAAAGCTGACAATTGGGATGGTTGAGAAAGACCTCCTCTGGGAAGTCAAGCATATATGTACGGTGCTTGGAAGGAAGCTTAGAGATTCGATTGTGATGGAGGAGTGTATTGCAGACATAGGGGACCACTTGTGCAAAAGAATGAAGGTTGGAAATAGATTTCATACACAATAGAGTAGACTCTAATATGCTATTCTGACTCCAACATATATGTATGCTAAAAAGTGTAGATTTCAAGATTTCACACCTTCGACTGAGCTGAACTGCTATTTCTGTGTATTGTGTAAATGAGCTTAGTAGGGGGATTCAGCCTGGTTCAGTCACTTTCAATGAACCTTAACCACTATTCCTAGGATGGTTCATCTCATTTTTCATTCATTTCATAAATAAAGGGTGACAGATGATAAAGGGGCTTGTTTTAATAAGCAGGTTGTTTGAATGAGCTTTGTAGAAAACTTCGCATTTTGTTAATCACTCTTTGAGCCATAAAAAAGCTTAAAAATGAAATGGGTTTGGTTCAAGCTTCTAGCATTACTGTTATTACTATTACTGTTGCTGTAGCATCACCTGCTCCTGCTGGGTATTCTTCCCAGGAGGTCCAAACCTCCTGTGAAAAATCTCACAATAACTTCCAAAGGAAGCATACAAGCTGTTACAGAAGGTGATTAAAATTTCAAACATGTAGTTTACAGCAGGGATAGATGGCTTTCTAAAGGACTGACTTTCACTCCTTTATCCTATGGAACACAATAAGAGGAGGAGAGCAGGTTGGTTAGCCTTTGGAAAATTGATCAATGCTTGTAATGCCCTTAAGCCTCTCTAAAACAAAGGGCAGTCTTTTTATCATCAGTATTCTTTTGATAATGCTGTATGGCTGAAAGTCTTGGAATGACTTACAATCAGATCTAGCTATCTCCAAAGAATTAAAATTGTGAGTCTCCCAGAGGTCAACGTATTGGTCATGAGAAGACTCCAGCCAGCCTATTACAAATGAAGAATTGCACAGGAAAAGAAACAAAAAGGACATCATCAGAGCTGTAAAACTAGAAAAAAGGAGTGAGCTAGCCATGTATTCAGTGTAAGATATCGCTAATGAAAAGCCAATAGGTTCTATAGGTAATAAGACTCTGGATTTATTCTTCCAACCCTCTCCTCAAAGTACACCCGAGAGGTTGGGGGTGTCTTTCTAGTGCTATTAGTTCAAACTCTCATTCTTTTGTGTTCTCCCAAATGGTACTAGCTATTGACAGTTAATATAATAGCCAGCATTTATATAGAATTTTAAGGCTCTTTGAAAATATTATCTTATTTCATCCTCACAATTAATTAAAAGGTTTTTCTTCACCACATCATAAAACAGATGAAAAATAGCCACAGAAAACCAGAATGTGTTTTACATGGGGGGCAAGGCACCTCCATTGCACGTCCTCATTCATTTCCCGAAATAGGCTTGCCAAGCAGCCTTTTAGTTCGTTACCACACAGAGCAGATTGGGCAGGCTCCAAGGATCAGGCCCTCTCTGGCCAGTATTCCTCCCCTTCCCTTTGTCAAACACAATGTCAAAAGCTCTAGAGGAGGAGCTCCAGCACGTGGAATGGATTCTTCGTGGAGGATTATGAGAGGGCAAGGACAAGATGAAAAAATGTAGACAAAATGTAATCTGCACCATTGGAAACATTGCTATGTAGATGACATTACAAATCTAGTGACATACTGATTGATAGATTGATGTTCTAAAGCACCTAAGAATTCAAGGTTGTACAGTGATGAAGAGGCAGGTAATAAGTATTTATGAAGCACCTACTGTGTGCCAGGCATTATGCTAAGTGCTTTAAAAATATTATCTTATTTGATAAAAGAACAGCCTTTATATATCCATAGGGAATTTGTTGTTATTGATTACTGTGCTCCCAGTAACTAAAGTTGGAATTATGACCCCTACTCACACATTCCGTCAAATACGATTTTCATATGAGCATTTCTCAAGGTATGAAGGATACCAAAGATTTTGAGTTGACCTTACATTTTCTTATATTATTGAATCTCATCTAGCTCAAATGGGACATTTGGGCAGTGAATCTGGGGAACAGAGTGGAAATAAATGAAGAGTTCACGGCCACAGCCTCTTTGCTTGGTTTTACTATCAAATTCATGCTTTATGTTATTTTAGACTATTTGTTCTGCTTGAATGAGTTCCATACGCCTTGACATTACTCAGATGGCTAATCCTATATATCAGTTCCTTACCTATTACCTGAAAACCTGCCTAGATCTACCCTATCCTTGAAATTAAAAAAAAAAAAACCTTTTACTTGACCTTGTAATCCCCTTGAGATGTTGTCTTATATCTCCTTCCCTTCCGCAGGTGAAAATCTTATAAAAAGCTGTTTCAATTCATTGCCTTTACTTCCTTTCATGCCACTCACTTCAACCTGGTTTATGAGATGGCCACTCAAGCAGAATTGGTCTCTACGAGGTCACCAGTGCCCTCTTAATTGCTAAATCCAACGACCTTTCCTTAGTCATCCTTGACATCCCTGCTGCATTTAAAATTGTCAAGCACTTTTTCCTCCTGGATACTCTGTCACTTCCTCATCTTACTACTCATCTTCAGTTTTCTTTATTGGTCATCATCCATGGCCTGTAGTCTAGGCCTCTGTCTTAGAACCACATTTGATTTTATCAGCTCCCATAGGTTCAATTATCGTTTCGATTCAGGTGATTCCAAAAGATACATATCAAACAGTAGCTCACATTATTTTAGCACTTTATGGGTTAAGTAAAGCTTTATACATATTATGTCATATGATCCTCCCCACAATCCTCTGGGATTGTTATCATTACCTCTATTTTGATATGATGAGGGTGATCCCTCGTATTTCTATAGGTGCTCTAAGATTCACAGTGTTTTCACATGTTTTATTTGATCTTCACAATGATCCTATGAGAAAAGTATTATCATTATTATCATTATTATTATTGTCTCCATTTTACAAATAAGAAAACTGAGCTTGAAAAAAGTCTAAGTGACTTGTCCAATGTTTGAGGCAAGACTAGGAGTCAGGTCTTCCTGACTCAAAATCCAGCACACTATGTGATATACTACCTAATGCTAATCTTAATCCTTTGCTCTAATCTGGCCTCACCAATAGCCAGCTAGACACATCTACCTGGATTGTCCCATGGGAATTTCGCATTCATATATCAAAATAAATTTGCTTGCTTCCTCCACAAAACCATCTCTTTTTAGAACTTCCCTATTTTTGTTTAGGGCACAACCAATCTCCCAATAATTTGGGCTTTTCACACTGATATCACTATCAATCATTTCCTTCCAGTGTTATATCCAATCGGTTCTCAAATCCTATGTCCATTTTGTTTCCACATCCTCAATACCCCTTCCCTAGACCAGAATATCAATATTTCACACCTGGATTACTGAAGTAGTCACGGGTTTCCACTTTCTTCCCACAAATTCATTGTGCGTACCATGCCAGATAAATCCTCTTACTGAATTAATTATATCAAATGACTTCATTTGCTCAAAAACTCCCTATTACTTGTTTTTAACCTTGAAGTCTTCCTTGGCTCCTCCCTCTAGCTTGTCCCTCATATAGCAGTCTTGCTAATTGTATTTCCATAATGCCCCTTGTGTCTCTCTGGCTCCCTTGTCTCCTATCACAGGGCTACTATCCTAGTTCGGGCTGTCATCATCTGTAACTTAGATTAAAGCAATAGCCTCCTCATTGGTGTTCCTGCCTCAGGTCTCTCCTCATGCTAGTCTTACTGCTCTACATGAATCATCTTACTGGAGCCTCACAACATCTCTGGCTATAACCCTGGCTACAAGCCTCTGTTTCCTCGACTATAAAATAGGAGTACATTAGCCCCTACTTCACAGGGTTGTTGTGAGGATCAAATGCGATAACACATGGAAAAAGGTTGGTAGAAATTAAAGGGCTATATAGTGTTAGTTATTGTTCTTATTCTTGTTGTTGATGTTATCGGCCCCTGTCATTGATAAAAATGTTAAGTGACACAGGTATTTAGAATAGTTAAAATAACTTATTGGCTCAAAGTCATTATTAAAACAATGCTGCTGTTACTATAAAGGACATATGAAGAAAGACTATCTGCATCTAGAAAAAGAACTGATAAATACAAGTACAGATAGAATAATTTCATATATATACACAGATATATATATATACATATATAAGCACACACAGATATACATATATGTATGTACATGCATACTTGTGTATGTGTATACATGCATACCTATTTGTGTCTAATGGTAGCCATCTCTAGAGTGGGGAGTGGGGAAGGATGAACAAAAGGAAAAAAAAACTTACATGATAACTTTATTATATATTTAAAGGAAATAGCAAGTTGTACATAATAGATTTGCACTTTTATTGCAATCATCTTTTTTATTATACTATGTTATGGAAATGCTTGTTTTGTTCCATAAATTAAAAAAAAATTGGCACAGGACCAAGCATAGAGTCCTAAGGCATTCCAGTAGAGACCTCGTTCTAAGTTGGCATTGAGTTGTTGATGACAGCTCTTTGGATCTAATCATTCAATCACTAGGGAATTTCCTAAATGTGTTACTATCTACTTTCCATCTCTCTCTTTTGTCCTTGGGACTAGAATGAGACATTTTGTCAAATATTAAAAATCTCAGTAAATTATGGCATTAATATGTTCTACAAATCTAGTAACTCTATCAAAACAGAAAATGAATGTTTTCTGACATGACTTGGCCATTCTTTGATGAAATGTGCTGGCTCTTGTTGATTTCATTTTGGCTTTTTGTGATTACTGCTTCTGTTTCTAGATGTCTACTGACTATCTTTATAATGATATGTTTTAGAATTTTGCTAAGAGTTAAAAATCAAGCTCAGTGGTTTACAGTTTTCAGACCCTGCTCTCTTAAAAATTGCATTGTTTGCTCTCTTGTTTTACACGACTTTTCATAGGTCCCTAATAGTGGTTCAGAGATCTTACCTACTTTGAGTACCCTAGGTTTCGACTAGTGCTCAGCCACGTTATTCCATGCAGGATTATTATTCTGTCTTTACTGATGTAGAGTATTCCCTTTGTATAACATAGTAGGTAAGGAACTCCCAAATACATGATGTTATCAGAACTGGGATAAGCTCTCTGTGGACAATTGCTTAGTTTGACATTCAAAGCCCTTCACAAGCTGGCTGCATCTAGTATCTCCAGTCTCTAGATTCTGGGTAATTTCACTGGGTAATTTCCCTAAGCCTGGAATACTATCTTTCCTCATCATTGCCTCCTGGCTTCCTTGACTTCCTTCAAGTTCCAGCTAATATCCTATTTGTATAAGAAGCCTTTCTCAATCCCCATTAATGCTGGTACCTTCCCTCTATTGATTATCTCCAATCTAATTAATATATAACTTGTACTTAGCTATTTTCATGTTGCATCCTCTTCCCCCAGACTGTGAGTTCCTTGACAGCAGAGACTAATTTTTGCCTTTCTTTGTATCTCTTGTACTTAGCACAGTGCCTGACACATAGTTGTTTTTGTTCAGTTATTTCAGTCATGTCCAACTCTGTGAGAGCCCATTTGGGGTTTTCTTGGCAAAGATACTGAAGTGGTTTGCCATTTCCTTCTCCAGCTCATTCTATAGATGAGGAAGCTGAGGCAAACTGGGCTAAGTGTCTTTCCCAGGGTCACACAGATAGCAAATGTCTGAGGCCAGATTTGAAGTCGGGGAGATGAATCTTCTTGACTTCAGGCCACCTAGCTGCTCCCTGACACATAGTAGGTACTCAATAAGTGCTGATTAATCTACTGACTACAATGCCAAGAGGGCTAAACCAAGAGTCACAAGACCTATTTTTGAATTCTAATTCTACCCTTTATACCTGTATGACTTTGGGACAGTTGCTCAATCTTTTCAGCCTTATTTTCCTCATCTGCACTCTGGGAGCAACAAACATTCCCTCATAGAATTGTGGGGAAAGTGCCACATAAACTATAAACCCCCTATGTAAATGTATGCTATTATTATTGTCATTATGTTGAAATATCACCCTGACCTGGAGGGATCATGGGGTCAATTTTAAAATCACCTCCTATAAAAGAGGCCCCCAAAGCACATTTTGAATTGTGGCTTGTTGGTCTGACCTGCTACAATCTATCTTTTGAAAGGAAGGTAATAGCTGACTTCCTGGTATGACAGGATCCTTTAAAACAATCACTTAAACACTTAATATATTGTCTCTGAGTGGTCAGAAACAACTCAAACATGCCAAAATGACCATTTGGGCATTAGCATCAGTGTTAGTCACTGAATGGCAGCCAGACCACATAATGGACTACACGGCTTCCCTTGACCTGGAAACATCCTCTGTGTGTCTCATACAAGAGAGGCAGAAGCTGTTGCCATCACAGTCTCTATTTCTACACTGCTATCATTTGGAAGGAACAGGGGCAATGAATTTCCTGGCATGAAGTTTCTATCTTGAAGTCATGCAGGCTTACCCAAATGACAACCTCTCCTCTGTGAAAGACTGAGCTCTGTGGGAAAGTGATAGGTCCCTACTGGGAGATGAATGTGATCAATAATTGGTGTGTTTGTGCCTCTGGTTGAATACTTTGATTTATGAAGAGGTAGAAGAATATTTGGGGTGGGGTAGGGAAAAGATAAACAAATGAACATCTATTGTGGAAAGGGGTATTTTGATGAATACTGGTATAAATGGAATATTTTTTCCTAGATAGATAAGAGTTCAATTGGATTATTTATACTTCTACAATTAGCTAAATTTGAACACCTACTGGGCTATTAGGAGGCAGTTTGGTATAGGGGAATGATCATGAACATTGGAATCAGAAAAGAATTGAAGTCTCAGCTCTAAGATTAATCATTTGCACGTCCTTGGGTAAGTCATTTCTCTCTTGGCCTTGGCTCCCTGAGATTTAAAATTATTAGAATGAGCTAAGTAGCTTCTAAAATGTTTTCCAGGTCTAACATTGTATTTGTATATGAGGCATAATGTTGGATTTTAAAGTATGATTCTCCAGGTAAATTAATTAGAGCTCCTTAGTCACTTATTGTTATTCATCCTTTGTTTTTGAAGGGGACCAATGACATCATAGGAATGTCTTGATTTGTGTATGAATTGGACTTAAGTGAGGTAGAGTTGTACAAAGTCATTAGCCTTACTCTCTTTTCTAGAGTCATCAAAGTCCAGTAGCAAGACAAGAGTCAAGATGACTGGCAATGGCCTGGGACACAGTGGATGACTGTGACGTCTTCATTGAATAACCAAGCTCTAAGCTCTCCACAATGCTTGCTTCAGTAGTAGTAGCCTTTATGGCCACTGGAGTAAATTGTTCTCATCCACCCTTGGGGAAGATACTCCCCCAACTCACCAACAAAACCGAGACCTGTCAGGTGTCCTCAACCTGGTTTAGCCCATCTGCCAAGATGGTTTACTGAGGTGTGGCCACTATGCATGCTGCAACTTCTTGGAGACACCTCATAACAACCCTGGTAGTCCCTCAGTTGAAAATTGAAAACATCCCTAACCTCCTCCATGCTGCCTTTCTATCCTCAGCACTTTTGTGCAAGGATGAAAGAAGATAGAGAATATTTTCCTTCCATAAGAAAGGATGTGGAAAACTTGGGACTCTAATTCATTGTTGGTGGAACTGTGAACTGATCTGACCATTTAGGAGAGCGATGGAATTATGCCCCAGAAGTTATTAAACTACTTATACCCTTTGACCCAGCAATACCACTACTAGGTCCATTTCCAAAAATGATTAGGGGAAAAGGAAAAGAATCTATATGTTCTAAAATATTTTTAGCAATCCTCTTCATGGTGGCAAAGAACTAGAAATTGCGGGGATGTCCATCAATTGGGGAATGGCTGAACAAGTTGTGGTATATGATTGTGATGGAATACTACTGTGCTCTAAGAAATGATGAACTCAACGATCTTAAAAATCTTGCACAGAATAATGAAGAACGAAATGAGCAGAACCAAGAGAACATCATATATAATAACAAAAATATTATTTTAAGAACAACTTTGGGTGAATAAGTAATTTTGACTATTTGACTAAATACCCAAATTAACTACAAAGGACATATGAAGGAAGATGCTATATGCCTCCAGAGAAAGAACCAATAAATATAAGTGTGCCTAATGGCAGCCATCTCTAGGGTGGGGAGGGGAAGGAAGAAAAGAAAAAAGGAAAAAGGTACCAAAGGAAAAAGGTGTTTTCCAACCTTGATGCTGGTTATCATTCCAGCCTTTCCTCACCAGCGATAGAAATTGGGTCTTATGAAGATAACCATTAGCAGTGAGGACTCAATGAAGATATTATTTTGAGGAAGCTAAGGATTTGGGCAAAGAGAGACTGTCTATCAGCTTATGGACTGTTGAAGTTGGAAGAGTTCTTAGAGACTATTGCCTCTCTCATCACATTGTAAGCTCCTTGTGGGTAGAAACTCTCATTTACCACTTTTGAATTCCTAGCACTTAGCACACACAGTCCCTAGCACATGATAGGCACCTTAAAAATGTTTATTGATTGACTGATCAATGGATGCCCTCTAGTAGAAATGCTTAAAATTTGGAGAGGGATGGGCATAGCCTGCTGAGATCATCCATTTAGGAATGAAGTAGATGGTACCTGACACATCTTAATTTAGTAAAAAACAAAAAGAAACAAACAAAAAACATTTTAACTTCCCCTCAGTAAAAGAGAATGAAGCTCTTTTTAAAAATGTTTACATGGAGTGCTGAGTCATCATCAATACAACTTGGGTGACAATGGTGCTATCCTCAACTATGCAAACTGTCTAACCTGGCTCTCAAGCTGGAAACAATATGATATACGGGTTTGTGGGGTTTTGACCATGGAGGTTAAAGAAGAAAACTCATGGCAGCACTATGCTTTCGACAATGAATGGAAACTACCTTCCGACATGCTTACTCCTAAATCATAGAACATTAGAGCCGGAAAGAACCTTAGACATTGCTCTTCTCATCTGGCAGAGAGAAAACGCAGACCCAGAGAGATAATGACTTGCCCAAAGTCAGATAGTTAGTCATTAGCAGAGCCAGGTCTTGGAACCCAGGTCTCTGAATTGACACTAATGCCTGGTCCAAGATGTGATACCCTCCCCCAACTCTATGACCAATTTCTCTTGGGAGTAAATTGGACTTAAATGAACTCATCCCAGCAAATGTAATGAATTAAAAAAATACAGGAACAGTTCTTGATTTACGTAAATTCACATTTCACAAATTCAACTTTACCTAAAGAATTTTGAAAGATGTAACAGAAACATGTAGGGAGAGAGTTTGGAAAAAAAAAAAAAGTATGCCCTTAGTTTGTTCCCAATTTTTGTGACATTGACAAAGATGAAATATTGGAGGAAGTGATTGTAAAATTAACACAAGAATAAGAGCTAGAAGTGGATGAGAATGATGTGGAGGAATTGATTGAGTCTCATGGAGAAAAACTGTCAAATGTGGATATGATTGAGTTGCTAGCTGCAAAGATTGCGGAAGAAGAAAGGGAAGCTTTGGAACCCTGTGTCAAACCAAAAAGGTTCCCAGTTGGCAGAAGCCTTTCATCATTTGAGTGAATTTGCGTCTTGTGTTTAAAAGATATATCCAAATACTTAGAAACTTTTAAAAGTTCAAAGACTAATCGAAGCTAATATTTCTTGCTATTGTCAGATATAGGAGTTTACCTAGGAGAGAGCAACTGTCCAAAAATCTCTCACAAGCTTCATAAAAAAGTTGTATGGCCAACTACCATTAATAAGGCTAGATGTAGTAGGTAGAGAAGGCATAATATATTGCATACCTAATGTTAAATTTACAATTCAGTACTATGTATACTTTACCATAGCTATACCTTTCATTTCATAATTCTTTTTATTAACATGGTACGACATTGAATATGTCTCTATTTATTGTATATTATGACTTGAATAAAGCTATATTTTGTGTATGCCTTTGTTATATAGGCTGAGTGAAGTGGGTGGGTAGGGGCAAATTCACATTATGTAAAAATTGCTTTGTGTAGAGGTATGCCTAATGTTCTGCCGAATGATCTTTTTAATATAAAGCAAGAACTATTTGTATAGAGAAATTAGAAGAAAAAGTTCATTAGAATGTGAGTTCTCTGACAGTATTTTCACTTTTTCTATCTCCAGTGCTTTGGCACGATGGTTGGCACATTAAAATCTCTTAATAAATTCTTGTTGCCTGAGAAGAACCTACCATTAAAAATTTCTGTATTTGCTGAAGATGATAGAGATTATCAAAGACTTAAAAATATATTTAATATATTTGGATTTTTGATGTGGCAAGAAACCATCATGATTTTGTTTAAATAAAATGTTCTTGTGTTCAAAATGTGTTTAGCCTTTATAAGAACACTTGATATTAGAGGCAATTCAACTTAGAGTAGAGCTAAACCCAGCAAAAGTGTAGTAGTATTTTCAAAGGCTTCTCGTTGCTCGAAGCAATAACAACCAAACCCCAAGATCCTCTCCACCCAGATTCTAAAGTACTTTCCCAGCCTTACCTCATGTACTCTGTGCTACAGCCTTTCTGGACTACCCATGTCCCCCAAAATGTGTCCACTGCTTTTCCTATGCTTTTGTTCATTCTGTCCCTCCATACCTGGAAGGCGTTATTTCCATCTATTGATGCTTACCTAGTATTTCCACCTCAGCTCAAATACTAAGTCGTCCATAATGGCTTCTTCAGTCTTTCTAGTACTGGAAGAGGTCCTTTCCATATTTTGTAATCTGTATAATTTATTGGGTTATAACTTATCTTCCTCCCCCTTTCCTTCCATTTTAAAGACAGGGACTGTGTCTTTGCTTTTTTATCTGTTCTAGCAGCACCTGATATAGCATCCTACCCATCATAAATGTTTAAATGTTTATTGAATTGATTTAGTGCACAGTTAGAAAATCTGGGCCAGAGTCCTTGTCACCCTCCCACACCGTCCCACATTGCACTCTTGAACTCTACCCGAGTCCCTGAGTTTATGATAAGCAAGCTTTCACCTGGAGCCAGACTTCTGTGAGACTTCCTTACTGACTAACTCAACACCATGTGGCTGTGTCAACACCCTCTTTCCTTTCCAACTACCCTTTTTGTATCATCTTCCCCTCCTACTTGAATGTAAGCTTCTTGTGGCCAAGGGATATCTTATTTGCTTAATCTGTGTCCCCAACTTGACATAGTACTTGGCAAATCGTAAATGCTTTATAAATGCTTCATCAATCAAGCACTCATTGCTGGTTTATACATTAGCTGTCTATCTCTAGAGAATTCAAGATTTGGAATCAAAAGAGGTGAGTTTGAATCTATGCCAGCTATTATCTATATGATCTTGGGCAAAGTCACTTAACTTCTCTGGACCTCAGTTTCCTTATCTGTAAGATGAGACTAACAGTCGCTAGCTTGCACTGCCTACTTCTCAGGGTCTTTTTGAGAATCAAATGAGATGGTACTTTGTTACCATGAAATACTACATCAATGCCAGTTGTTACCACTGCAGGATGATAATAATGATAATTAGATGATTGTGAATCTAGTAGAAGGCTATAGATAACTGGAATTTCTTTGCTTGGGTCATAGTTCTCTGATAGTGCTTCAAATAATGTCAGATGAATTCAATAAGATTAAATTCTTATAAAGGAAATGCAATCCAAAAATAGTTTTCACCTTCCTACACAGTGTAGAGTACTTTGTGAGTAATTAAGCTCCACTAAGAGAAGTTTGTAAATTTATGTTGAGTGCAGCAGTCACTCAGGCTGATCTGACTTAATTGAATCCTCCACTCATAATAAGTGTGTAGGCTGTCATCTTTTGGTGGTTTTGTCTGAACTGAAAATAAAAATTTCAAATCTGAATTTTCACCCACAGCTTGTCAATATCATTTCTATTCAAATCACAACTACCATAGAATATGGGCGGGTACCAGTTACCCTGAGGCGTTTTCTGTAAAACCTGGGAGATTTTAAATTTATGCACAGGAGTTGTTTTTCTATATATTATGCCATGTTATCTAGCTGTTTAGTAAATATTTATTGTCCCCTTTCCTAGAATGTAAATATCTTGAGGGCACTAATAAGTATTCTACTGCTCTCTATCTCCTAAAACACCTTCATTGTGGTTGTTGAGTAGTTTCAGTCCCGTCCTATTGTTAATGACCCCATTTGGGGTTTTCTTGGCAAAGCTACTAGAATGGTTTGCCATTTCCTTCCCATGCTCATTTTACAGATGAGGAAACTGAGACAAACAGGCTTAAGTGACTTGCCCAGGGATACACAGCTGGGAAATACCTGAGGTTGGATTTGAACTCAGGAAGATGAGTCTTCTTGACTTCAGTCCTGACACTCTATCCACTGTGCCGTCTAGCTGCACTAAAACACCTAGGGCAGTGATATATTTGTAATAGGTTCTTGAGAAGAGAGGGAGAATAGAAGGAAGGAAGGGAGGAAGGGAGGAAGGAAGGAAGGAAGGAAGGAAGGAAGGAAGGAAGGAAGGAAGGAAGGAAGGAAGGAGGGAACAAAGGAAAGGAGGGAGGGAGGAAGAAGAGAAGGAGGGAGGGAAGGAAAGAAGGAGAGGAGGAAGAAAGAGGGAAAGAAAAAATGGATACTGTGATGTGGCTTAAGCTCCAAAAGGGAAAGTGGATAAGGACCAGAGCCATTTCCTTCACTGCCTTCCCAATTTTGCCCCACACTCTCTTTTGAACTCACCTTGGCCTCCATATCTAGTACTGCATGAGACAGGCATAAGGCTTGAGGGTCATGTCCACTCCTAGGTGGGTGGGGAGGCATTCTTTCCCTTGATCAAACCCATAAGATTTGAACAAACATTAGATCAATTAGCTAAAAGACAAGGGAGGAAAGTGGGTTAGTTGTGATGTTAAAATAGTCCAATGGGACTCTGGAATATGTCCTATCCAAAGGGCTTTTGTGTGCATGTGGTTTTATGATATCAACGTTATAAGACTGAGTAGCCATACTTGCTCATTCCAACTCTCAGATTCTATGATTTGGAGATAATTATAGTGAAGATGATAATAGCTAAGCTTTTTGATGAGGGGAAATATATGCATGTACACATGCACGTGAGCATGTGCACACACACACACACACACACACACACACACACACACACACACACACACACACACACACTCTTAGTTTGCCCTGTTTGATTTTTCTGCCTGTTGTTTTGCCAGCAAATAGAAAAGTGAAATGAAGAGCCACTCTCTTATATGTAGATTAACGTACATTTACTGAAATGAAGTTAGAAGTAAAAAGGGACAATGTTAAAACTGGAAACAACTTGAATAATATATAACAATTTGAATTAGAGGCTGGTCTATCTACACTGAAAGAGCTTAGTTGGGAAGGGCTCCATTTCAAAGTCAGAGGAGAAGAAGGCATTCTCTCTCCACTGTCTCTGGTGGCTCCTTCTAAACTTTAAGCCACTCCCAGGGAGCTCCCAGTTTTCCATCAGCAACTCTGCTTGTTTTTGACTTCACAGAACATCATACTCCCATTGTAGATAGTCCTAGCGTCCCCCCTTCAACTTCCTTTCATATGTTGTCTTCTCCCAAGAGACCATAAGTTCCTAGAGGGCAGGGGCTGTCCTTTTTTTTTTTGTTTGTTTGTTTTTGTGCTTGCATCCTGTATCACCAGCACTTAGCACTGTACCTGACATATGTGTAATAAACATTTATTGAACTGAACTGAAAAATTGAATTAGATGAAACCGTGCTTGCCCTAGCTATTCAACCACCTTCTAAACATGTTCTTCTGGTGTCACTGTGTCTGGAGGTTGCTGCCAGGGTAACAGGGATGGAAGGCTAGGGAAGGAGAAGGCAATCTAGTCAAAACAAAAAAGAGCACCCATGGCCAATTTAAATCCTGTAACACACACACACGCACACACACACACACACGCACCACAGAATATCATGCCCCACCTTAACACTCCCACTTGGATTCTCAGCCTCCTATAACTCTCTGACATTGTCCTTTCCACAGAGCCTTTCCACTCCACCCCATCCCACCCACCCCTCAGCTGCTGTCTCTTTGATTGCTAATGGAAAATATAGGGGAAACAATAAGTACCTGAGGCCCATGAGGGGTTCCACAAGGATATTATTCATAATAATTTAAATAAGCATTAATGTAGAAATGTAAAGTTCTCAAAAGGCTTTACATATGTTTATCTCTTTGATTCTCTCAAGTATCATTGTCTACTTTGCAGCCTGAAGATTCAAGAGGTTGAATAATTTGCCCAAAGTCACATATCTCCTATGTTTCAGGGGCAGGATTTGAACGCTGATCTTCTAACTCTATCAACTACAAGTGCAAGTGGGGAGAAAGCCCCCAAGTATATGCTGGGCCATTATATTATGACATAAGGGTTCTAGTGACAAAGCCAGGGCAAGTGCAGAGTAAATTCCCACTATATCAGGGGTGGGGAACCTGTGGCCTTAAGGCCACATGTGGCCTTCTAAATCCTTAAGTGCGGCCTTTTGAGTAAATTCAAATTTTACGGAGTTCTGGAAAATTTGGGTTCAGTCAAAAGGCTGCACTTAAAGATTTAGAAGACCACATGTGGCTGTAGGTTCTACCCCTGCACTATCCCAAGCTGCCTTCGTGCATTTGCCAAATTATTTTGAGAGCCTCTTTACATACTGCACAGTAAAAAAGGTTTGAAAAAATACAGCACTTAACAAAAAGAGATAGAAATTAATTAGCAATAATTGCAGGACCACAATGACCCTTCAACATGGCTGCCCAAGGAAATGAAGCTCATACGACACTGACTGTTGGATTGGCTTTTGCCCAAATGATCCGCCAAACTGAATGTTTCACACCAATCTCTAAACACATTCGGGAAGGTGGAAACTTGCAGTGTAAAAAAAATCAATATTGAGCATCAGAGAGAGAGAGAGACATGGGGAGGCCCTGCCAAAAGCCAGTGGGGGTGGCAGTGGAAGTTAAAATAGTGTAGACTCTGCAACCTATAGAGGGAAAATAGTGATGTTAGGGGTGACATTACATTTTGTTCCTTGGCTTTCTCAGTCCCCAGCCATAAGTGACTAATCAATCAGTAAGTGATTACTGACCACCTCCTATGACTTTTTTGGAAACACTGAACCACAGAAACTATGAGTGAGAAGATCTGGGCTCAAGTCCAACTCAGCTGCCCATATAACCCTCTGGCAAGTCACTGTTCCCCTCTTGGTCTCAATATTCTCTCTGATTGAAGGAGGAGAATGCACGAAATGGTTAGCTTATAAAACAAAAAGTTGGCAGGGATGTTAAGGATTATCCTCATTTTATAGATGAGGAAACAGACTAAGGGCAGATAAGTGACTTGCCCAAGACAATACAGGAAGTAAGCAAATAGTGCAGCCAGGATTTGAACTGAAGTCTTCTAGCTTCAAATCCATTTTTCTTGCCATTACCCCCATACATGCAAGTCCTTTTCTGGGCTAACATTTTTACACTTCTTTGAAAAGATACCTAGTCCCGGCCTTCAAGGACCACATGGTCTCCTTGGATATTCAGATGACCCCATTGAGTAGGTAATTCAGTGAACAAATAGCAGTAATACTC
Organism: Phalanger gymnotis; assembly: GCA_028646595.1. Lineage (NCBI taxonomy): Eukaryota > Metazoa > Chordata > Mammalia > Diprotodontia > Phalangeridae > Phalanger > Phalanger gymnotis. The sequence goes on from CM053624.1 coordinate 63,768,253, forward strand.
TTCAAGTCATTTGAAAGTTACTAAGCTGGAGAGCAACCATAAGCTATTCCTGTTGGGAAGGGGTGTGCCTACAGCTGACATTTTGGCATCATTTAGCAGAAAGAACAATGGAAAGGGAGTCTGGAGACCTGGGTTCCAACCAGTTCTTCCGTTAACTAGCTTTGTAACATTAGGAATATAATGTTACCTCTCTTGGCCTCAGTTTCTCTGCCTCTAAAATCAAGGAGTTGGAGTAGACAAACTCTAAGGTCTTTTTCACTCCTAAAGAGTGATGATTTCCTGGAAACGTTTTCCATTTGTTACATTTTTCTTTAGCTTGTGCATAAGCAGTCCTCCATTTCCTTAGTTGGCAGGCTAGAGCAGATGTCTTGAGGGCACAGAATGCTTAAATCCACCCCCAGCACATATGGAACATGAGTGCAAGGCAGCCATGCCCCACTTTTCATATAACGCTATCATTTAACTTAACCATAACTTAACCAGAGCTGTCAAACATGCCACAGCAGTGTTCCTCACAGAAAGGTTACTAGATTTATTTTTGAGGGAGGAGGGCAGGGAAGTTGGAGTTAAGTGACTTGCCCAAGGTCATACAGCTAGTAAATGTGTCAAGTGTCTAAGACTGGATTTGAATTCAGGTCCTCCTGACTACAGGACCAGTGCTCTACACACCGCACCACCTTGCTGCCCCTGGTTACTAGATTCTTATAGCGTTTAGCATAGTGGCACACAGTAGGTGCTTAACAAATCATTACTGACTGACTGATCAGTTTGAGGTAAAGTTTTGAAATGGACGAAATGTGTTATTGGATATCCAAGTAACCCATTTCTCAACCTTTATCTCATCTCTGTATTTCTCCTCTTCACCCTTTAGTCATCCAGTGCCTTCAGGGACCCTTCCTCTCTCCCAACTTTCTGGAAATCTGCTCCCTGGAAAAGATCAGAAAGAAGTTATTTACTTCCTACCGTGAATTTAAGGTCATCAAGACATTTCCTAGAAATACTTCGATTCATTTAATTCAACTATGCATTGTCAGTCAGTCAATAAACATTTTATTTAGTTCTTACTATGCAGCAGGCACTGTGTTAAGCCCTGGGGGTACAAAGAAAGGTCAATGTGGTCCCTGCTATCAAGAAGCTCTGGATCTAAGTGCTCCCTATCTACTAGATTCTGGAGAAACAAAGATGAAAATTAACATAGTCCCTTCCTTCAGGGAGCTGACAGTTAAATATTATCTTTAATATTGAAAAACTTTTCTTTCGTTTCATTTTAAATACATTTTTAATCTTTTGTTTTTACATTGCCTATGAATATAGATGACATAAATTCATCACTCTCCCTTCCTCTGAGAGAGTTGTCCCTTATACCAAAGAATAAAAGAGGGGTGAAAAAACAGTTTAGCAAAACTAACCAAGATGTTGAAAAAGTCTGACATTATATGCAGTATTACCCAACCAGTGTCCCAGGTCTGCAAAAAAAGTAGGGGAAGTACCTTACCCCAAATTCTCACTATTGGATTTTCTGCCAAAGAACTTCAGGTTCTTGCAGGTGATGCAATGTGCCTTAAAACGACAGTTCATGAAGTTTAAGACCAAACTTGGTTTTTCCAGGAACTTAGCTTAGTCGCTTTAATTTCACAGCATTTTGTTGCAATTGATTGTTTCCATTTTTGTTGTTGTAGTCCTCGTGTACCGTCTTCTTGGTCCTGCATGTTCCATTTTGAATCAGTTCATGTCTTCCCATTCTTCTCCTTATTTCTCATTTCATTGTTTTTTATAGCCCAATAATATTCATTATATTCACGTCTTTCAACTTTCTTTGTTAAGGGAAGGAAACTTTATTAAACACCTACTCTTTACCAGGCAATGTGCTAAGGACTTAACAAATATTATCTCATTTGATCTACACAATCACTCTGAGAGGTAGGCGCTATTATGACCCCATTTCATAGTTGAGGAAACTGAGGTTAATTGCCTAGGGTCATCCAGCTAGCAAATATCTGAAGCTAGATTTGAACTCAGATCTTCCTGACTCCAGGCCCAGTGCTCCATCCACTGGACCACTTCAGCCTCTCAGTTTCAGAGTAAGAAGGGCAAGTATTATCCTGGATAGGAAATGCAGATTGTGGCTTCCTATTTTACCTGAAATGACATTACACAGCCCCTAACTCTGCTTTTACTTATGGCTGCCCATTTCTGACTAGCAACATGGAAAGAGGCACTGAGACTGAAATATTTATATTTTCCCCATCCTGTTAGACAAGCAAACATTGCTGAGTTGAGCCTTGGCTATCTGCCAGTGAGTGATAACCTCTTCCAATCATATGCACTCCTGGCTCAGGACAGAAATGGGCCGCCTCTGTGTGGAAGGAAAGCTCCCCCAAAAGAGAAGAAAACCTGTCATAGCTTTATGATTTTTAGCTTCCTGATTGCTATTTTTCAACAAAATAGCTGAGAGGTAGGATACAATATATTTATAAGCTACTTGAAGGCAGGCATCATGTATTATTCTTCTTTTGTATCTCCTACAGTGCCTATTGAAATACTGCATAAACAATAGGTAACCAAAGTCTCTGATATATTGAATTGAAACTTGATTTGAGTTTCAATGTCATGGTGTAGTGACTTGATTTGAGTTTCTGTATCACAGGATAGTGGGCAGATCACTGGACCTGGAATTATAAGACTTGGGCTCAATTCTTAGTTGCGTAACTCTGGACAAGCCACTTTATTTCTTGGAGCCTCAGTTTCCACACCTATAAAATGGGGATAACACTACTACCACTCCCTACGTCACAGGGCTTTGTAAAGTATAAACTGCTATACGAAGACGAGCTACTTTTTCTTTTCTGTTCTTCAAGTAATAGAAAAATGAAAATACAAAGATTCTGTTCCTATAGGATATGGGCAACAGATATAGCCTGGGAAAGATTGGCCTGGATCTCTTGCTGAGCACAGTGATTGCCTCAATCATCATTTTAAGTGTTACCTCTGTGGTTACTATGACAACAAAAATGGCTGTGGCTCAGCTGCAGTGATTCACAGATCACACAATTCTTCCAGGGAAACAAAAGCAGTACTTTTGAGGACAGCAGCATTATTTTGGGTAACATCTCTCAAAGCAACCTATTACTACTACAGTGATTCACGCAAAGTGCTCCTAATGAACAGGAGATTATACTGTTTGGATTCACAAGCAAAATGCATGAAAGACATTCCTAATTTGTTAATTAACATTTTCTCCAAACATCAAAGAAAAACATTCAATCTAGGAAGAGAGGTAGGGTTTTGATTGTGACTGCAGACTCATTAGACACCAGAAGTAGAGATTCCTTTAGATGTAAGTTCAGAAATCACATCAGAGAAATAACTCAACACCAATAAGTAAGGAGATGAAAATATTAATTGTCGACAAAATAAGCAATGGAGAATGATTAAATGGGTCATGGAAGGTTACTCCCATCTTATTAGGTGTTCTGATATCTTACTCTTTTTAAAAAGGAACTGAAGAGTTAATCTAGAACCTTTCCTTTGAAATGATTTTAACAAAATAAGATATTCTTTTAAGAGCACATTCCAGAACATCTTGTTACACTATGCAACAGAACAACTATATCTAAGAGAGGAAATGCAGCCCTAGAATGGCAAAGTCATCTTTTGACTCAGCCTTCATTCATACCTATATTTAGCCCATCAACAAGCCCTGACAATTTTTGTTAAAACGTTGACCATTTCCATTCCATTTTCTACATGCTTACCACAACACTCTTGTGAAGTTATCATCATCTTATACTTGAATAGCTCTCATAGTCTTCTGCTCACAATTTCTCCCCACTCCAATCCAACCTGAACATCACTTCCAGATTAATCATTTTAAAAGACCACATTCAGTGTGCTACTCACATGCTCCAAAACCTGTCTCAGCTCCCAATAATCTCAAGTACCTATTCTTCATCCTACTAGTCAGTCCTCTCCATTTTGCAGCCCAATTTACTGATTCAGCCTTAAAATGCTCAAAATGAATCCTCTGCTCTAGTGGAGATGGTAGGAATGATCCTTTTGATGGCCTCCAGAGGTAATACTCTCAGCACCTAGGACAGTGCCTTCCATATCATAAGCTTTTGCATCACAGGTTCCCAAGACAAGTCTAGTGCAGGTTTAAGTACACTGTGGATCATTACCTGCTCAAAATCAGAGTTCATAACCCCAAATGATATGCTTAGCTTTAGTAGTAATGAACAGGATAAAATTAGTTGAAAGTAAAGGCATTTCATGAAATAACATATTAAGAAAAGTGGCAATAAAATGCTCTCCCCATAGACCCAAGGCATATTCATATAAATATGTATGCCATTAGCAAGAAGAATAGAACTCCTTCTAGGGAATATATGTAAAAATCCATATGCACAGAGAACATACATGGAGTGGGTAGAACTCACACATGGAGGGACAATTCATGTTTCTAATACTTCTGGACCACTGATGTTTTCTGGTGAGGCAATTCTACTACCTCCTCTGAGGTCTGTTCCCCTAACTCTTTTCCACTGGTTATGTTGTCTCTAGTATCCCTACGGAATGCATTATCCCTGTGGATGGTTAGCTTCTACTGTATGTGTAGTGTCTATTAAAGGATAATCTCAATTGTACACAAAGACTCCATTGAATGAATAGCTTTAGCCATATTCAGTTTCTACTCTACACTGATCTTGTTGGATGTGCTGTTTCTGTTGGATGCTCCTCTGTGGGATGTGCTATCCCTTTGTTAAGCCAATCACAGCCCATGTGGACATGAAGTTGTGGAGTATGGCACAGTGGATAGAGATCTAGGCTGGGAATCAGGAAGACCTGAGTTCAAAGCCTGCCTCAGACACTTAGTTATGTGAACCTGGGTGAGTCACTTCTCTCAACCTCTATTTTTTCATCTGTAAAGCAGGGGCAATAATATCTCAAAAGGTTGTGGTGAAGATCAAATAATAGAGAATACAAAAAGTACTCTGTAAACCTCTCCGTCTCTGTCTCTTTCTCTCTTTCTCTCTCACTCTCTCTCTCTCTCTCTCTCTCTCTCTCTCTCTCTCTCTCTCTCTCTCTCCACATACACATATGCAGTTATAGATATAGATTAATACATACATACATACAGTTTAAATCTTACTTCTTCCATAGAGAATCATCCTATACTTACTGAGCTCTCTTTTCTCAGGATTTAAAGAACTACTTATCTCTGCCACTCACCTTGTTGCCTACCCATACTCCATCCTGTATTGCTACTAAACTGTTTCATGTGTATCCAATGTAATTTTAAAGCCTGCTAGGGTAAGAATCATGTCTTAAAATAAATCTGTTTGAATTGGATTAAAAGTCAAAGTTGATGTGTTTTTTCCAGCACCAGTATACTGCTTATGTAGATGAACTAAAAAATTGTTTCTACTGCTCTCTCTGTTAGTCAACTGCTTAGTTCTGTACACAATTCAGATCACAAATCATGGGAATAGAAGGTAATAGTGCACAAATGTGCATTTCAATAGCAATCTTAGTTTTAGTTTTTCCTATAGATTCCCAATGAGGGAGAGAGGCGGGGGGGAGGTGGGTTACGGGAACATGGGAGAGGGTAGAAGTGGGTGTCAGGGATATGTAATTTTACAAAGGTCCAGAGGTTCAAAATTTCTAATAACTTGTGTCATAATATGAATACTGATCTTTGCTAAGAAAAGCTTGGCATGTAAATATTGCTATTTCAGAAGGCACTGCAGATGGACATCAGGTACACATAGCTTAACAAGGTCAGAAGTCCAGGTTCTTCTAATAATTTTTATATCGCAGAATCCCTTAGTTGTTACTGTTGAGTTGTTTCAGTTGCGTTTGACTCATGACTCTGTTCGGGGTTTTCTTGGCAAATATACAGGAGTGGTTTTCCATTTCCTTCTCCACCTCATTTGACAGATGAGAAACCTAAGGCAAACAGGGTTAGGTGACTTGCTCAGGGTCACACAGCTAGTAAGTATCTGAGGCCAGACTTGAACTTAGGAAGATGAGTCTTCCTGATTCCAGGCCCAGCCCTCTATCCACTGCACTACCTAGACACCCTTAGTTGACTTGGTGATAATTATGAGTCACTGGATGAGAGTAAACAAGAGTCCTTATTTAGTTTCTGTAGAGGAAGGGTAGCAGAGGCCTCTGAGGGGGCACAGTTTTGTATCATCCCCCTGATGTAGCACTCAAGGAGGAGGAGGTTTTGGTAGGTGGGCCAGGGAACAGAGGGTGAGTGTAGGTACAGGGAAAATTTCCATATCAACTTTGATCCTAGGATAGGTTGCATGCAAGAGACCAATCACTCTTAGCCACTTTGCTACAGGTGACCCTGATGCAGGACAAAGTACTACTGCTGTGCCAAGTGTGTCCATACAGAACCCCTCATATTCCTGGAGATGGTCCTTTTGATCATCACCACCTCACATCAAGAGAAATCTTCAGCTATACTGGAGGTCTCATCATTTATGTTGGGGAGCTGATGTTCTCCGTGCTGCCCTGATTTATCACCACCTCTTTGCGTTAGGATACTCGCTGTGGAGAGAATTCTGGGAAGATGGCAGAGTAGGTCAGAAAATTCCAAGCTCTCAAGATTTTCCCCCACAAAAGAGATAAAATAGCACCATAGGGCAAACAAAGTGCAGGTAAAAATAAATAAGAATAGGGGCACAACAGGAGTCTTCCTTGGACAATTGCAGATGATCAGAAGAAAAATCCTAGGTCGAGGTCTGGTTCCTGTGAAGAGTAAACACCTCTAGGCTCTGCCTGCTTTAACAAGTGCAAGCCTTGGTGTTAGTCAGTTTGAGAGGCTGCCTCAACCCCAGCCACAGGAACTTTCAGCCCCAGGATAGTGAGGGGAGACTGGGAAGATCGAGGGAACTTCTGCTGACATCAGACCCAGCTGTGCTGAGGTAGGGGTGAAAAGGAATAAGCACACTCCCAGTGAGTGCAGAAGCTGTGGGGCAGAAAGCCCCTGGCTGTGGCACTTACAGGAGGTTGGAGGTTTGGCTTTGGTTCCAGGCTAGAGGGGAGAACTGAAGATCTGGGGCAAAAGTCATTATCCCCCATACTCCAGGGCTAGAGGTGATTACAAAAATTAAACTAAGAGCACAAAAAAATGCACAGGCAAAGGAGAAAGAATCCAACCATAGAAAACTATTATGGGAATAGAGAAGATGGGGTTCATCTTCAGAGGAGGATATTGAAGCAAAGAAACCTCCAAAGAGTAATGTCAAATGGTTACCTGCCCTTAAAGAATTCACAGATCTTAAAAAAAAACTTTAAAAATCAAATGACAGAGATGGAGGAAAACTAAAAAAAAAAGTATAATCCAAGAAAAATAAGAAGATTATGAAAGAAAAGTCAACTAATTAGAAAAAGAGATACAGAATCTTAAGGAAGAAAATGACACCTTGAAAATTAGAATTGGGCAAGGTGAAGACAGCAAAATTACAGGAGATCAAGAAATAATTAAACAAAATATATATCTTGTAAACAAAATATATCTTGTAAGGAAAACAACAGATTTGGAGAATACATCAAGAAGAGAAAACATAAAAATAATTAAGTAACTTAAAGTTATGATAAAAAAGAATCTTGATACAATAATATAAGAACTAATTAAGTTGTCCTGAAGCATTAGAACAAGGGAGGAAACTAGGAATAGAAAAAAAAACATCAATTACCACTTAAAAGAAATCCTATGAGGAAAACTCATAGCAATATCATAGTCAAATTCCAAAACCTCCAGCTCTGGGGTACAATTATTAAAAGCAACAAGAATAAAACAATTTAAATACGATGGTGCCACAAGATCCATGGTCACACAAGACCTAGCAGCAGAGACATTAAAGGACCACAAGTCTTAGAACACTATATATTGAAGAGAAAAGAACTGGGGTTCTGGCCAAAAATATCATGCCCAGCAAAGTTAAGTATAATCCTGAATGAAAAAAATGGACTTTTGATCAACTGTCAGACTTCCAAGACTGTTAAAAAATAACCTGGACTTAATAGAAGATTTGACATGCAAGAGCCAAGAGAAATATAAGGTACGTGCCAAAGATTGATTATAAGGGATTCAATAAGGACAGACTATTATTTTTATATATGTAAAATGTATGTCTAAGATTCTTATTAATAGTTAGGTATCTCATAAGAAAGATTGGGGAAAACCTGAGAATGATATGAATTTAGAAAGTAAAACCATTTAGGTACAGCAAAAAAGAGTAATTATTTTATACAAATGAGGTGCAAAAGGAAGAATCGATACAGAGGAATCAAAGGGGGGAGGAGGGCTGGTAGGAAGGTAACCTACTTTCATTGGGAATGGATTTAAGAGGGAACAATACATATATATTTAAAAGAGTAGAAGTCTTCTAAATTCAGAAGAAATAAAATGATAAGAGCATAGGAAGTGGGGAGAGGACAAGGGAGGGATCTCTAGAGGGGAGAGTGAGGAAATAGGTTATAGGGGGCTATAGAAGGGTGTTTAGATTTATGGGAATGGGAGGATAGAGGAGGGATCCTTGGAGGGGGTAGGCAAGTAATAGGAAGGCAAGGTAGTAGGTAGAAGTAAAGTAGAGGAATCAGGATGGATAGGAAACAAGAGATATGTACAAACATAAATACAAAGATCGGGAGTAGAATTTGGTTGGGAAAGTATATGTCTACATATGTGTGTCTATATGTATATCTGTATGTATATATCTATAGCTATAGAAAAACATATCCAAACTTAATTATAGCCTGGGTGGGGTGGGGAGGGAAAAAAAGAACAAAACAAAAAAAAGTGCACAGCAGAGAACAGAAGAAAATTACAAGGAAGCAAAGAAAAGATGGACAGCTCTCAACACAAAGTGTATTGTTTATCATACAAGCCTTCTTGAAATGAAAATTTATTGTTGCATAATTTGAATCCTCTCTTATGTTCTGCTATGTACATGACATGCTTTTTTTTTCTTTCTTACTTTGTATCTAAGTTCCAATATATAAGTTTATGATATGTTTTTGTTTCTTTATTCTGTATTTGTGTTCTGGTGTTTGAGTCTAAAATAATTTTTTTTTTAAAAAAAAAAAAGGATACTCACTATGAACCTCAAATATGTAGCATCACCTGTCATCTGGAGCAGACTGAGACTTTGAGACTTAGTATGTCTGAAGGAAGAAGGAAAAGCTAAGGACTTCTGTGTTTCTCTGCATTTTTTGTTTTATTTTGGTTGTTTCTGTTCCTCTTTTTTCCTTAGTACTACCCACTCTAGGAGGACTCTTCTATAAAAGACTTGAGACTTGGTCCTTCCAAAGATGGAGAGGAGGCCTAGACTCCACATTTTCATTTTTGTTTTATTTTGTTTGTTTTGATTTTTTTACACTTTACTCCTTTTCCCTCCCTTAGTATCACCCATGACAGGAAGACTGTCTAGTCATTTAAATGGCAGGTCTGCTAGAAGATTATTAGGTCCTTGCCAGCAAAGGGTGGTATGTGATAGGACCACAAGTTTCCTGACGCAGCTTTGCTGATCCTGATATAACTTCTTCGCATCTGTGCAACCTCCTCGGCCTCAACCTCCCTGATGCAGCTTCCTGGCCTAGTGACATAAAAGGTCCCACCCAAGTGTGGTAATGGCTTCTGAGACTTGGTGGGTGCCTGAGACCACATGACTTATCAGACATGTTTCCAGGTGGAGATGAACGGGACCACATGCTGAGATGTTGTGTCCCTGTATCCTTGTTACATTGTCCCTGCTGCTCCTCCTTTGTTAAATGTTTAGTGACTCACGAGTGCTTCACTTTGTCCAAACATCAAACCTGAGCTATGAAGGCACTGGCTTTAGAGCCTCCACTACAACACACTGACATACATAATAACAGTGATATGATAACAGAGATAATATTTGAAGATTTGGTCAGACAAGGCAGCTGGATGGATTTGGGCACCTGAGAGGGTTAAGATGAGGCAAGGAGAGGGAATTAAAAAGGAAGAAAACAAAGTTCTCCTCTTCCAGAGATTTGTTGAGAGCATTCCTCAGAGAGTTATTTCACCTGCATAGAGCATACAGGATTGGACCTCATCTATTTACAGACAGGAGTGTGCTCGTAAATGTTTAACAACTGACTTTTTAAAAAAAATGTACATGGGACATATTTTTAAGATTAATCTACCTTATTAACATTTTCTCCATTACTTTCTTAAGTCTAGACAATCAACAAAACAATAAATTGAGCCCTGATTTGTAGTATTTGCTGATTTATGAGGTGTAAATGCTCACACTGAAATTTAATAATCAGCTTTCACAAGCAGGTTTGATATGGTTCCAGCATACCCCTGCTATTACTATATCCTCTAGTCCCCTTTAAGATAGTATGGCAAAGTGAAAAGATCACTGGGAATGAGGAGTCTTGAAAATGAAGTCTTATCTCTGATTTTGAGAAGAGCATAATGGATCCTCCACTTGACCTGAAGTCAGAAAGACCTGGGTTCAAATCCCACCTCAGATGCTTATTAGCTCTGTGAACCCACACATGTCATTTCATGTCTGTGCTTCATTGCCTCAGCTGTAAAATGAGGGGGTTGAGCTAGGTAATTTCCCAGGCCCCTGACACCTCTTGAAATAAGGAAAAATGTGAGGTATGATATTATGATATGGAATAATGACTGTTATCACAGGAAACAAAGGCTTATCAAATATAAAAGAGAAAAAGGAAATATTTGGGGACAATCATACCAGGTGCACCTAAAGAGGAATCAAATGATATTGTTCCCAGGTTGGCTTGGGCTGGTCTCATATCGTAAGTACTAAAAGACCAAGACAAAAATGGAGAGCTGGGGCTTTAGGAGGGCATTCTTTATTTCTTTGAAATGAGAAATATGACACAACACACACATATATAACATGTGTATATAAAAATATGTATTATCTGTTATTTCTGAGACAATAGTCTAGTCACTTTCCATTCCATATTCTCACCTTCACTCCAACTTAGAGTCAGGGAAGGTGCTGAAAATACTTCTCCTTCCCCAAAATTTTGTTTGTCTTTACATAAAATAATTTTGCCTGTTTCTTGCAACCATTTTAACAACTGGCAAAAAACCACATGACACCCAATCTGGGACTAGAGTTACAATAAATCTGTTGAATATCAAGTCTGTAAGGAATATTAGAGATCATCTCTTTTGTTTCTCAAATGAGGGAAATGAGGAAGAGGAAGCAAAGAGAGGAAGACATCTTGTGACTGCTTATTGGCAGGTCTGGGGTTGGCATCATGTACATTGATTACTAGATTATAAGATCCTACCATTAGAACTAGGATAGACCTTACAGGTTATCTAGTTCAACAGTCTCATTTTACAGAGGGGTAAACTGAGGCAAAGAGGTAAGTGACTTACTAAAAGTGACATGGTAAAGGGCAGAGCCAGCATCTGAAGGCATGGGACCCAGGTTTGAATCCTGGATTTGCCAGATATTTTCTGTATGATTTTAAGTAAGTTACTGAGCTTCTCTTGCCCTTAGATTTCTCAACTCTAAAATGAGAGGTTTGGGCTAGATCCCTTTTTAGCTCTGATATTCCAAGGCTTTATGACCCTTCTCCAATGAGGTCCTTGTAGTATTCTTTGCTAGTAATCAAAGGCTAAATGATGTTAAATTATTTTACATGATGTTAGATGGGAAATTTGGGGATAGGGGAATATTTCCAGTGGTATGCCTACTAATAAACCTTCCTTCTATCATATTACTCAGCTCTAACCTTAAAACAAAATGAAAAAACAATAAAAAAAATCAAGATTTGGGTCTAAGTCTTCATCATCAAAAAATAACATGTATATAGTACTTCAAGTGTTTCAAAATGCCCTCTTGCTAATGTCCCCACAAAGTAGATCATGAAAGTATTACTGTTCAAATTTTATGAATCTGAATCTCAGCAAGGTTATATGACTTATCTAAGGCCACACAGGTGGTAATTCATAAAGAACCAGAAGCTAGCTATTCCATCTCTGCCTTTTGGCAAAAGTTTGGCACTGATGTTGCTTATAGTTCAGGCTGATGAGGAAGTGGCTACTGGAGCTGTAAGATTTTTTTATGATTTCTTTCTAGCTTTTTTCCCTGGTATTAATGAGTTATTCTTAGAAGACAAGACTTTTCCCACCATTTTAAAAAAGAAAACTAGGAAATATAGTTGTCTTGTAATGATGAAGAAGAAAGGAAATAAACAGGCTATGGTTTCCTTTAATTAGGACATTCCTTTACTTCTACTTGCTCATGCTGGCCTTTGTGGTACAGGCTCTAATATGCTGCCAGGCAAATCAGCAAAGGAAGAAAAGTAACACACATAGTCTTTCCTTTCCTTAGCAAGAAACTTTAATGAGCTCCTTTAGTTTGACTGAGGAGAGACAGATAGAGAGGATGAAAGGACACCTTGGTTGGTTCCCCTTCGCAGTAATATTCCACAAAAATATTCTTTAGAAATGGCTTTTAAAATAGAGGAATTGAGTAGTGAAACAAATTAACTACACAACACACAGAAAGAATGATATCTCATACCCTAGCATTAAACACGATGAATTGAGCTGCAACAATGATGACTCATTGAAGCCATTTCCCAATTGATAAATGTTTTAAGGACATGAATAGACAATTCTCGAGGGAAGAAATTTAGACTATCTATAGCTATATGAAAAAAATGCTCCAAATCATTACTAATTTAAGAAATGAAAATTAAACCAATTCTGAGACGCCACCTCAACCCATCAGGTTAACAAAGATGAAAAATAAAAAGGAAAATGGTAAATGTTGAATTGGAATGGGGAATAGACACATTGTCACACTGATGGTGAATGTACATATGGCTATAGCCATCCTGGAAAGCAGTTTGAAATACATGCAAAAAGTTACTGGACCAATCATATCACTGCTAGCCCTCTACCCCAAAGAGATCAAAGCAATTGGAATATGTCCCATTTGTATAAAATATTCACAGCAACTCTTTTTATGGTAACCCAAACCCAAAAATAGAGGGATGCGTATCATTGATGAATGGCTGAATAAGCTGGGATATATGAATTTGGTGAAATATAGTTGTCCTGTAAGAAATGAGGAAAGAGATCATTTCAAAGAGATGTGGAAAGATATATGAAGTGATGTGATGTGATGTAAGCAGAACTAGTAACATGTATACTGTAGCAGCAATATTATATATAAAAATACCATTTTGAAGAATCTTTTAAAATGATAAAGAATGAAATCAGCAAAAACAAGTTATACAACATCAATGCAATTGTAAAGACAATAACTTTGAAAACTCTAAGGACTGTGATCAATATGCTTAACAGCCACAATTCTGGAGGACTGATAATGAAACAGGATATCTTCTTCTTGGCAGAAAAGTGATAGATTTAGGGTACAGAATGTTATATATGACATGATATAGTTTATACATGATATAATGACTGTATATATGTAATGTGATGTATGATATATCATATTATATGATAGATGTCATATTATATATGAACTAATTTTATATGTTACCATAAATATCAGATCACATATAAATTATATATTATACAATGCAATATAAAACAATTAACATAATATATTTAAACTACTGTGTGCATATTGTATTATATGTAATACATTGTGTATATATGATAATAGATATAGGTATCTATACCATACAGCCAATGAAAGGATTGTTTTGATTTACATTATATATTTGTTACAAGGAATTGTTTTTTTTTTCTCTTTTTTTCCCTAGCATGATGGGAGGTGGGAGAGAGAGAAAGAGTTCCATCAATTTAAAAAATAGAGATGTGGGGTTGCACAGATGTGAAGTGTTTCCAATTATACTTAATTGTTTTACTTTGTTATAACTCTCATGGAGTAAGGAAGGTGATCTATTAATGTAATATAAAACAAAACACATGAATAAAACTTTTAAATAAATAAACAGAATGCCAAGGACTAGTATCTACTTTGTCATGTATGGGGATTTGAATTGACTATCCCCATTTAATTAAATGTCCCCAAACCCTAAAAAGTCACCTTCCCTTTCTGGGGGAAGAAAAAAAGACTCCTCAGTGTGATATTAAAAACTCTTCCTTTAACCCAGCTTCAACCAATTTTTCTACCATTCTTTCACCTTACTTCCTTTCTTGACCTCTATTTCTTCCCCTTCTTGCACCTTGAACATTCCCAAAGGTTGTCCCTTATGCCTGAAAGAGTTATTTTAACATTTACTTTTTGAAATGCTTTTTTCATTAAGGCTAAGCCCAGGTACCACATCTTCCATGAAGTCTTACCTAATTCTGACCCTCCCACTTTCATCCCCAAGTGAAAAGAAATTTCTTCTTATAACAGTTTTCATCTCTCCTTTGCCTTTAACACATTCTTCTACTAATATTTTGTCCCATCTATTAGAGTCAAGGAAAGAGATAGTGTAATTTTTTTCCATTCTATATCCCCAGGAGCCAGCACAGTGCTTAGAATTGAGCAGATATTTAATAAATATTTGTTTAATAGAATTAAGATCATAGATTTCTAGAGGAGAATGGTCTTTGAAGTCACTTAGTCCAACCACTTTATTCTACAGATCAGAAGTAAGGCTAAAAAGTGAAAGTGATTTGCCCTTAGACACCCAACTAGTAAATGGTAGAGCTGAGATTCAAATCAACATCCTCCAACTCCAAATACAGCCCCTTGCTGCTGTACCACACTGAGTCTGTAAGGCAATGGTTGGTTTGGTTTGGATTGAACTGAATTCCCTTTCTGGCAATGGCTTAAGTTGGTGGATTCTACCTGAAAAGGAATGCCTTGATTAAACAAAAGGGGAAGGATGGTGTTACTGGATGTGTACTCTCCTGGCCATTACCTATCCTGTCCATGGCTCCATGATTCTTCACTTCTGTAGAAAGCAACAGCATATTCTTCAGTCTTAACAGATGACATGATTGGCTTTGCTGACCCTCTTTTGCCACTGTCCACCTCTCAGGGACAGAGTGGCCTTTGAACAGCAACATTTTGGACACTCACTCAGTCCTTTCAAATTTTTTCTCTTGCTCTCACCGTAACTGATCATGTTCCTTCTGATTCCATTATATACTCCATAACCATTGTGCCATCAAAGGCATGGCACTATTCCTAAAACAGTAGCAGTACCTGACCTACCACCCCTTAGTTTTCCTGAAAGTCTGCTCCTCCAAATCCTAAGATTCACTAGGGAACAATGTGACATTCAAAAACTAATTTGTTTTTCCTCACTCTCCAGCCAGTGTGAATGCTTTCCTGGTTCTGTATTTTATTTTAAAGTTTAATAAGAAACCATCACTGTGGTGGCCAGAGGGCTCCTATTGTGTTTCATCATGTTTCGGTTTTATTTGGTTGTTGTTGGTTTTTTATTTTTGTTTTTTGAAGGCAGAGCTCAAGAAATTACTGGATGCTAGCCAGCAAAAACAAACATAAAAAAACCTAATACTTTCTCCTAGGATGAAATGGCCAGATGCAAGGTTAGATACATAAGCACAGCTTCTCTGAGGTCTCTGTGTGTGGCCAGATGCACTTGGGAATAGCAATTCTTGGAGACAGGAATGCTTACTTTTTCAGTCAGAGGTAGAATCAGTCCTTGTGGGCCCTTCTTGTAAATCAAATTATGAGGGAAAAAATTCTGTATTCCTTGCCCATTTCTCTAGAAAGGTTATTCTCATACCCACTGGGTGTATCGCTACTTGGCCAAATTCTTGTATTATTCAGGAGCCAAGGATATTTAGGTATATGGAATTGTGCAGAGAAAATATGACTTAATTCAAGTGTCTTTTTGAAACATTTGTCCTACAAGGCTTTATAAAGTTGAATTTTCACATTCTTTAAAAAGGGAAGAATTCAAAGCAAAAAAAGTTTCATCTTTTAATATGCTTTTAACTGTAGAGCCTCCTATTCACCATTATGTCACATGATATCGTGCCCTTGAGAAGGATTTGATAAATCAAAGCCTGGAATGTGAGTGGGGAGACCTAAGTTTCAGTCCTGGTGCTTCTATCTTCTACTTGTGTTTGTATGACTTTTCACAAGCCACCTCAACTCTGAGTCTCAGATCCTTCCTCTTTTAAATGATGAAACTGGACTACATTATCTCTGAGGTTCCTTCCTTTTCCAAGAGACTTAATAATACTGACAGCTTAGATTTATGTGATCCTTTAAGATTGGAAAAGTGCTTTTCACAAATTATCTCATTTGATCCCTGTAAGGCAGGTGCTAAGATTATCCCCACTTTATGGGAGGAAACTGAGGCTAAGAATGGTTAAATGACCCTCCAAAAAAGAGTCCAAGGCAGGATTCACACTTAGGTCTTCCTGACTTGCAGTCCAGGACTCTCTGTGCACTAAAGCCTCTCAAGTACTATGATTCAATATTTTTTTCTTGAAAGTCCATATTGTACCAGCCTTTCCAGCTTCTAACAACTCAAAGGAAAACACTATTGCTTCTAACTTTGTGTGGAGGCCATCTAGATTCCCAGGACACCTATTCATAAAGAGAAGGGTAATCAACTGGAATGACATGTATGTTAGAGGGCTTGCTGAAGATCAAGATACTAGCAGGATCCCTCATGGACAACACAATTAAGATTGGAACCTTGGTGACTTGAAAGCTTGGAGTTTTCTCAAATTCAAACTCAAACTCAAAAAGGGTGATGTTAATTCAGGCTCAGAATATTTCTCTGATATTAACTAGTAAGTGTCATTATACTGGATACTCACTTTTATCACCCTCAGTGGATATAGCCATGGCTCTGATGCTAATAGTTTACCATTTTTCTGATTCTCTTTTCCTGTCCTAAAATATTTACTGAATGCCTAAATAATTACATTGCTTCATATTTTTCCCTTTTCCAATTTTTAAAAAAGTTTATGAAAGTGATTTCATTTTAGATTGGGCAATGATAGATGGAAAAAGAGTCACTGGAAGTTCTTTGACTAAGACAAAGGGAGAGAGAATGAAGAAGGGAAGGAGAGAACAGTTGGTGGATGGAAAATAAACATGAGTAAGACTAGGAGAAAGGAGAAATGAACGTATTAAAGAGGAATAAGATGAGTCCCTATCCCGTAGAAGCTTGCCACCTACTTGGGATAATAACAATAACAGAGAACATTTATATAGCATTTAGGGTTTGCAAAGCACTTTGTTAACTTTTGTGTATCTATATACATATACATATATATGTGTGTACATATAACATATTATTTATATATAATATATAGAGACAACTATATTTCAATATAATTGGTTTGCTTTTCAATCCTAAGCCAAACATTCTCATTTTACAAATGAGATCCTGAGAGGTTAGCAACCTACCAAAGTTCACACAGCTGGCCAGTACCAGAAGTGGGAACAAAAACCAGATCTCTTGAATCTTCCTCCTCTATCTGAGGTTTAGTGTGTGTGGCGATGGGGGGAATGACATCTTATAAAATTAAGAAAGGAAAAATGAAGAAAAAAGAACAATGTTAAGAGTATATTATAAAAAGTGAAACGTGATGCTGGCCATTAGAAATATGAGACTAGATCCCTGAGAAGAAGTCTCAGTTAGAGATAACACTTCCTGAGGCTAATTATTTCTTTAAGTAAAGATCATAGGATCATAGAATTGAGTATTTACAGTTGGAAGATATCTGACAGGTATTATAGTTCTTTCTTCTCATTTTACAGAGAAGGAAACTGAGACCAATATAGGTTAAATGACTTGACCAAAGTCAGGTGCTGACACGGCTGGGATTTGAACCCTGGATCCCTGATTACAAGTCCAGTGTTCCTTACTCTATAATATAGAGCTTTATTCTGAACTTGAACATATAAATATATTTGAATCTCATGTCTTGTATTTCTTCTTAAAGAAGCAGCTATTTGTGCTCTGTAAACTATGGCTTGTCAATAAGGCTTGTGGAACGATGTTTTTTAAAAGGAGTACATTATAAATGGTTCCCAAGAAGATCCTCAGGAAATTGAAATACAGGCAGAGAGAGAGTGACATAGAACATGTGCCAAGTGGATGGAGTTGGAAGAAAGGAAAGAATTCGCAGGGGAAATGAAAAAAGGAATTGATGGGCTAATTTGATCTGCACACATATAAAGCAAAATGGACAATAAAAATACGTAATATGTATATTGAATATGAATGCAGAAGACTGGAGACCAGATATATGGCTCTAAGGAAAGAACACAGAGATTCAGAGAAGAGAAAAGAAGGAAAATTTTGCTTCATTGTATATATAGGAAATGGTGGTGTGCTTGATTCTGGAGATACTTTTTATTTATTTAATGATGGGTTAGGGAGGATAGAAAACATGCATAAGACATAAATTAAAAATTAAATAAAAGCTTCCAATGAAATATATGTGAAGTGACTCAGGAAATGTGTGATGCATGTAAAAATGTGGAATTGTGTGGTTGTCGTATTCAGTTCTGGCTGTTACATTTTAGTAAGGACATTAACAGTATCACATCCAAAAGAGGATCGACAAGAGGGTGAAGGGCCTGGATTTCATACCATATGTCAATTTGTTGGAGGAAGTGAAGGTGAACAGAAGACATAAGAGAAGTGTGGTAACTGTCTTCAAGTATTTGAAAGATTGTCATATGGAAGAATGTTTATGCTTTTATGCTTGGCCCTGGGGGCAGAAATAGAAGCAATGGGTAGAAATTTCAGAAAAACAATTTAACTTTTGAAATAAGGAAAATCTTCCTAACGAATTAGGTCTATCCAATAATGTGAAAGGAGAGACATACATGTTGTATGACCATTGGACAGGGATGTCAAGGGGGAATTCCTGTTCAGGTATGGATTGGACCAGATGGTCCCTAAGGGCCTTCCTATCTCCAAGATCCTTTTAGTGTTATCAGAGAGAGAGGTGGCAGATTATTTATATAATAGCTATTGAATATGAATACCTTCTGTATAAAAAAAAAGAAGTAAGAAATTATTCCTTCCCTTAAGGAACTTCTACTCTCATAAAAGGAAGCATTAAAATATATACACACAGAAAAATCTGGAAAGACTTATGTTAGCTAACACAAAGTGAAGTGAGCAGAACCAGGAGAATATTATGCTCAGTAACAGCAATGTTGAAATGATGATCAGTCGTTAAAGACTTGGCTACTCTGATCAAGACAATTATTCAAGACAATACCAAAGGATCCATGGTGAAAAATGCTATCCACCTCCAGAGAGAGAACCGATGAACTCTGAGAGATTGAAGCATACTTTTTTCACTTTCTTTTTGTTTTTATGTGTGTTTTTGCAAAATGGTTAATATGGAAATATGTTTTGCATGACTTCACTTGTATAATTGATACCATAATGCTTGCCTTCTCAATGAGAGGTAGGAGAGAATTCAGAAATCAAATTTTTAATAAACAAATGTTAAAAAATGTAAATGTAATTGGAAAATATTTAATAAATTAAAATGTAATTAAAATAAACTTCATTAGAACATAAAATTTTTAATGAAAAATAAAACATGTATACAAATATAATAGAATATATACTCTATTCAGCACATTTATTTTGATTGGTCATAGGTCTCACTCAGGATATCAAAGTAGTATACTGGAACTTTGATGGTTAGTACAATGCCACCTGTAAGAAGGAGCATCTGGAGGTCTTACAATCCATAGGGAATCACTCTTCTATTTGGATGCCCTCCCAGATTTACTTAGTGACACTGGCAAACAGTTGTTGAGCTTTATGCTCTTTATGCCTTGGTTGATATGACTAGATATTACTAGTCAGAGGATTGTTGAATGAAGTGATTGTATCTCACAAGAAAATTTGAATGATCTTAATGTGTGTGTGGGAGACTGCTGGAGGAGACACTTTCAGGCTCTGCTTTGGTCTACTAATCTAAATGCTTTTTTATAGTCAATAAACAACAAAGCACAGCAGGAGTGGATATTTTCTGTAGCTTTCAATCAATAATTGACTGTAAATGCACACATGGTCTACTTTAGAAAATCATTTGTGAAAATCTGCCTTTCCCCATCTCATATTTTCAGAGACAATCTGGATAAATGGTCATATCATAATCCACATGGGAAAAGCCAAATGGATAAAGAAAAATTTCCAGACCATGACACCAGTTGAATGGA
>CM053624.1:63788908-63828237 GCA_028646595.1 Phalanger gymnotis
CTGCTCAGTAATTCAGGATGCCAGGGCACTCTCCGCTCGTCTCCTGGTCTGGTAGGTCCGCGTCTGGTCTGTTCGCGCCGTGCACGCTGGGCTCAGCTCCGCTCCCCTCAGCTGGGAGCTGGGAGCTCCCTGTGGGACAGACCTTACCCAGAGACCATCCAGGCTGTCCTGGGCTGGAGGCCTGCTTCCCTCTGCCATTTTGTGGGTTCTGCAGCTCTAGAATTGGTTCAGAGCCATAGTTTTATAGGTTTTTGGAGGGACTTGGTGGGGAGCTCGCTCCAGTCACTGCTTCCCAGCTGCCATCTTGCCAAGTAACCTGAAGAAAGTTTTGACAAATGTATTTCAATGTAATTGGTTTCCATTGTAATCCTATGTGTTTTATGCATTTAAAAACCTTATTCCAAGAAGGAAACCATAGGCTTCACCAAAAAACCAAAGGAGCCCATGACAGAAAAGAAGTCTAACCCCTTCATTT
Source organism: Phalanger gymnotis (assembly GCA_028646595.1). Classification (NCBI taxonomy): domain Eukaryota; kingdom Metazoa; phylum Chordata; class Mammalia; order Diprotodontia; family Phalangeridae; genus Phalanger; species Phalanger gymnotis. The sequence goes on from CM053624.1 coordinate 63,789,384, forward strand.
TATAGATGAGGAAATTGAGTTCCAGAGAGGGGAACATCTGGTAAACATTTAACAACCAGCTGGTGGAGTGGGGGGGGGGTGAAGGACAATGTATGTTAGATTTATTTTTAAATTTACTCTGTACTGTTAATATTTTTTTCCATCACTTTTTAAAGTCTAGACAATCAAGAAAATGATAAAATCATGCCTTGATTTGTAGGTTGCCAATTTGCAAGTCATAAATGCTTGTATTGAAAATTTAACAATCAACTTTTACAAAATAAGTAGAGGCAGCTCCAGTGTACCTTAGAACTTAAATATTTAACACTTAGCACCTAAGTGACACAGTGGATAGAATGCTGGGCCTGGAGTAAGGAGGACCTGAGTTCAAATCTGGCCTCAGACACTTACTAGCTGGGTGACCCTGGGCAAGTCACTTAACCCTGTTTACCTCAGTCTCCTCATCTGTAAAATGAGCTGGAGAAGGAAATGGTAAACTGGTCCAGCATCTCTGCCAAGAAAACCCTAAATGGGGTTTTTGAAGAGTCAGACATGACCAAAACAATTGAACAACAACAACCAAGTTAAAAAGGAAAGCCAGTGTCATAATTTCCATTTCAGTGCTCTTCCTACTACATGTTCCACATGATTTCCCCAGTCAGTCAACAAGCATTTATTAAACACCTACCACATGCTGGCCACTAGTTAATTACTTGGAGATACAAAGAAAGTCAAAAGACAGTCTGTGTTCTCGAGATGTCTGATGGAGGAGACAGCATAAGGACCAGCTGTGGACAGGATAAACTGTAGATAATCAACAGAAAGGAGGCACTAGCATTATGGAAGATCGAGGAATGCTTCTTGTAGAAGTTGGAAATCAGATTCCTAACGGCTGGCACGTTTGAGAAAGATTGCTCTATGTAAAAGCTATGAAGATAAGTGGAAAGACGAATTGTCCCATTTACACTTCTGAACCTATACATCATGGTCAAAGTTTGGCTGGGTGTTAGGTTAGGTGGGATTGGGGGATAAGGGGAGATGTTTCACTTTCAAAACATACACCTAGAATTCAAGCTGTGACATGACTTTAAACGTGGCTTAAAAACAGAGCCAGATTTAATTTAATTTTCAGGAAAATAAATCTGCTTCCATCCAGATGTTTGGTGCTTTGCTTATGTGACTGTACCTAATTGTCTATTCCACTGCTGGCTTCTGTTTTTACAGCAGTGACCAAAGCCAGTGTCAAAAATGGCAGAAACCAATGGAAGCCTGACACAATTGATCTACAGACTTTGACTGGCTGGTATTTCCATTAATTTAATGGTGACCCTATGTTGCTAAAACTGAAAAAGAAAAAAAATGGCTAAATGATTTGATCTGAGCCTGTGGTATAGCAGGGCCACAGTCTTATATGAGAGTGTACACACATACCAGTGGATCTCTTTCTGTCACCATGGTAACCATGCTGAATAACAATAAACCTATAAGTAAACACAGAAGTGAATTTCATTTTAAAAAATGTATATGGTTGAATTGGTTAGACTGCTGCTCAAATTACTTTCAGAATGATGACTCATTCATTTGGCAAACATTTATCAAGTGTTTATTAAGTGTCAAGCACTATGCCAGGTGCTGGGTATACAGAGACAAACCTGAAGCATTCCCTGCTCTCAAGGAGTTTATATTTAACTGGAATGTTTGTAGAGAACTATAGAGCCTCCGTTTGTATTACCGTAACATGGAAATCCTTTCACCTGAGTGTTCTCCTTATAGAGTGAGACCCTGAGGAACATTAAATAAGATTCTTTGAGAATGATGCCATGTGAAAATTTTCAAAGAATAGTCTACAATGTGGTAGAATAAAAGCAGAGCATTGATTTAATCTCAGGCCATTTCTTCATCTTTAAAATAGAGATGATAATGTATTATCTATCTCACAAGATTGTTGTAGGATTCAAATAAAATAACTGTGTAAAGACAAGTTGATCAGGAGACCCCTCTGTTACTCAGTAATTTGGTTAAGATTAGTGGCTATGGGTCTGTCTTGTTCTGGAAGAATCTGAAGAGTATAGGGAAGGTACAAAAAATGCCTACCTAGCTTAGAGGACAAATAGCACCTTTGATTGGTTCCTAGTGACTGGGGCTGCTTCCACTGTGATTGGTGACCAAGATTGGGGGATTTGGACTTTTCAGAAGAGCCACCTTCTCCCCATAGTATACAAAAGAAAATAGACTATGTTTCTCCCCTCCTTCATCTTTTTTTCCTTCTCTCTTTCTTCCTTTCTTCATTTTCTTCATTCTTCTTCTTCCCAATCCTCTTCCCTCCTCTCTCTCTCTCTCTCTCTCTCTCTCTCTCTCTCTCTCTCTTCCCCCAACTTTGGACTTCAAGATTTGAGTGTGACAAATAAGACCTACCTTATTCTTCCTTCCTTCCTTCCTTCCTTTCTTCTTTCCTTCCTTCCTTCCTTCCTTCCTTCCTTCCTTCCTTCCTTCCTTCCTTCCTTCCTTCCATCTCCTGACTCAAGGTATTTTCAGTAGCTTGTAATTTTCTCCCTCTTCTCTATCACTTAACTTCCTTCAAGTCCTAGCTAAAGTCTTATCTTCTAAAAAAAAGTGCCTGGTACATAAAAGGTGCTTTATAAAATTGGCTAACTGATGCAAAAGGGACAACTTGTTTAGCAGCCTCTCAAAGTATGTTTACAACCTTGGGTACATCTAGGGCTCTTTGAGTACTTTATATTTTTCTCTTTTTGTTCATGGGATCCCCTGAGTTCTTTGAATCTTGTGCATTTTCTGGGAGAGTGAAATAAAGACTTTCCCATATCCGACACACATACTACACATTGAGTGCCAGAGTTGGGAACCCTATTTCCTACATTTGAAGAAATCTAGATATGACCTATGCCAAGAGTATATTTAAAACTTTCCTGGAGTGTCAGGTGGGGACAGTGAGACAAACAGAGAAACTAGACTTCTTTCTATGAGTGCCCCATGATTGTCTCAGTCCAAGTTAAACCAGAGGTTTCAGGGATTGGAATTGGGGAACACAGTTGGATGTGGATCACTTCTTTCAAACATTTTGTACACGGTGAAATGACTCTGCATCTCATATACAGAGAATCAAGTAAACTACAAATTGCTTTATAAATATGTTACCTTGGACACATAATAAGAAACAGTAAATAGAATGGAATGTTGAAAATCTAACATTTACTCTCCTGAGAGAAATCACAGGCTCAGGGACTTGAACCAAATGAAATATCACTGATGTTCAGAAAATATTTTCATAGTCCAGTTTTAGCAATCATAATATTTCACACTTGTACAACACTTTCATGTCCATTGTCTCATTGAACTCTCACACTTACACAGTGAAGTAGTTAAGACAGGTATTATCTCAATATTTTTAATGCAGATACTGAGAACACTAAGAGAGGAAAAGTGATTCTGCCCATCATCACACAGTTAGTAAGCATTACAGGTAGTGTTTGAACCAAAGTCTGTCCCAACTCTTCCATCATGGTGCCTCTCAAACTCAAGAAGTGGGGATTAGGTTTGCTTTCTGAGGAACCTGGTGTTAACCCCTATTAACACAATTGTAAACTCCATGAATAGGCATATGTGTACAGGAGAGAGGTCATTGGTCATTGTACTATGCATTGATCAGACCATCCAAGTTTGTTGTGATTAATTCTGGAGGCAATATTTTAAGAGGGATTTTTAAAATTGGAGCAAATCCAGAAGAAAGTAACAAAAAGGTTGGTATAAGGTCTGGAAACCAACATACTCAGTGAAAGAGCCTGAATATATTCAGCCCAGAAAACAGAAGACTTACAAGAAGTATAATCCTTGTTATTATGTATGAGAAAACTTGTCATATGAACAAGTGACCAGCTAGTAGTAAGTAGCTCCCAAGGATAAAACTAAGACCAATGGCTAAAGTTACAATGGAGTAGATTTCGGCTTAACATAAGGAAGAACATCTAACAATCAGAGCTGGACAACAATGGCATGGGCTTCCTCATTTCTTTTGTATCGAAAGACATATTGATATTGAAGTAGAGGCTGGATATCCACTGGTCAGATATACCATAAAGAGGATTCCTGTAAACAGAAGATATTTATACCAGGTGCCTTCTAAGTTCCCTTCCACTCAGATGCTGGTCCTCTTTGTTCATTACAACATGAATACCCATTGTGAAAAGCTGTTATTTTGGTATTATAGAAGGTGACCAGGGTCAGTTAAGGAAAAATTGCTGTTTATTCTGGAGAACAGAAGGTTGTGGAGGAAAGGGAAGAGTAGACAGGACTGCTTTCTTCGAGTGATTGAAAGACTGTTTTGAAAAAGGGATTAACTTTGCTTTATTCCCAGGTTAGAAGCAATGACAGAAGTTGCAAAAAGTCTAATTTGGGTTGAATATAATCGGGGTTAAAAAAACCTCTTCCTAATAATTAGAATTATCTGAATGTGAAATAGGCTGCCTTGGGAGGTCATGCATTCTTTACTGGAAGTCTTTAAGCAAAGGCTGGATATCCCAATCCAACTTGTAGTTGGGATTTCTAGGGGGATATGAATTGGACTAGATTCCACCAGGATCTCTTCCAACTCTGAAATTCTGTGCTGAAGTAGGATGAGCATTGGATTTAGAGTGAGAGGGTCTAGGTTCAAATGCTAACATTGCTATTTACTGTGTGACCTTGGGTAAGCTACTTCCGAGACAACTGGATCTAATTCTCCTTCTCTTGAAAATGAAGGGGTTTAATTAGATCATCTCTGAGGTCTTTGCCTCCTCCAAACCCTATGAACTCAAGTCTCAAGTCAATCAAAATTTACTATACAGTTTAACATTAAGAAAGTTTTGAGTTTCATAAAACTGTTTTGAAAAATCTCCTTTCTTAGGAGTTTTTTCCTTAGCTTTTTCCATTAGACTCCCATAATAGTTGTGAAAAATTGCCCTGGGAGAGCTCAAGCTAAAGCTGTCAGACCTTCCACTTAAGGAAAATTTAACAGTTTGAATGTGTAGCTTATTAGGAGACTGCAAAATGACATGTGATCTAGTTTTCCAATAAATGGTCTCCTGAGGCATTCTTTGGAGGAGCTCTAATCTCTCGGTAATTCATTGGGCCTCTCTTCAGAAAATATTTTTAAAGAGTTTGAGCAAATATGGTAAGATATATGTTCTGCATGTCTTCTATATATTGACTAATTTTAAATGGTGCATTTAGCATAGACCCACAGGGATATAATTTTATGTTGCCTAACACTTTTAATAAGACCTCAGCTGTTAGTTCTCTGAGTCAACATTTCACTTCCATTTCAGAACTGAAGAGTTCTCAGGAGGGGAAAAAAGAAAAAAGAAAACAAAACTTCTATCAGTGATTACAATGGGAACATTTATTTAGAGACATTAATGACTTGCGGGCAATTTTTAATTCCTATTTTGCAAAGCAATAGGTGCTGACAGTGGGTAACTGTGTGACTTTGAATAAGTTCATTTCCCTTCTCTATAAGCCTCAGTTTCTTCAACTATAAAATAAAGGGTTAGGATTCAAATTTCTCTCATATCCTCTCAGGATTCCCATTCCCTCAGGATTCCCAGAAAATTTAGAAAGGGCCTAAATCACAAAGATCAGGATTCTGATGAGCAAGAAATTGAATCTCATTTGTTAGACTGGATCATTCACCCTGAAGTCTACTCCTAGGGAACCTATAGGATTCATGGACTCCAAGATGATCCCCAAAGCTGTGCAGAGACAGACAGATGAGGATAAACTTGGGTAAAAGGAAAAATTTTCTTTCTCTTAAGAATTCTGGATGTAGTTGGCCCAGTTCAAAGTCCTGAAAGCTGAGAGGTGAAAACAATCATTATTGCTTCATAATGTTGTCAATGTATGCTTGTGAGTGCTTTGTGTTTTAAGCAGTATGTGTGCGTAGGAAATAAATAGCTGTCCTATACCAGAACTACATTATACTTTGGGTATCTTTCTTTTTTAATTAATTAATTAATTTTTAGTTTTCAGCATTCGCTTTTACAAAATTTTGAGTTCTAAATTGCCCCCCTTCCCTGCACTCCTCCCTCTCCAAGATGGCACGCAATCTGATACAGGCTATACACGTATGATCATATTAACCATATCTTGGGGGTACCTTTCTACTCCCTTTACATGTGCAGATCCATAATTAGAAGCTTCTTTACAGGAAGAAAGAAAATAGCCCAGCTCCACCTGAGACATGAAGTAGATTGGTATACTGTTATATAGCAATATTCTCCATTAATTCATGAACCTCAACCAGTTAAACCATTCCCCTATCAAAATTCTTTGCTACTATAAAAAGTACTGCTCTGAATACTTTGATGTGTGTGTATATATAACATGTGTGTATATATTACATATATGTATATATTAAATATATGTATATGCATGTACATGCACATATACATACATGTGTGTATGTATATATATGTACATGTGTATATATGACTTCTATCTTTAGCCTCTTTGAGGCAATTGCCTAGAAGCTGGGCTTCTGAGTCAAAGGGCACTGACATTTCATCCATTTTAACACAATTTCAGATTTGCAACATTAAAGCTTTAGGGATTATGAAATTTCATGACTGTCAGTCATCTAATATCTGTAGAAAACACTGATGTTAACTATGTTTCAGGAGAAGCTGGAAGGCAATAAAAGCAATGCAGAAGTTCCCAAAGACAATCTGGCCCACTCTCCTCCTCTTATTCAATTCTGGGACCAATTCATTAACAAAACATAGCATCTGCCCAAGATTTATTATAATCCAGGCAATAGGCATCCTTCTTTCACTTGGTTTTTCCTGTGTGGCTAGTTAGACTGAACATTTGGCGATTAAGGGTCTAATTCAGGAGAGTCTGCAGTAATTCAGGATTTGATGCAACTAACAGGACCATCTGGAGGCTGTTACCAACTCTAAGGAAAAACTCTTTTATGTAGACTCTGTAGAGGGGGGGGTCTTCCATGATGGCGACAAACACCTTTGGTAAGCATGTCTCCCTTATGTTATGCCTTGCTTGATATGATTAATCTAAGAATGATTGAACAAATTTCACCAGGTTATCATATTTTCCAGATTCTTATGTGATTTTTGATATACATATGGGAGATATCTTGTGGAGAAAAAAAAAGTCCTTTGGGGGGTATTTTCCTCTACCAAAATTGAATGGTTTTTTTTGCAGTCAACAAAACAATAACCTCAGTGATATCCCATATTTTCTGCAACTTTCACTCAATTGTATGACTATAAAGATGTGGCTTTCAACCACAAAAGCAGCCCAAACCTTCCCCTTAATAATAATCAACTAGATGATGCATTACGGTCAACTAAGCAATCTCTTTACAACAGCCCTAAGAGGTATGCAGTACAACTATTAATATTCTGATAAGAGGAAGTAGATACAGAGGATAACGACGTGCCCAGTGTACCACTGCCAGTGAGTGTTGGAGCCAAAACTTGACCCTAGATCTCCTTCCCTTTGTGACACTGTCTTCCTTGCTATTTTTTGGACAAGATATTACCTCTCCTGACTCCCTATTTTCCAACTGAGTAGCGTGTCCAAAGTTCAATCAACAAATATTTATATACAATGTGCTAAGTTCTGGGGATACAAAGACAGAAGCTTACATATCAATGGCTATAAAATAATAAGTGTAGTAGCCAGGATTTGAACCCAAACCTCCTAATTTTAGGTTTAACACACTTTCCACTATAGTAATCTTCTCATCATAAATTATCTACGTTTTTAGGAGACTTGATTGGAGACTGAAGTTGTCCAAGGAAGATAAATCATTTATTCACTACAATCTTAAGGATGGGTTGGAGATATCTGACAGGGCAAGGAATGAAAACTTGTATTGTTCTTGCTGATTCAGCACCTATCTGAGGAAGTTGGTGGTATAGTGGTTAGAGCGCTGGGCCTGGAGTCAGGAAGAACTGAGTTCAAATCTGGCCCTCTGGAAAAGTCATTTAACTTCTGTTTGTCTCAGTTTCCAAAACTGTAAAATGGGCATAATAACACCTATATAGCAGGGTTCTTGTGGAGACTAAATGGAATAATATTTGTAAAAGCTCTTAGTAAATTGCCTAGTACATAGTAGGTGCTACGTAAATGCTTATTACTTTTTCTTCCCCTCTACCTACAAATGAACAAAACCTCTATATAGCCATGACCTCCTGAAACAACACTAAATGTTTTTCATGTGTTGAAAGTTTTCTTCTGAAGAATGTTTCCAATATTTGCCAGTGTCAGAATAAAATTCATCTTGTTTATAATTTCTCTGATAAGTGCAAGTGCATTCAGATTCTGACATGATTTATATGAAGAAAAAAGAATGAAGATCAATGAGTTCATTGTTTTTATAAGCTCTGTGATGAATATAATAGCTTTGTGGCTCTAAAATGACTTACAATAATGTAGCACTCAGAAATCTGTACAACATCCCCCCCTGCAACCTCCTGCTCTCAGGGCCTGTTTTGGTCATTGATTTAATTGTGCAGTACTTGGCTATCATGACAGTTGATAAAAAAATTGTCACAAATAGTTGGATGGTTTCTAAGGTTTCCAAATTGAGATCTTGAGAATTCAGAACAATGACAGATGTCCAGAAGCTGGCCAATCTATGAGGGCTACAGAGTGTTGTCAGAGTAGTCAGACTGACCAACTCCTTGATCACCAACTAGCCAGAATAAAGACGAGTAAGAGAATTTGAGAGTCCTCAGTGGCTATTCGGTCCCACCCAGACCTGAATAGAATCACCACTATCACAGATCTGACAAGGAGTCATCCAAACCTCTGAGTGAAGATACCCAACGAGGGAAAACCCCCACTTCTTGAGGTAGTCGATTCCACTTTTGGACATTGCTAGAGAATTTTGGAAAGTATGAGGAATATTTTCCTAATGCCAAGACAAAATTCCCCTCTTTACAACGTCTGACCTTTGTTCCTAGTTCCAAATAGAACAAGTCTAATCCTTCTACGTGGCAGCCATTTAATTACTTGAAGCTAACTATCGTATTTTCCCCAAATCTTCTCTTTTCCATGGTAAACTCTGTTCTTTCAATCATGCCTCAGGTGGCATGGACACAAAATCTTTCACCATTCTAGTTGCCCTCATGTGGATACTTTCCACTTTATCAATGTTCACGGTTTAAGAACTGAACAAAAGATTTTAGATATATTCCAGATAGGGTAGAGGAAAGAGGGACTGTCTCTTCTTTATTCCTGGAAGCTGTGCCTCTCTTAACACAATTCAAGATAACAATAACTTTTGGGGCTCCACTTCACACTGCTGACTTAAACTGAATTTACGATCCCTTAACTCTCTCAGATCTTTTTCAGAAAAATGGCCATCTAACCACCCCTTCCCTGTGCTAAATTATGAAGTCAATTTTTAAAACTCAATCGCAAGACTTTACATCTATCTTTATTGAATTTCATCTTATTAGATTCAGTCCAACGCTCTTGCCTATTTAGGACTTTTAAAATCTGCCATGTAGTGTGTTAGCTATCCTTCCCAGTTTTGGGTCATTTACGGATCTGGCCATTTACAGATCACTGGTCCATCATTCGAACATGATGGCATCTTCCCTTATCCAATTCTGTGCTACCTTGTCTGTGTTGACATGCTTCAATATTTGGCACCTATTCCATTTCCACATACTGCTTGACAATCACACCTGCCGATTCTTTCAGTACCCGAGGATGTAGCTCATATGGGACAGGTGACTGAAATTCATCAAGTGCAACTCCCCATCTGCAATTTTTGATCTGTCATTACCAATGCAAAGTCATTCTCCTTGGCAGGAAAGACAGAGCTAAATAAGAGTTGAGCATCTCTGCCTTCCCTTCTTGACCAGTTATCCTCATCTCATCCATGCCAAGCAGAGACACACTTCCTTCCTTGATGCTTTTTCTCTCAATATAGTTTAAAAAAAAGACTAAGGTTTTTTCTTTAGTTTCCCATTAGCCTTGACTCATTCTGATGTTTAGTGCTCCAGACACCATGCCATGTTTTATCTTCATCCTCTGTTACCTGACCTTGTTTCCATCTTCTGTACGTTTCTCTTTAAAATTTAAGTTGGTCAATGAGTTCTCTTTGCATCCATGCTTGTCTCTTTAAGCAGCTCCTAGTTTTCTTCCTCTTTGGAATTGTTACACAATTCTAACTTCACCACTTCATTCTGGAGTACCTCTTAGACTTCCTGTCCTGACTTCTTTCATAGAATTTTCATCCACAAGATTGCCTCTATCCTTCTCAAAATATGTTTCCCCATACTTAGGGCATATACATCAGACTCTGCTCAGATTCCTTCTCTCTCACAAAGTCCTAGGAGAGAAAGATCACTTTACCCTAGGGTCACCAAATCTCAGCAAATAGTTCATCTCTGGTAGTGACAATCAAATCTAGAGTAGAAGTTCTCCTTGCTTGTTGCTCCATTTATCGAAAGATGAAATAATTGTTAAAGCGAATCAATTCCTCTGCTTTGGCAGGAAGAGCACTATACAGATGTCTATATAACTGATGTTTTCTATCACTATTAAATCATGACTCTGTGCCAGGTTTATTCTCAAATGCCTTATCTATTTCTTCTTTCTGTCCATATGGTCTGTAGTAAATTCCAGTAACAAAAACCATTTGTGTTTCTCCATTGATTGACCTTCATCCAAGCAATCTTCACCAAGCTTTGCCCCTGAAGTTCCCTCATTTCCTTACATATGTATACCTCCTTAATATGTAATACTACCTCCTTCCCTTTACCTATTCTGCTTCTTTTCAATAAACTATACTCATCGAGAACATCCTTTCAGTCATGAGTTTCGTCATGTAAAGTCTCAGTGAGATCTGTGAACTCAACTTTACCTCCACGTATGAGGGTCTCTATTCCATTTTTGCCTAAACTTAGGGATTTTGTATATTGACAATTGAGTTGAGGACTTTTACTACTGACTCCTTTCTTGGACTCTCTTTCCTGTGAACTTCTGAGTATGTCAACAACTACTCCTTTTCCTTTCTTCCATCTATTCTCTATAGTAAATAGGGGTAACAGATTGACATTTTCTTCCTTTCTGTTAACTTACATATCAGATAGTTATACATTCCTATGTATTCACTTAATGAATATTTATTAAACATTTACTTGTGTACAATAACATACTAGGAGCTGGAGGAGATATCAAGAAATAAGATATGGTCTAATGCTAAGGGAGTTTACAAACCAGTTAGTGGAACAAGACAGTGAAATATGGGACAATCTCAGAGAATAATGATACCTGGTAGTCCAAGAGGCACCATTCAGACACTTGTTAGTTTAATTAGAATCCACCTGTGATGACCTAGCTTCCTAGAGGGCTGCAAAGAGACTATGCAGAAATCCCTATGTGACCTTCCCTATTGCAGTAGAATACATCTACAACAATGTTATGAGGGGACAGAACTGACACTCCTGTGATAAACTGTATCATATCAAGTTGGCCCTAAGTTTAGATATCTGTAAGAGAAGTAGTGATTTGAGTAAAGCAATATTTTCTAAGTTCCCATTATACGTAAGGTTGCCCATGGAAGTTCTCCTTCAATGTCAGCATAGCATGAAAGCAATTCTGGACTCAAACTCAGTGATAGCAATGTGATTGACCATTTCTGCTGCCTTTGAACCAGCCAAGCTAGGTTCAGAGAGGTTTATCACCAGAAAGCTGGAAAGCATGTAATAGGTCGTTTTGGCCACAGCAACCCTTGAAGACTATCTGCGTTTTAACATGCAGAGACTGAAATTTGATCAGCACTTAACACGATGCTTGGCACACGGTAGGTAATTAACAAATGTTTGTTGACTTGATTTGGTGAAGTGAGTAGAAAACCCACACCAATTAAATCATGGGTCTTTTAAAGTATGTGCAAGGTACTATGTATACAAAGATGAAAATGCCATTATTTATACCTTCGTGGCACTTACAATCTAGTGGGAAGGATAAGACACATAGGGAAATAACTATAATACAAGTTAAAATATTTCTATATTGCACAAAGATGGTATGGAATAATGTGTTAGAAAGCCAACTCTGAAGTCAAGAAGATTTGGGCTCAAGTCCTACCTCAGACACATCCTGGGTGTGCGGTGTTGGGCAAGTCATTTTACCTACGACCCAGGAAACTCTCTAAGACTACTCAACAGGAACTCCATACACCAATGAAATCACAGGTCCAGATTACCCACTTACACACACTCACAACATATACATATACACTAAACATATATACATGCACACACAAAGACCAAGAACAAGCAAACAAAAAAGCCCACAATATACACAAGGAACTAGAAGTTCCCAATGGGCATATGTACCTAAGGATTTGGTTCACAAGGATCTGGTCAAAATCCAATAGAAATGGGACCACTAAATCATACATAAGGTTGCCTGTCAGCCAAATACTGACTTAGAAAACCACTTAATATTATCTATGCTGTTTTGGGCAGCTAGGTGGCACAGTGGATAGAATGCCAGGCCTGGAGTCCAGAAGACCTGAATTCAAATCCAGCTTCAGACATTTACTAGCTGTGTGACCCTGGGTAAGTCTCTTAACCCTGTTTGCCTCAGTTTCTTACCTGTTAAATGAGCTGGAGAAATCAATGGCAAACTACTCCAGAATTTTTGACAAGAAAACCCCAAATGGGGTTGTGAGGAGTCAGACACACCTGAAAAAATGAGTGAACAGCAATAACAAACAAATCTGAAACAATTCAACAACATGCTTTATTTTTTTACCTATTTATTGGGTTTTTTGAAATTTTTAAAAATTTATTTATTTTTAGTTTTCAACATTCACTTCCATAAGTTTTAAATTTCTTCCAGCTCTCTCCTTTTCCCCTGCTTCAAGATGGCATGCAATATGATACAGGCTCTATACATACGTTCTTATTAAACATTTTCACATTAGTCACATTGAATACAATGATTTGAATGGGAGGAACCATGAGAAAACCAAACAAAACAAAACAAAAAAGAGAGCAAATAGTACACAATGATCTGCATTTAAACTCTATATTTCCTTCTCTGGATGTGGGTGGAATTTTCCATCATGAGTCTTTTGGAGATGTTTTGGGTCCTTGCATTGCTGAGAAGAGCTAAGTCTATCAGTCAGTCAACGCACAATGTGGCGGTTACTGTGCACAATGTTCTCCTGGTTCTGCTCACTTCACTCAGCATAACTTCATGTAAATCTTTCCAGGTTTGTCTGAAGTTCACCTGCTCATCATTTCTTAAGGCACAATAGTATTCCATTACACTCGTATAATACAACTTCTTCAGCCATTCTCCAACTGATGGGCATCCCATCAATTTCCAGTTGTTGGCTACCACAAAAAGGGCTGCTATAAATATTGTTGTATATGTGGGTCTTTTTCCCATTTATATGATCTCTTTGGGATACAGCCCTAGAAGTGGTATTGCTGGGTCAAAGGGTATGCACATTTAAATTTTTTTTTTACTTTTCATATTTTTATTATTTAATATTTTTACTTTTCAACATTGATATCCACAAGATTTTAAGTTAAAAATTTTCTCCGCATTTCTACCCCACTCCAAGATGGCATATATTTTGATTGCCTCATTTCCCATTCTGCCCTCCCTTCTGTCACCCCCACTCTCCCCCCCCATCCCCGTTCCCCTTACTTGTAGGAAACATAGATTTCTATATCCCATTGCCTGTGTATCTTATTTCCCAGTTGCATGTAAAAACAACTTTTTTTGAGCATTTGTTATTAGAACTTTGAGTTCCAAATTCTCTCCCTTCTCCCCCCCCTCCTTGAGAAGGCAAGCAATTCAACATAGGCCACACGTGTATCATTAGGCAAATCACTTCCATAATACTCATGTTGTGAAGGACTAACTATATTTCCCTCCATCCTAACCTGTCCCACTTTATTCAATTTTCTCCCTTGACCCTGTCCCTTTTCAAAAGTGTTTGCTTTTGATTACATCTGCCCCTTATCTGCCCTCCTGTCTATCAACCCCCCTTTCTTGTCCCCTTCCCCCTTCTTTCCTATGGGGTAAGATACCCAATTCAGTATGTATGTCATTCCCTCCTCAAGTCAAATCAGATGAGAGCAAGATTCACTCATTCTCCCTCACCTGCCCCCTCTTCCCTTCCAACGGACCTGCTTTTTCTTGCCACTTTTATATGAGATAATTTACCCCACTCTGTCTCTCCCTTTCTCCTCTCAATATATTCCTCTCTCATCCCTTAATTTAATTTAATTTTATATATCCCTTCATATTTGACTTACCCCGTGCCCTCTGTGTGTATATATATATACGTATATATATACATATATATACGTATATATATATATACATATATATATATGTATATTCCCTTCAACTACCCTAATACTGAGAAAGGTCTCATGAGTTACACATATCATTTTTCCATGAAGGAATGTAAACGAAACAGTTCAACTTTAGTAAGTCCTTTATGATTTCTCTTTCCTGTTTACCTTTTCATGCTTCTCTTGATTCTTGTGTTTGAAAGTCAAATTTTCTATTCAGCTCTGGTTTTTTCATCAAGAAACTTTAAAAGTCCACTATTTTATTGAAAATTCATATTTTACCTTAGAGTATTATACTCAGTTTTGCTGGGTAGGTGATTCTTGGTTTTAAGTCAAGCTCCTTTGAACTCTGGAATATGATATTCCAAGCCCTTCAATCCTTTAATGTAGAAGCTGCTAGATCTTGTGTTATCCTGATTGTGTTTCCATAGTACTCAAATTCTTTCTTTCTAGCTCCTTACAATATTTTCTTCTTGACCTGGGAACTCTGGAATTTGGTGACAATATTCCTAGGAGTTTTCTTTTTGGGATCTTTTTCAAGGGGTGATCAGTGGATTCTTTCAGTTTCTATTTTACCCTCTGGCTCTAGAATATCAGGGCAGTTTTCCTTGATTTCTTGAAAGATGATGTCTAGGCTCTTTTTTGATCATGATTTTTAGGTAGTCCAATAATTTTTTAAATTATCTCTCCTGCACCTATTTTCCAGGTCAGTGGTTTTTCCAATGAGATAGTTCACATTGTCTTCTATTTTTTCATTCCTTTTGTTCTGTTTTATAATATCTTGATTTCTCATCAAGTCACTAGCTTCCACTTGCTCCAATCTAATTTTTAAGGTGATATTTTCTTCAGTGGTCTTTTGGATCTCCTTTTCCATTTGGCTAATTCTGCCTTTCAAGGCATTCTTCTCCTCATTGGCTTTTTGGAGCTCTTTTGCCATTTGGGTTAGTCTGTTTTTTACAGTGTTATTTTTTTTCAGGTTTTTTTGGGGTCTCCTTTAGCAAGTCATTGACTTGTTTTTCATGATTTTCTTGCATCGCTCTCATTTCTCTTCCCAATTTTCCCTCTACTTCTCTTAATTGCTTTTCCAAATCCTTTTGGAGCTCTTCCATGGCCTGAGACAAATTCATATTTTTCTTGGAGGCTTTTGATGCAGACTTTTTGACTTTGTTGACTCCTTCTGGCTATATGTTTTGATCTTCTTTGTCAGTAAAAAAAAATATTCTGTAGTCTCAGTCCTTTTATGCTGCCCATTCATGTTCCCCACCAACTACTTGACCCTTGAGCTTTTTGTCAGGGTATAACTCCTTTTAGAGTAGAGCGTACTTTGTCCCGAGGTTTAGGGGCCTTGTGCTGTTGTTTTTAGAGCTATTTCTGCTCCATAGTCACTGCAAGCTCTGCCACACTAGCGCTCTTCCTCCTCCCCCAAAAACTGCCAACCAGACCGCAACCCAGATCCAAGCACAGCAAAGCAAGAGAACCCTCCCTCTGCACCAGCAAAGCAATCCTTGCACTCCTGCTCTGATCTGCCACTTGATTCCTCCCACCATGTGGGCCTGTGCCGGAAGCAGTCTCTGCTGGAGCTCTGGAAGCAGCCACAGGAGCTTCTTGCTGCTGCTGCCATACCACCTCTGCCACCCCCAAGGCTGGGGCCTGACCGCACACTTCTCTCACCCAGATCCAGCAGTTTTCCCACTAACCTGCTCTGTTGTATTTGGTGTTTGTGGGTTGAGAAGTCTGCTAACTGCCACAGCTCAGTGATTCAAGGCCCTAAGGCCTACTCTACCTGACTCCTGGTCTGCTGTCCTGGCATGGCCCACACTGGGCTGTATTCCACTCCCAGCAAGGGGCAGTAGACCTTTCCATCAACCATCCAGGCCATCTTGGGCTGGAGACTTGTTTTCCTCTGTTATTTGTGGGTTCTGTAGCTCTAGAATTTGTTCAGAGTCATTTTTATAGGTGTTTGATGGGATTTGGGGGAGAGCTTAAGGGAGTGCCTGTTTTCCAGCCGCCATCTAGGCTCCTCTCCGGGTATGCACATTTTTATAGCCCTTTGGGCATAGTTTCAAATTGCTCTCCAGAATGGTTGGATCAGTCCACAACTCTACCAATAAATGAATTAGTGTTCCCATTTTCCCACATCTTCTCCAGCATTCATAATTTTCTTGTTTTGTCATGTTAGCCAATCCGAAAGGTATTATGTAGTACCTAAGAATTGTTTTGATTTGCATTTCTCTGATCAGTAGTGATTTAGAGCATTATTTATTTATTGTTTAGTATTTCCCCTTTTAATCTGGTTGGGAGACTCTGGAGCATTGCTGAGGGCAATGGCTGAGGTTCCACAGCTTTGCTATATACTATTAATGAGTCAAGTATACCAAACTTTGAACACATTCAAAAGTGTTGTGTTTTCCAACTGATCATACAGTATTTGTGGCATTGGATTTCCATAAGCCCTATGACCAATTATTTTCTAAAATCATTCAGTGAGAATATATTATTTATAGTACTATTGTTATTAAAGACAAGAACTGGATATATGGTTTTATTGGTATAAAGAGCTCCCCGTGAGGAAACTCCTCTATCAAGGCAAGTTGGCACATTCTCTGCAACTTGAGGTCTTACAGAGTAGCCTAAGGCATTGACAAGTTAAGTGGTTTGCTGAGGGTTTCACAGTCAGTGTGTGTCAGAAACTGGCCTCGAACCCAGATGTGCCTGGCTCTGAGGCCACCTCCCTACCCACTAAGGTCATGCTGCCTCTCAAAGTATTAATTTATAAATGCTAACACATTTATGATTAATTTCCAGGGGAAAGTCCCTCATCTGCTTGAGTCACAAGGCCGCAGTACATGTGACTTTGTAAGATTTTCCTTTGCAAGAAGGAATAATCCAACTCTTGTACCAAGTGTTCTAAGAATAGAACAAAGCATGGCACTTGTAGTTCTGACCTTATGCCAGAAAGTATGGTGAAGGACTAACTCATCATTTGGAAATATGGTGGACTCGGTTTTCCCTTTACCACTTAGGAGGATGCTTCTTAAAACATCCTCAGCAACAAACATTGATTGCATGGCTGTTTTATTCAGTGTGTTGTACTGCATATTCAGCTTACGAAGAAATAAAATTCATTGACCCTACTCTCCAGGAGTAACCTTGAGTGACAAACACTTAACGCAAATTTAAAACACACACACACATACTGTAGAGCATATATGAAATACTTGACCATTGACTGACTGTTAGAGGAAGTTAGATCAGGGAGTTCATTAAGTGCTGAAGATATCACAGGATCCCAGGTCCTAGGAATTAGAGATGAAAGGGATCTCATAAGTTATTTAATCCAATGCTCCTCATTTTGCAGAATAAAAAATAAGGCTCAGAGAAGGTGACTCAACCAAGGTCATGTAAGTAGTAATTAGGAGAATCAGGGTTTTAAACCAGGCACTTAATCACCTTGCTTCTCAAGCCAAAGAAGGCTTTAAGCAGGAGGTGGGCTTCGAAATGGTGCTATTCTGATAACTGTAAAGGAATAGAAAGGATAGATGGAGTGGTGTATATAAAGAAATGGGGTCAGAGATGGGCCCCTAAATAGACAGAAAGCCAGGATGGCTGGAGCAGGAATATAACAGAGTTGGATCAGGCATATGAGCAGTAGGGGGGCAGCTAGGTGGTGCAGTGGATAGAGCACTGGCCCTGGAGACAGGAGGACCTGAGTTCAAATCCAGCCTCAGATACTTGGCACTTACTAGTTGTGTGACCTTGGGCGAGTCATTTAACCCCAATTGCCTCCCAAATATTCAGTTCTTAAAGAGGCCTATTCTCTAAATGGACATTACCTCACTCTAAGTGAGAACCTGAAAAAGACCTTAGCCACAAAGGGCCAGGGTGTCCTAATGCATCCTGGGCCATCTCTAGTCATCCTGGTGAATATCAGGCCACTGGACCCAGATGGCTCTGGAGGAGAAAGTGAGGCTGGTGACCTTGCACAGCCTTCTCACACTCAAATCAAAGTCAACTGCAAATCATGTCATCATTTCCCTGATGTCTTGGTCCTCTTTGAGAATGAAGGACAAACACACACACAGAATGAGCAGTAGGTCTTAGATAATTGGAGAAGAGGAAGAATGTATCCAGACACAGGTAGAGGACAGAATGTGCTTGGTGCTTTTAGGGAATGATGAACAGACCAGTTCAAAGAATTCTCTAAAATAATAGTGAGACATAAGGCTTAAACCAGAGGATGGGAACAATTGTGAAGAGAGCCCCAAAAGCCACACCGAGGATTTAGGACTTTTGACAATGGGGAATTATGGCATACTCTGCTGCCTTCCCATTCAGATGATGGCGATGGTGTGCATTGGGGAATCATTCACATCTGTGCCTCCTTTGGGTGAACAAATGGCAGGAAGGGAGGAACAGACTAGACCGTCCGCATTCCAGAGGAAGAGCATGTGACTGGGCTCAGCTCACTGAGCGCAGCAAACTGCAAACTCTTTTTAAACTCCAATCCTGTCGTTTACTCTGCTTTCTAACCCTATTGCTGCTGATCTTTGCTTTGGCAAAGATTCCCTGTTACTGACCATTTTCTCAGTCTGTAAATATCCCTTTTGCCACTCAGATTCTCTATTGGCCCAAACAATAACTGGCCTTCTTCATTATATGTATACACCAGGGGTGGGGAAACTGTGGCCTCGAGGTCACATGTGGCCCTCTACGTCCTCAAGTACAGCTCTTTGACTGAATCTAAATTTTACAGAACTAATGTTCTGTTGGATTCAGAGAGCTGCATTTGAGGGCCTAGGGGGCCACATATGGCCTCAAGGCCACTGGTTCCTCACCCCTGGTATAATTTGTTCTACCTCCCCCCACCTCTCAGCCCCTGAATTCTAAATCTACTGCTATAAATTTCCCCACCTCCCCTGTCAATGTCCTGGGTATTTCAAAAGATTTCGGTATATTGAATGACAAATCCTACCATGAAGCCAAGTTAACCCTTATCCCCTGACCTCTGACCCAATGCCCAGGTGATTTAAAGGAAGCAAGAAAAATGGAGGGATTTTTTTTAGCAGGAGGATAACATAATACAGTAGAAAGAACATGAGACCAGAAGTCAACTGGTCCAATTTCTGACACTACTTATTTCAAATGATTATTTGTAAAATCCCAATGGCTGAGGTGCTGGGACTCAATCTCTTCTCAGGCTTTCCTTAGCTTTGATCAATCTCTGGGCCAACACCATCTCTAGGCCATGCACCATAGTAAGACACAGCTGCATCATCTGATGCTCTACAACAGTGTGTGTGTGTGTGTGTGTGTGTGTGTGTGTGTGTGTGTGTATGTGTGTGAGCGCGTGTATGCACATGGTCGCTCCCACCAAGGCTGAATCTTTTCCTCTCCCTCTTTATAAAAGCCTACTTCCTCCTACCCCCAAAGGCTAGATTTTTCCAAACAAATTCCCATTGGTTAACTCTAAACAAAGTTCAGTACTGACATATTATCTGTTTTTGCCTGAAACACAAGTACAATGTGCTTTTGTAAACTTCTTACATCACCAATTCCTACCTTCCTTCAAAGCTCAGCTGAAAGGGCACCTCCTACATGAGGCCTGTCCTGATCCCCTCCAACTGCTAATGCCTTCCCCTTTCCTCCATGCACACCCTGAAGCTACCTCGTCCTTACTTTGTGTATGTGGATTGTATCTTTTTAGACATGTGTAAGTTGCTTCTACTGATTGAAAGCAAATTCCTTGAGGCCTGGGACTTCCTGTGTTTTTCTGTTCATATTCCCAGCACCTATGACTGTGCCTACCAGATATCTGGCATGCGCTCAGTGAATTCAGACTGGTCAAATAACGTATCAGAGTGTTTTTTTGTATCCACCCTGAGAAGCCCCTGTGCAAAAGCCATGTTGACCAACTTGAAGAGGGATTTCTGGGATCTTGATAAAGCTGCAGTCCTACAGTGCCAGGCACTTCTGCTTGCCTGAAACAAATGTTCTTTTTTTTTAAGAATTGTTCACACTTAGATAAAGCTGTCTCTGCAACTACAATCCCTCAAACTCATTTTGACACTAGCACTTCCTATGAAGTCACCTTTTTTATACTCTTTTTTTATATAAATTCAGAATGGTGGAGAATTGCCAGATCGTGACAATAAATATGTATCTTAGCCTTATATTGGAGGATTGATGGCAAATCCAATTCCTCTGACTTTCTCTCCTGTGAAGAATGCTTGATGAAAAGACCAGAGCTGAATAGAAAATTTGACTTTCAAATACAAGACTCAAGAGAAGCATAAAAAGGTAAATAGAAAAGGGAAATCATAAGAGACTTAATAAGGTTACATTCCTACATGGGAAGATGACACTAGTAACTCATAAGAACTTTCTCATTATTAGGATAGTTAGAAGGAGTGTATGTAGACAGAGAGAGCACAGCTGTGAGTTGAATATGAAAGGATGATATCTAAAAAATAAAATTAGAGTGTTAAAGAGGAATGCACTAGGAGAAAAGGAAAGGTAGAATGGGGTAAATTATCTGACATAAAAGAGGCAAGAAAAAATTTTTATACTGGAGGGGAAGATGGGGCACGTTGGGGGCGGGGGAGTGAGTGAACCTTACTCTCATCAGAATTGGCTCAAAGAGGGAATAACATACACACTCAATTAGGTATAGAAATCTATCTTACCCTACAAGAAAGTAGGAGAAGGAGATAACAGAAGGGGGTAGAGTGACAGAAGGAAGGGAAAATTGGGGGAGGTGGTAGTCAGAAGCAAAACACTTTTGAGGAGGGACAGGGTAAAAGCAGAGAGAGAATAAAATAAATGGAGAAGGAGGAATAGGATGGAGGTAAATACAGTCACCAATAGTAACTGTGAAAAAAATTTGAAGCACATTTCTCTAATAAAGGCCTCATTTCTCAAACATACTGAGAACCTAGTCAAATTTATAAAAATAAGAGCCATTACCCAATTGATAAATGATCAAAAGATATGAAGAGTTTTCAGATGAAGTAAAGCTCTCTATAGCCATTTGGGAAAATGCTCTGAATCGGAGAAATGCAAATTAAAACAATTCTGAGGTACTACTTCATACCTATTAGACTGGCTAATAGGACAGAAGAGGTAAATGACAAATGTTGGAGGGGATGTGGGAAAAATGAGACATTAATGTGGTATTGGTGGAGTTGTAAACTGATTCGACCATTCCATAGAGCAATTTGGAACTATGCCTGAAGGGCTATAAAACCATGCTTACTCTTTGACCTAGCAATACCATTAGGTCTGTATCCAAAAAGAGACAAAAAGGAAAAGGATCTATATATACAAAAATATTTATAGCAACTCTTTTCTGGGGGCAAAGAATTGGAAAGTGAGGGGGTGCTCATCAATTGGGGAATGGCTGAAAAAATTGTAGTATGTAACTGTAATAGAATACTATTGTGCTATAAGAAATGATGAGCAGGATGCTCCTTGAAAACCTTACATGAGCTGTTGTAAAGTGAAATGTACTATGTACAAAGTAACAGCAATATTTTGAGACAAACAGCTATGAATGACTTAGCTATTCTCAGCAATAAAATGTCCTAAAACAACTCTGAAGGACTTAACAATAAAAAATGCTATCCATCCCCAGAGAAAGAATTGATTGTCCCTGAATATAGATTGAAGTATATATTTTTTTACCTTCTTTATTTTTCTTGAGTTTTTTTGGGGGTAAGGGGCTGTTTTCTTTCACAACATGACTAATATGAGAATAGGTTTTTGTATGACTACGCATGTATAACCTATATTTAATTGCTTGCCTTCTCAATGGGGGTAGGGTAGGGAGGGAGGAAGAGAGAGAATTTGAAACTCAAAGTTCTAAAAATGAATGTTAAAATTGTTTTTGCATGTAATTGGGGAAAAATAAAATGCTAAATATTAAGAAAGAAAGAAAGAGTTGTTTGCTCTAGTTTGCAACTTCACCTCCTATTATTCATACCAGCATCACTAGATGGAGACCCTGTGCTCAGGTCTTAATGTAATGAGCCCTAGTTAAATGGACATTTTCAACTGGATCAAATTAACTTAGCAATTCCAGTTCTAAACTTTTATTTGAGCTAGGTAGATGTTAGGATAAAATCCGTATCTAGGATTATAAGCTAGCCTTTACATAGCACTTTAAGGTTCACAATGCACTTTGCAACTGTTATCTCCTTTGATCCTCACAACAACCCTGGGAAGTAGGTGCTGTTATTAAATCCATTTTACAGATGAGGAAACTGAGGCAGGCGGGTTAAATGATTCTCCAAGAGTCATATAGCTAGTAATTATCTGAGGCTGGATTTGAACTCAGGTTTTCCTGATTCCAGGTCCAGCACTCTATCCATTGTTCCACAATGGGTAAGTCTTCCTGGAAATGGAAGAAATTTCCAATTTTTCTTTCCTAAATCATGACAGTTTCTATTTCTATTTCCTCCTGTATGTTACAGAACATTTGTACATACATTACTTCATTTAGTACCCAAAATAGCACTCTGGGATGAGCAGTATTGATACTATTCCTCTCCCTCCCCCTGCCACTTTTCTGATGAGAGCAATTCAGTTTCATGGTAGTATAAGGCCAAAAAACTAGCAAAGGAGAATACCAACGCATGTGGCTAGTTATACATATACAATATGACAAATATTAGGTCTGCTCAAAGCTAGCTACTGACTGCAAGAGCACAAATATCTGGTATAAGATGGTATTAATAGTAATAGGTGATAGCATTTATATAGCACTTTGAGGTTTGCAACGCACTTTACATGTTACCTCATTTCCTCCCCATGAGGTAATTGCTATTATTGCATGCATTTTGTAGATGAGGAAACTGAGGCACAAAATGGTTATGTGACTCACCTTGGAGTCATGCAGTTTGTAAATATCTGAGGCAGGTTTTGAATTCAGATCTTCTTGAATCCAAGTCCAGCATTCTATGCACTGTGCCCCCTAGCCACTTACTTAGATGTACATCTTGAACACATGTCAGCTGTTCACCTTGTACATCATTCCCCCCCCCTCACTCTCTCTCTCTCTCTCTCTCTCTCTCTCTCTCTCTCGCACACACACACACACACACACTCACACATAGACACTCATGCACTCAAATCTGCACAACTTTGAAATCTTTGAAAATGACCTCACACTAGTTTTATGGATCTGAGGTTTTCTATGGTTTCTTGTTTTATTATCACTGCACTGAGCATCAAGTGACCATGGCAATAAAATTAGATTATTTTCATTTATGAGTAGAGACCTTCGATTTCAACCAAAATGACATGAAATTCCAAAGGCTCCTCCCATTTTGCACTGTTGTCAGCTGAGACCCATCATCTAGTAACAATCATTAACAAGGCCATCAGAGGAATTTCACGGGACGTGCCCAAGTGCAAACTCATGTACACCTTGTACATCTTCTCTACATTGGACAAGCAGCCTAATACTAGAAGGTGTGCAAGCTGGATCTGAACCTAGAATAAAGGAGTTTACCCCAAAATTTCTTAACAGAATATCAACAAGCTGTTCTTCATCTCGTTAGCAGGGACATTGCTTGTTGTATAGCCTTTGATTACTAAGCTGAATGGGCAAGATCTTGCTCATCCACGGCATTGTTCTTCTCTTGTGGCACAGAAAACTATGATGCATAGTTCTAGGTGCCTGAAGACAAGACAAGAAATTACTATCAATCTGCTTAGTGCTTGAGTTCAAATACTAGAGTTTAAGTGATTCATTTCTGGAAGCACAAGAGCTACATTCTCTGTCTCAGTCTCTGTCTCTCTCACTCTGTCTCTCTCTGTCTCTCTCTCTCTCTCTCTCCCCTTTTCAATCAATCAATCAACATTTCTTAAGTGCCTACTATGTGCACATATTTCTTAAATGAACATTTAAAAATTACTTTTAAAAAGTCTAAAAAAATGGCGTGTATCCTGGAGCCCTACCTTGGGCACTGACAATTCTGTGTAGCTCGTAAGATGTATGACAGTGTATGCCCTCAGGAGCCTTTAAAGAGCTAGCAAACCTCCAAAGACATGTTTTGCAGACTTTCTTAAGCACTAGTACTACCTGGCTTAATATCAGGGAAAGTGATTTCAAAGAAAAATGCTCTGTTTTCCCTTCACCTCTAGGAAAACACTATGAACACACAAGAAAAGAAGAGCCTACTTCTGACTCTATCATATGCCCTGTATTATTCCTCCTTAATATAATTCTTTCTTACCATTCAGACATGTGTTGAATTATCTGGATATTTCTGGAGGAAATAGTTTTTGTTTAGAATTATCCAGAGAATCACTGCTATTCTCCACATTCCTTTGTAGATGTGGACACAGCTGATGCCATATTGTGTTCCAAATTCTCTCCTTCCTTCCAGCCCCTTCCCCATCCATTGAGAAGGAAAACAATATGATATCCATCATACATGTGAAGTTACACAAAACACATTTTTTCATTAAGTATGTTGCAAAGGAAAAGTAAGAAAAAAGAAGTGAAAAAAATATCTCAATCTGCCCTGAGTTCATCAGTTCTCTCTCTCTGGAGGTAGATAGCGTTTTTCATCATGATCCTTTAGGAATTGCCTTGGATCCTTGCCTTGATCAGACTAGCTAAGTCTTTCACAGTTGACCATTGTTACAATATTGCTATTACCGCATACAATGTTCTCCTGGTTCTGCTCCCTTCATTTTGCATCAGTTCATATGGCTTCCCAGGTTTTTCTGAGCCCGTCCACTTCTTCATTTGTTATAGTACTATAGCATTCCATCATAATCATATACAACAACTTGTTCAGCCACTCCCCAGTTGATAGGCAAAGGAAATATACCTTTAATTAGGATTTTGTTGTGTTGCTAGAGGACCTACACAAAGTAGTAGCCTGACTGGGCATCTATCCACTCACAACTGAGAGCCTTTGGCTAGAATAGAAAAAGCCATAAGTAGAATGTGAGCTCTTTGAGAGCAGAGACTTATTTTCTCTCTGTATCCCAGACACCTTTGTGCAGCCCTGGACAAATCACTAGCCTCTGTGTATCTCAGGTAACTCCCTAGGATTTATCTACTAAGTCACAGTAGGTTGCAAACTGGAGAGAGTTCCGCACTGGAGACTGCCAGGCTCTCAAGGTCCTTCAAATGTTCACATATCTAGGGGCATGCAAAAAATATTTAACTGTCTCTCTGGAAAAAAAAATTCCTAAAACACTTTTAAGTTTAATTTGCATTATTAACATTTTTCTCCATCACTTTTCTTAAGTCTACATAGTAAAAAAGCAATAAAATCAAGCCCTGAGTTGCAGTTTGTCAATTTCTGGGGTATAAACGTTCACAATGAAATTTCAACAGTTCTCAGAGCTGGTTCCAGCTGGCTCCAGCATACCCCTGCATATATCCCCTAATACCTAGTATGCTATCTTGCACAGTAGAAACATGATAATTTTTAGATTGAATTGAAGTGAACTGAAAATCATAAATATCATTTATGTAGCAGGAAGGTATTACCAAAGAGGAGGATCAAGAAAACTTTAGCACCTGGTCAGCAAGAGAGCACAGCTGAGAGTATAGTCCAGCCTATCACTTGGTCAGTCAACTAGGATGGATTAAGCACTAAGTAGGCACTGTCATAAGCTCTGGGGATACCAATAAAGGGGAAAAATGTCGCTTACCCCAAGGAGCACACATTAGAATGGGGGGGTCAAAATGTACATAACTAGGTGCATACAGATATACACAGAGTAGTGAAAGGGGGGAGATTATCAGTTGGGGAACAGAGAAAGACCTCCTGCAGAAGGACTTTCAGTTGAATCTTGAAGGAATATAAAGGAAGGTAGGAATGGGGAGTGAGGAGGGAAAGCCTTCCAGGTATGGGGGACAGCCAGTGCAAAGGAATAGAACTGGGGGAGGGAATGCACTCTTGAGGAACTGAAGGTTGGCCAGCGTATCTTGGAGTATGAGGAAGAGAGTAAAGTATGATAAGACTGGAAAGGTTACCCAGATAGAAGCTAGTTGAGGAACTGGGTAGTCAGGCAGAGCAATGATCCAACAAAGAGCAGGCTGAGAGTCAGAGAGGAGGCATAGTTATGTGAGTTAGGAAGCAATACAAGAGGCAAATTATGTATTGCTGAGACCCGGTGGGATTGAAAACATTTGGGCCACTAGTGACCATGGTTCATGGGACCTTTAGCTTCTCAAAAGGACAAAGCCCCATCAGACATGGGATATGGAAAGCAAAAGGCTGTTAATCCATGTAGATAAAATTTAATAATCTCTAAACAATACTTAATAAATCAGAGTGAGGTGGGGAAAATGACCAAAACAATAACAACAAAATCCTAACAACTTACTGAATGACTCAACATGCTCAAAATGTAGAAAATAGTCAGTTGTGTTTCCCTGTGACAAGTTAATCTCGGATTGCTGACAGATATTTGGTCATTATGACCAATATGTTTTTCATGAGGCTTTAGAATTAGTCCATTCCAAGGCCTGGTGTGCAGGAGCTAATTAGTCCTTTCAAATCAAACTAGAAATGTACTTAAACAATTTCACAAGCCTTCTGCTTGAACTCTCCCAGGAAAATTTGATTTCTCCAGAACAGCAGGAAATACATTAGCTTATTCCTACTAGGGTGGCTATTGTCCAAGAAATCCCTGCAGTACCAAAGGATACACAAAACAAAAGGGGTTTCCTATGGTGCAGCTGTGTGATGGTGGGTGGAAATGTCCAGAAAGTTTTGCCTGGGAACCCAGACTTTGAAAACATATACCACTGCTCACTCTCCAGGGAAGTGATGGATTTCAAAATACCATTCCTGTCACTCACTGACACCATCTGAAGATCTGGGGTTTCTGCTTGGCATTCCAGATGTGCCTTCTCCTTTTGACTTATATCTTCCATAGCTCTATGTCCTGATAAATTATGGACAGAAACATGCTCTCAGGACAGTTGCCTTGAATCGAATCAAGCTGCTTTACTACTGAGGTAAGTACTCAGCAGTGTCCTGGAGCCAGCTGAACTGTTCTTAGTCATACAATATGAAACATGGGTTTTGACCACAGGTCTTCCTGACTTCAGCTCCAGTATTCTATCCACTGTCCCATTATGCCTTTAAAGTCATATAAAATTTCAGATATCATCATTGTCATTGCTGTCATCATCATCATCATCATCATCATCATCATCATCATCTCCTTCGTGATGATTTCTTGAAGACCCCTAATGGGGGGAATAGCCTCTCCAATGGAGTCCATTCCACTTTGGGCTATTTCTAATTATTAGAAAATTTTCTTATGTCAAACACATATTTGCTTCTTTGAACACTTACCCTTTAGTTTTCAGTATTGCACTCTGATACCAAGCAGGATAAATCTTTTCTCTCATCTACATGACAGCCCTCCAAATATTTATAGTTATCCTGTGTCCCCACCACCATCCAGTCTAATCTTCTCTAGGCTAAAGGTTCTGAGTTTCTTCAATTTAGCTTGAAGAGAGTTAAAAGTGTCCCTTGAGATAAGAACTAGGAGTAAGGGTGGAAGTTGCCTAGAGAAGAATCTTGACTCAATTTAAAGAAGAATATCCTAATAATCAGAGCTGGCCAAAAGTTAAATGTATCACCTTCAAAACTAGTCCTTTCTCCACAACTCTAAATCTTCAAGTAGAAGCCGGATGACCATTCTGGGGGAATGCTGTAGAGGAGATTACATTTCAGGCACTACTCGTTCAAGATGCCCTCCGATGTCCTTTCCAGCTCTTAAGATTCGGTTGTTCTGGGTGATGGTATATAAAAGTGTCAAACTCAGCCCTGGGCTGAAAGTGGCCAGCCCTCCCAAGGGTCACCTGAACCAGACTAAAATGTAATTGGAAAATGTTTAACAAAATAAATAAAAACACAATATGATATAGATAAGATTGCTTCCTGGTTTTCTAATCAATATGTGGACTACAGGGATCCATTTGTATTTGAATTTGACACCACGGGGTAACACATAGAGTGTTGGTCTTAGAATCAGGAAGTTCTGGGTTCTTAACTTAATAGGTAAATTAAGTTACTATCTGTGTAATCCTGAGCAAGTCATTTAAACTCACTACATCTCAGTGTCCTCATGGGTAAAATGCAAGGGTTGGATCTGATTATATCTAAGGTTCCTTCTAGCCCCAAAACTATGACATGTTAAAAGGTTTGGTCGAATCCAATACTTGAACTGAGGAAAACAAAACCCAGGGGGATCTTCTAACTCCTAGTGGATTGTTCTTCTGACTGGACTGTGCTGTCTCTAAAGAGCAGCTCCTGACAGTTTTTATCATGTTTTCATCTACTAAGAATAATACATTCAAAGGTGCTAGCTTGCAGTCATACCATTATATTACCATGTTCGATTGGTCAGTCAATAAGTATATATTACGTGCCTGCTATATGCCAGGCACTTGGGGACACAAATGCAATGACAGAAACAATTCCTATTTGAAAAGAGTTTACATTCTAATGAGGGAGATGACAAGTATGTATATACGTGTAGCAAGTACCCTCTGGCCTCGCCTTTGTAGAACCAAACCTAGAACATCTGTCTCTAATGGTTCTCAGGTACCCAGAGGTGTTAGAGACGTCTCTCTTCTATTGCCATATGCACAAACAGATGTGGCCCCTGCTCCAGCTAGGTACCAATGAGTAGAGTATCAGTTCCGTTTAACCACCTATTATCAATTATCTTTTAAAAATGGATATTTGTTTCAAAGATATAAGCAATAACAAAAGTACAAACATCCCCCCGCAAAAAATTATCCCACCTCATTCTCTTGAAAGTTTCTGTTCATTTTTAGCTCAGTTTCTACATGTCATTGGTCTCACCACATTCATGTCTAGATGTGACATAAGTGCTGGATGAATCCTCGTCTCAGCTATTGTTGGGCGAGGTAACTGCAAGGTCTCTCCTTGCTCCATAGGGGACTGATGCTGAGCATGCTGCAAAACAAAAGACACTGGGATTCTGGGATGCTAGCAGGCCAGTATTCTAGGATGCCAAGAAACTGGGATGCCTATTCTCCAATCCCTTAATGGAAAATAGAATAAATCAGCCAATAAACATTTATTAAGCACTTACTATGTAACACGTACAGCACTAAGCGCAGAAAAGAACAAATGCTTTGGCCAAGGGCTGAGGCTTATTTTTTTATGAGGCCACATGATGGGCTCAGTGTATGGAATGTTCATGGATGACTAGGTGTGAGGCCTGCCAAGCCCTTTTTGGGGCTACTCATTCACCTTTGGTGTCCACTTGCCACCCAACTCTCACCTGTGGGCCTGAGAAGTTGTAGCATGTACAGTGGCCACACCCTGGTAAACCATCTCAGCAGATGGGATAAACCAGGTTGAGAGTAACCAACAGACCTCAAAATCATCATTGAGTTAGCAGGGTGTCTACTCCAAGTAGTGAAGACTTCCCCGGCAGACTAGGTAAATGTAAACAGTTTGTTCCAATGGCCCTGAAGGTGTCTAAAGCAGGTGCTGTGAAGTAGTCTGAGCTTGGTCAGATATCAAAGACACCAGGTTCATCACTACACCCCTGGTCGTCTCCAGTAGTCTTGACTTTTGTCTTTCTACTGGCTTTCGATGACTCTAGAAGACAGAGTGAGGCTGGTGACTTCTCAGAACTGTCTCATTTAAATCCAATTTATGCATGAGTCAAAAAACATCACCTATACAATTTTATCGTTTTACATTTTACTATTTCATTATTTTATTTTAACATTTTACTATCTTATTATTTTACTATTCAACTATTTTACTATTTTATCTACTTTGAAGTCCTATGGTGACAGGCAAGTGACAAAGCAGCAGGTGTGGATACAGTGGGAGCTGTGGTCACAACCCTGCACACAGGATCATCTTCTCACTGGACTGAAGCAGCAATGGGATTGGGAAGTCCCCTGGGTATTTGAGTAGCCTTTTAAAGGACTGTGCGGTGTACCTCCTGACATGAGGAAGGGGCTAGAAAAGGTACCCTAAAAATTATCTGCTTCGCCTAACCTTGGCCTTTTTATTGTAGCAGATGGGAATCCCACCTTGTGACCAAAACTAAAAAAATTATAAAAACCTTTTGTGAAGATGATTCCACTTACCATTAGTACGTGAAATGCATGCATGCTTATGGACAGCACAAAATCTAGTAGACCTGAAAGACGAACAGCTGTGCTGTGACAGAACTCAGCAAGTATCACATCCAAATAGCAACCCTGAGTGAAACAAACTGATAAATGAAGATCACCTTGCTCAAGTTGGAATTGGACGCACTCTTTTTTCTGGAGTAGTTGCTGTGATGAGGAGCGCCAAAAAGCTGATGTAGGTTTTGTAATCAGATCTAATCTAGTCAACGAGCTAGTATGCCTCCCAAAAGGAGTGAATGACAGGCTCATGATAATGCAATTAACACTTGCTGGAAAGTGTCATACCACTATCATCAGTGTGTATGCTCCCACTATGATGAACCCTTATAAGTTCAAAGAAGGATTTTATGAAGACCTGGAGACCCTTATCATCAATGTGCCAAAAGAGGATAAAGTTATAATTCTGGGTGACTTTTATACCGGGGCAGCACAGATTATCAGACATGGTAGTCTATCATTGGGAGGAATAGAGTTGGAACAGCAATGGTCACTTACTGCTGAAGACTTTTGCATTTCACGACCTTCTCATAAACAACACTGTCTTCTATTTACCTAAGCACAATAAAACTTTGCCTATGCACCCTCAAAGTAAATGTGGGCATTTAATAGACTGTGCCATTGTGAACAGAAGAGACAGACAGGATGTGAAAGTAAGGAAGGTGATATGTAGCACAGAATGCTAGATCAATCATGGATTCATCCTCTCTAAGTTAAACACTTGCATTCATCAAAAGTACCAGCCCCAAGGCAATACAAATATCAGAAGACTCGAGGTTAACAGATTAGACCACTTTTCCATCCATGAACAGTTTGTTGCTAACTTGGAGGGAAAGCTAAGCCGAGATACGATTGGCAAACAGTGCAGCAGAAAAGGGGTGGGCAGCTTTCAAAGATCTGGTGTGCAGCACAGCATTTACTCATCTGGGCCAGAACACTTGCAAACATTGGGATTGGTTTGATGAAAATGGTGGGGAAATTCAGAAGCTACTAAATGAAAAATGAGAACTCCACGAGGTTTACCAGAAGGATAGTTCAATCCTCTTTAAGAAGGCAACACTTAACTCTATCAAAAGTAAAGTACAAGAGAAGACACAGGATTCTTAAAGAGGTACAAGATCCTTGGCTCAGTAAGAGGGCAAATAAAATTCAGGTTAATGCTGATGGTAATAATCCAAAGTGTTTTATGATGCCTTGAAGGCTATTTATAGGCCAAAGACCTATGATGCATCTTAGCTAGTCAGTGCTGATGGAGCTACACTGGTTAGTGATAAGGACATGATCCTGGAGAAATAGACTGACCATTTCCATAGTGTTCTCAACAGACCATCGTCAATCAATACTGAAGCCATTCACCATATACCTCAGGTTGAAGTCAATCTCTCTCTAACTGTACTTGCAACCAAAGAAGAGGTTTTGAATATTATTAGGCTCCTCTGACGTGGCAAAGTGCCTGGTGCTGATTCCATTCCAGAAGAAATTTACAAGGCAGCGGGTCCAGTGCTCATATAAAAGCTGGCTGAATTCTTCTAGGTTATATGGCAAGAGGAGGTTATCTCCCCAGGAGATCAAGGATGCCTACGTTGTCCATCTCTTTAAAGGAAAATGAAACAAGTTGTCCTATGACAATCACAGCAGAGTCTCTCTATTAGTCATTGCTGCAAGATTCATGCCAGAGTCCTCCTTAATTGGCTATATTTCACTTGCAAGATGGTCATCTACCTGAGAGCCAGTGTGGTTTCAGAAAGCATTGAGAAATGGTAGACATGGTGTTTGCTGCCTGATGACTCCAGGAGAAATGCTAGGAGTAGAATAGAAGTCTTTACACAAGGTTTGTTGTTGTGACCAATGCCTTCCATACTGTCAGTGCTGAGGGCTTGTGGAGGATCCTGGT
Organism: Phalanger gymnotis; assembly: GCA_028646595.1. Lineage (NCBI taxonomy): Eukaryota > Metazoa > Chordata > Mammalia > Diprotodontia > Phalangeridae > Phalanger > Phalanger gymnotis. Next base: position 63,821,779 of record CM053624.1, read on the forward strand.
GAAATTTAGATGCCTAGAGAAGTTCATCAGTATTGTACACCAGTTTCATGCCAACTTGTATGGGCTCTGAATAATGGATGATGCTTTTATGCTTTCCCAGTCACCAATGGAGTGAAGCAGGACCGTGTGTTTGCTCCCATGCTTTTTAGCATGATGTTTTCTGTGATTTTTAGATGCCTTCAGCAAGGATAAAAATGGCATCAAGGTGAGCTACTACACTCACAGTAAATCATTTAACTTGAAAAGGCTACAAACCTTTTCCTAAAGTGGAAGGAGAATTGGTGCCCAACTTTCTGTTCATAGATGATCGAGGACTCCATGCAGCCTCTGAGGCTGAAATGAAACAGAGTATGGATTGATTCTCTATCACTTATGCTAATTTTGCTCTGATAATTAACAACAGAGATTTGCCGCCAGGCAGCACCACATCATCCATACATGGAACCGCTGGTTTTAGTAAATGGAGAGCTTTTGAATATTGTAAATAAGTTTATTTACCCTGGCGGTAACGTTTTCCATGGATGTACATTTAGATGATGTGGCTGATGCACACTCTGCCAGAGCTGGCTAAGAGTTTAGGAGGTTCTGAAAGAAAATGTGGGAGAGAAAAGGTATTAGGATGCCTAACAAATTGAATATATAGAGAGCCAATATGCTGACCTCATTGTACATCTGTGAACGCTGGACAGTCTTTCAGAGCCATACCAGAAAATTGAACTGCTTCATTTGAATTGTCTTGGGAAGATTCTGAAGATCACCTGGCAAGACAAAGTACCAAACAATAAGGTCTTTTCTTAAGCTGAACTGCCAATCGTTCAAACCGCACTGCAGAGAGTGCAACTCACATGAGCTGGTCATGTTGTTCAAATGCCAAATGTCTAAAAGACTATTGCCTAAAAGACCATTTTATGGAGGGCTCACACAAGGCAAATGCTCATGTGGTGGTCAGAAGAAGTGGTACAAAGACACTCTCAAAGTCTCTCTGAAGAACGTTGATATCAATTGTGAGACATAGGAGACATCGGCACAAGACTGCCCAGCATTGCATGCCTGCATCAAAGACGGTGCTGAACTGTATGAACAAAGCAGAATTGAAGTAGGTCAAAATAAAAGTGAGATATGCAAATTTAGAGATATCTCCTTCACTTACTATTTGTGCTGGACTTGTGGTAGAGTCTTCCAAACTCATATTGGTTTGATCAGCCATAGTCAGACACACTATACACTGATCTCAACATCAAGAGGTCATTTTGGTCCCCTTCATTTAAGAAGGACAACAACAGAACAGTGACCCCAGAATGCTTGGATGAAAAGAAATTGGGATGCCTATTCTTGAATTCCTTAACCTGAAATAGAATCAATCAATCAATAAACATTTATTAAGCACCTACTATGTACTAGGCACTGTGCTAAGCACAGAAAAGAACTACTGCAGAGGCCAAGAGCGGAGGCTCATTTTTTATGAGGTCACATGTTGGGTTCAGTGGAGAAGACTCAAGGTTTCTCCCTTTACAATCTTGTCTCTTGCTGAATGTCATCAGTGATGGAGTCTAACCACAAGCAATGTAGCCAAGATGTACAGAGGCCAGCTAAAGCCCATTTAAAGATATCTCTGGTTCTACCAATGTAGCCAGTTGAAAAGGCTTCTCCTAGCCATATGGTTGGCAGACTGAAATCAATGACAGAAAATCTATGTCTGCACTATAATCTCTCCAAAATACTTCCATTATATATCATCACAGCTCTCCCAAAAGCATGTAAGGAATTTGTATCAGCTACGGATACCGTTATACCCAGAACATGTAGCAATGCCTCTGCAATACAAGTATACAAAATAAATAAAAAGAAAATAGATTCGAATGCATATAACATAATTAAATTTAAGGTAGTGTGAAAGGTAGGGTATTAAGTAGTCTATGGTGTCACCATGCTTCCACATTCAGTCATTATCAAATTATACTGTATGCATTGTTCCCAGAATGCCCAAATACAAGGATCTGATCTTTTGAGGAACGACCAAATGCCAGTGTAATCTCTGTGGATTTGACTTATTTCTGTCCAGTGAGGCAAAGCCCAATTTATACTACTTCAGTTTCTAATTTAATGTAACATTAAATTCCATTTCTGGAACCTAAATTATACCAACAAAGTTATTTATAGAGCATCCATGTGATGTGTTTAATGAAGAAGTTGTTATAAAAATGATGGCTATAGATTCTTATCAATGATCCCATAATGTTATTAAGGCCAGCAGGCAGGGAGTGTTAAACAATTTCCATTTTAGAATTATCATAATACAGACTTAATTATTTACTTCCTTTAGTTAATGAGCCTCCATTTTTTTCCTCTTACACTCCAAGAATGTATTCTGGATATATTCATGCGGGCTGTTCTCTGTATGAGATCATTCCAGTATCCCCATTCTTGATTACTACAGAAGAAAATATTACACATTTGTACGTGGCCAATTTATCGTGTTACAACATGTTCCATACTTCTCAGGAGCTTTATGAGGCTCTTAGAACTGGAACACTTGAAATAAAAATTTAGTGTCATCATCATTCCTCAGCTCAAGAAGCTTCACTGGCTCCTTACTGACTCCAGGATAAAATACAAACAACCCTGCTTGGTACTTCACAATCTAGTTCTAACCTCTCTTTCCAGATTTATTTCCCATTACTCACACAGCACCCCATGTTTCATCTACACCAGCTTACTTGCTATTCTCTCTACATGACATTCTATCTCCCACGTCTGCTGTCTCCCAGTCCTGGAATGCTCTCCCTTGTCACCTCTGCCTTTTCAAATCCTTAGTTCCTTTCAAGGATCTGCTCAAGCTCCATATCCTCCCCTTGGACTTTCCTGGTGTCCAACAGTTATTAGTACTTTCTACCCCGCCCCCCTGCTAAAAGTTGCTTTGCATTTACTCTGTGTGTACAGGTGTCCTAAAATAGCACTAAGACATTTTTGGATAACCTGTATTTTGTATTCAGTTATTGGTGTACATATTATGCCTACCACTTACATCCCTAGAAAGCTCCTTGAGAGGAAAGACTGTTTTGTCACTAACTCAGGTCTCATATACTTGTCAAATTGAATTGAATACAGAAGAAATGCATATAATTCTGAATTACTCCTGTCCTGGGCACAATAAAAATGCTTCTATATCTTCTGTAATATACTGAATACTCAATTCCCTTTACTTCATTCTATTATTCTTGAGTTTTGGGTAGATCCAAAAGGCCAATAAGATGGGGCCAAGTTAGGATGAAGGAGCAGGCAAGAAATTCTGTATATACTGAGAGAGTGAAAACCACTATTTCCTCGGATGATGACCGAGTCCGTCTTTGGGTTGGGTGGCTTGGTGGCTATATCATTTCCATGAGGCACCGTGCTGTAGTGTACAGAGTGTTTTTGAGCCTGACTCTTTTCATTATATAGACAATACTTTGGGTTATGTAGTTTCCCCTCACAGAGCTGGGATAGACTTAACATTTAGGACTTCCAGATTTTCATTGTGAACTCCTTTGGAGTAACAGTCAGATTCTTTCCAGTTGATATTGTCCATTACCATCTTATACAAAGGTGACTCCTATCATCTGTTAGAAACTGCTCTCGATTAGAACTTTAGCTACAGAATGAATATAAATCTGTAAAACATGAGATGGAACAAAAGAAACACTCAAATTCCAAAGAAAAGACTCAAACTCTAATAAACTAAAAATACTTTCTTTAAACAACCTTTACTGTGCAGCTGCCTCTTTGTTAAACCAGCTGTTACTAGCCCCCAAAAGGGTTCTTCTCCTGTGGGTCGGAATTTTTAATGTTTTAATTCTAATCATTTAAATTGCATTGGATTTGGGTAATATTTGTACACAACAGGAAGACAGGAAAAATGACAAGGATGTTAGGCAGAAAAAAAAAGCAAAGGAGACACTAAAAGGTTATGTGTCTGACTCAAGAGCTATTATGTGTCTGACTACAGTGGATAGAGCTAAGAAAACAAAGACCTTGTAATCAGTCCCACTCTGACATTTCCATACCATCACAGACCTGGGAGCAACCTAGAAGTCGTCTAATAAAACTCTCATTTTATAGATGAGACCTAGACAGGTAAAGTGACTTGCCCATGGTCACCTAGATAACAAGTGGTCAGGCCAAATATTCTAAACCAAAATCAGGAGAGAAGGAAAAGGACAGCAAAGAAAAAAAATTTTAAAAAGGATGAGAAAGAATGGAAAATGAAAGAACAGAAAAAATATATATGTATTTTGGTCCATCTGTCATAACAGCCAATGAGAGATCAATGAACTGGATCTTTTCATGCTTAACCAGCTTTTGTTTGTGATGAGACAATAATAATAATAATAATAATAATAATAATAATAATAATAATAATAATAATAATAATATAGCATACATTTTGTATCTCCTTCAGCCCCTTGGAGGAAGCATTGTATAGAGTAGACACTTAATAAAGTTCGGTAGAAATTCACGACTTGTTTCCTGGTTGTTTCTTTGTGGTTGTCTTAATGATTGAATTGTATTGTATGATCCAATCAGTCACTGCCTTGATGAGGTACATGAAAAGGTTTCCTGTTCATTGAGATCCATTTATTTTGAAATTTAAAAAAAAATCAAAGAAGTCTCACTGAAATATTTGCTAGAGGTCCCCAAATTTGAATGTACAACACTACTCATAGATAAATTTAAAATTAGTGCTTTTGTATTTCCAGATCACATTCTAATCCCTCATAATCTCATTGATTATTCTTGCTCTGGTAGCTAGCTAGAAAATTTTGCCTCAGTTTCCTTGACTGTAAAATGGGGATAATCATAGCCCTTACTTCGCAAGATTATTGTTTAGATCACCTGACACCTAGGAGATGCTGTATAAATGCTAGCTATTTTTCGATTATTAATTTTGAGCTGAAAGTTACATTAAAGATAATCTAGAGCATCTCCTTTATTTTGCATATGATGAAACCAAGACCCAAAGAGTGGGAATGATTTGCCTAACTGTCCTACAGAGACAGCAGAGACTCTGATTGGAGAATAGAATAACCCTCCTTGCTATGCCTGCTTAGAACCTTTTCTAAAGCTAGTTAATTGACTTATAATCAAATGGTGAAGGGCAGAAGGGGAGCATGCTGGATGGTGAGGGCTATCATAGGGCTGTTGATTTCATTCCCTTTCTAGTAGCTTGATATTGTAACACTAGCTTCTAAACATAGAGAGAGCAGTGGTGAATCACTGTGCTTACCCATTTAAAACTTCATTCCATTGATTTAATTACACTAATTAAAGTTAGGCTATTCACCACCCCTGTAATTCTCCTTACATTATGATCTCCCCCTCCACTGAAATCTTGAAGTAAGTTTTTCACTGTGGAATTAGCCCTAGATGAAGAATTAAATCCATATCCCAGTCATGCTTTGTAGCAGCATGGTCAGTGGAAAGAGCACTGGTTTTGTCATCAGTGGCCCTGGGTTCAAATCTGGCCTTCAGTGCTTACTATATGTACAACCTTGAGAAAGAGCATCACATGCAAAATGAAAGGGTTGGAGTAGATAGTCGTTGAGGTCCTTTCCCTCTCCAAATCTATAATCCAATGATCCCAAGCCATTTATTCTCTCTGAGTCTCAGTTTCTCTATCTAAAGAAGGAACTCGACTAGATGATCTTTCAACCTCCTTCTCATCTCTAGATTTGCAAACACATGGTCTCTGACCCTCAAAACCACACTCTGAGACGGGGAGTCTTAGAAAGCTGCTATTGCCCTGAGCCCTTTCCATGTCCTAAAGGCCTTTGGAAAGTGACTCTTCACAGGTTGTCCCAGTCTGCCATGTTCAATGTCATCTGGGCCCATTTTCTTAATTAATAATGCACTTTGTCTTGGAAGCTCATATGGATTCTTCTGCCTTTCAGAACAGATGGTGTTTACTTAGTTTGTTCTCCCAAGTAATTTCAAAGCACTGATTCTAGCAAGAGAAGGTCGGCTCCTATCTCTGGGCTAATAAGAGTTGATTGTACATTTGATGTTACAGGAGAAAATTGCAAAGCCACACACAGGTTTTTAGTTACAGATCTCTCAGGATCATGAGAGGAGTCATGTCTCCTCTCTAAAAACCCCAAATGTTTCTTCTAATGTGTCTCCCATTAAGAGTCTTAGAAACAGAGGAGATGGTTTATGACATTTGGCTGAAGCATACTCATAATCATATGCCCTTCATCATTCTTAAAAGGACAGCACAGACCCCACTTTGGGCAGCCCTGCATTTGGAAAGTTAACAGAATGTGATCCTGATTTCCAGGAATCAATTCTGAATTTTCTTGGCAGTGAGAAGGAGGTTTCAGTTACAAATATGGGGCAGATGGCATAGAGTGGTTGAATTTATACCTAGACTCAAAGTTGAGAGGCTGCGAGGAGTTATTGGTCGAACACAGACCCCAGAGGCCA
>CM053624.1:63828737-63862286 GCA_028646595.1 Phalanger gymnotis
GTATCTTAGATGAGGTATGCAGACCAGGATAGAATGGGTAGGAAGAGCAATTTTCATGCCTGCTTCTATCTGGTACCAAAATAACAAATCAGAATAGAAAAGAAAGTGGTTGCTTCTTTGGTTGCTTTGCCTCTCTGACACCAAACAACTGTTTCAATAGATTCTGGAGGAGCTGCTTTTTATTGGGGGGCTATTTTTATTGATTTCTCTCCTGAAAGCACCATCTCTAACCCAGCACATGATAGAGTAGAGGGTCTGATCTTTTCTTAGAGTGTTGGACCTAAGAACCTCACATGGCATGACGTGCTTGCTCGTAACTTATTACCTTGTTTTCCTAGCTTTTTCTACTGTGTGCTGTCATCTAAGAAGATGCTGAAAATATACAGAGCCTCCAGGCAAGTATATGAAGTAAGTGAAATTTGTTTTTGGTGTTCTTTCACTCCCCACTCCTTTTGTACTTGTCTTACCTTCTTTGTCATTCTATTCCCCTTCACTTTTTTCACTTCCCCCACCCACTGCCAGCCTAGCCTAGCAACCTAATAGTGGAGTCTTTCTTGGATCTGCCTAGCCTTGCAGAGATCCATATTATAGAACTTTTCTTAGCCCCATGAGTAAGACCTTTTCTGTTTCCCACCTCAGCAAAACTAAACCACTGTTTATGTTCCCTCAGGATTTTACTGTTAGAGAAATTAGAAATTAATGCTAGAGACTATGAGAGGGAGCATGGCATAGCAGAAAGAAAGCTTGCTGTGAAATCAGGAAGACTTGGCTTCATGTCCTACTTCTGACAAGTGTTGGCTATGTGACCATAGGAAGGTCACTTAACCTTTCAGGGTTTTAGGCAACTCTCTATGACTGTAAGTTGCAGGGATGTCTCTGATGTGCTTTGGTAGAAGGAGTTTCGTCACCCTCCCCAATCCTTATTCTAGAGAATCTCTGAATGGCTTTAGGATTGAAGGCCGAAGGAGACTTGATAGATATAGTTCGACTCCTTCGTTATGCAGATAAGAAAACTGAGGCTTAGAGGAATTAAGTGACCAATTTGACTGATATCACACAGGTTGTATGTAAGAAAGCCAGGATTCCAACTCTGGCCCTTTGATTCCAAATCCAGTTCTCTTCCTAATGTGCCATATTAATTTGGTAATACAGGTGGCACATTTGGGTAGAGTTCTGGGCCTGGAGTCAGGAAGACTCATCTTCCTGAGTTCAAATTTGTCCTTGGGCACTTGCTAACTGTGAGAGCCTGGGCAAATCACTTAATCCTGTTTGCCTCAGTTTCCTCATCTGTAAAATCAACTGAGAAGGAAATGGCAAACCACTCCAGTATCTTTGCCAAGAAAACCCCAAATTGGGTCATGAAGAATTGGACATGACTGAAAAATGACTAAACAATAGCAACAATATAGTCACATTTTAATGGTGGCTTCATGTCAGTTCTGCTCTAGCACAAATGAATAACTGATAGGGTGTCCTGTCAGCCAGAAAAGGTAATGAAAATTTAGGCTGCATTAAGTGGGGACAGAGTGTCCAAGTCTGTGGGACTGTCTAGAGCTATGGCATGTTCTGTTCCAATCAGATGACATCTACATTATTCTATTTAGTACTGGGCACCATCTTTTAGGAAGAACTTTGATAAGTCTAAGAAAGAGGTAGGGAACCTGCATTCTCGAGGCCACATGTGGCCTTCTAGGTCCTTGGATGCAGTCTTTTAACTGAGTTCAAATTTTACAGAACAAATCCTTTTTTTAAGGGAATTTGTTCTGTGAAGTTTGGATTCAGTCAAAGGGCTGCACTTGAGGACTTAGAGGGCCACATGTGGCTCAAGGTTGCAGGTTCTCAATCCCTGGTCTAGAAAGTTTCCAGAGGATGGTAAGCAGGATGACTAAAGACCTTAAGATTATGACACATAAAGATTGTTTGAGGTTCTAGGAATATTTAGTTTAAAGAAGGTTGACCTAGGGGGAAACTGGGCACAGTAGTCATTTTTAAATATAATGTTGTGTCCTTTTATTATTACTAAGATGAGTAGGTCACTGCTAAGAGTTTTAAGAGAAACTTACTCTAAGAATTTTTCCAAATTGTCTGGCTCATTGTTCTGAGACAGTAGTTGCTGAATTCTGAATATGACAAGCTGTTACATACTGAAGAGATATGTACATCAGAATTGTCATATGATTATGGGAAAATATAATTTATATGATAATAGATCTGAACCCAGAAAGATAACAAAAGGGAAAAAGGAGTAAAATGACAGATTTTTAGGCTGCTCAGCTGTGTTTGAAAATGGGAGTGATAGATATTATGTTTTTTTATTGATTAGCAAATCCAGTTGAACAGAGAAACAGATTTGAAGCAGAGAAGTAAGTCCCTTAGCAAATCAATTAATTGCTTGAGACATCACACTCAGTGAGATGTTAGTTAAGCAAAGCTTAGATGAGCTCAGTTTAGCAATGGAAGCATCTATTCAACATGGAAACTACATTTATCAATGAACATTTTTAGGCAGCTACCAAGAAAGAAAGAAGACACCCATATTTATAGTTCCAGAACTGTAAGTTACCCTAAGCACATGGGTCTTTTCTTCGCTCATATGGTCTTTGACAGGTTTCTATGAGAGTATGCCCATTCTCTCTGACAGATATTGAATAAATTGGTGGGAGAGTTTGACCTTGGTTTATGTGTGGATTGTGATATATTATCATTCATGCATTTGTTTTTAACATATGAGTGCCTGTGATGTTATTATTAACAATGATAATAATTTCTCTTGATTTATTGATAAGTAAATGGTTATGCTTAAGATTTAAAAGTGTCATTATTATCAGTGGCTGGTTGTATAAATAGAAATACATTAATGGGGACTCAAGAGCTGGAGTGATGAGTAGAAGGACTGTATTTTTCCTAAGCATGGTTACCCTTGGTATCCTAAGAGAGTTTGAGTATAACCATATACTGATTCTTCTCTTAGAACTTAGATCTGCTGGTATGAGAGCAGTTTAGAGTGAGTGAGCCAAGCCAGATAGTTAAGTAGATGTTCCTACCCATATGCTTATGTGGGAGGAGTTAATAGTTGGAGTGGCCATTCCACTTACCATTACATAAGTGTTGGAAGAGCCGTTATGAAAAAAAGGGATTAAACTTGTTCTGCCTGTTCTCATAGTACAGAACAAGGAACGGTGGGAAGAAATTGTAGAGACATATTTAGGTTTGATGTAAAGAAGCATTTCCTAACAATCATAGCTATTCAAAAATGTAATAGATTGCCTTAGGAGGGAGGGAGGGAGCTTTCCTCATTAGATGCTGGAAGATATTTGTTGAGGATGTTGTAGAAAGAATTTCTAATTGGGTACCTCTGAAGTCTGAGGTTCTTTTGAAATCAGAGATTCTATCATTCTGTAGATTTCAAGCTCTATGGTACACTGGTGGAGAGAAATTCTGGGGTATGGAAGAGAACTTTTAGCTTTCCTAAAACCACAATGTAAATTCACCCATGTGTATGACCCACTCCTAATTGGCAGAAATACAGAGTCTCTAAGCAGTGTTTCTCAGTTTTGTAAGTTGCTATAAACAGAAAATCATAGAAGTGTGTGTGTGTGTGTGTGTGTGTGTGTGTGTGTGTACACATTGGTCCGTACAGTTGCATACATTATTTTGCAAGATCTCTTTCCATTATTCCTTATCTTCACTTGCTTTGTTATTTTCTTATTCATATAGTTATTTGCTTTGCCCTTTCCTAGAATACATTACATGGTATGCCTGCAATTCATAGTGTAGATCTATGTATTTTGGCAGGTTTTCATTTTCATTTCTTTTAAAGGAAATCTATCAGAAATGCTTTGTCAGAAAATGTTTAAAATGCCTCCCAAATATTTAAATTATTTAAATATTTAAATTATGTGCATAAGTATATGCATGTATGCTCACATTTCATCCTCTTCTCTGCCTCCCATCCCCAGCCATTTATACTTGTTAACTTATTTGATGATCAAAACAACCTTGGGAGATAGATGCCATTATTATTCTCATGATATGATTGAAGAAACTGAGCCCACAAGAGGTTGAAACACTTGATCATATAGCATTTGAAGCAAGATCCAAATTCATACAAGAAATGATGAAGGGAATGGTTTCAGAGAAACCTGGGAAAACTTGTATGAGCTGATGTAAGGTGGAGTGCGCAGGAGCAGGCGAAGAATTCATATTACAACAACAACTCTGTAAAAAATAAACCTTGAAAGACTCCGATGAACACAATGATCACCCACGATTCCATAAAATAGATGATGAAGAATGTTGCTTGCCTTTGGGACTTGGCCAATATGGAAATTTGTTTTGATTGATTACATATATTTTTATTTGAGTTTTTATTTTTTTATTCTTTTCAGTTTCTGGGAGATGAGAAGTAAATGTCAATAGAAAAAATAATTTAAGAATAAATTGAACAAAGAAACCTGATTTAATTGCCATTCAGACCAAGACTTTTGCAGCAGCTTCCAAGTTTAATATGGGTCAACAGCAGCAAAAACAGTTAATGGAATTTTGGACTCTACAAACTCTTAGTGAATGGTTAAGCTATTATACTGCACCAAGACTTTTGGTACCTACACACATTTTTTATATATTTGCATAGTGTCCAAATTGAAGAAGATTATACCACTACCAATCTCTTCCTGTTCACACTATACTTGGAACCCTGGGTTCAGTTCTGGGCTCCATAGTGTAAAAAAATTGACAAATGAGAGTGAAATCAAAATGGTCAGAAAATTTGAAAAATGTGATAAATAAGGATCAGTTGAAGGAAATGGGTATATAACCTATAGAAAAGGAAACTTCCGAGAGCGGAAGCATGATGGTGGTCTTCAAGCATTTAAAGAGCTGTCATGTGGGAGAGGAATTAGACTTTTTTCTGTTTGGCTCTGAAGGCCAGGCTAGGACCAATGAGCGGAAACAGCCAGTGCCAAAGCACAGAGATGGAAGCTGGGTCATTAGGAGTGAGACACAGCAAATAGGCTAAGTATGGCTGAACTGTAGAGAACCTGGCATGGAGTAACGTGTTGGTCGTTGCCCTTCATTCTTGAAGAGGACCAAAATGACATACCTATACTTCAGTCAAGATTCAGTGTGTCCCCCTGTGGCTGATCAGACCAATATGAGCTCAGAATGCTCTAACACAGGTCAGGCACGGGTAGTCTGTGTGAATATTTGGGGTGGATACTCCAAACTTGCACATCCCGAGTTTTCTTTGAGCCATTTCAATTCTGCTTTGTTCATAGAGCACAGCACCTTCTCTGATGTGGGAATGCTATGCTGAGTGGTCCTGTGCCAATGTCTCTCATGTCACAAATCAATTCCAGAATTCTTGGGAAAGACCTTGAGAGTGTCCTTGTATTACTTCTTCTGACCACCATGTGAATGCTTGCCCTGTGTGAATTCTCCATAAAATAGTCTTTTTGGCAAGCATATGTTTTGCATTTGAACACCCTGGCCAGCCCATCAGAGTTGTGCTCTCTGAAGCAGAGTTTGAATGCTTAGCAGTTCAGTTCAAGTAAGGACCAAATACCTTATCCTGCCAGGTGACCTTCAGAATCTTCCTAAGACAATTCAAATGGAAGCAATTAAGTTTCCTGGCATGGCATTGGTAGACTGTCCAGGTTTCACAGGCATACAACAATGAGGTCAGCACCATAGCCCTGTAGACCTTCAGTTTAGTAACAGTCTAATACTTCTTCTCTACCATTCTTTCCTTCAGAGCCTCCCAAACACTGAGGCAAACTCTACCAATGCATGCGTAGTGTGAGTAATGTGTAAATAGATTGGAAAGGAAGAAGGGACCAGGCTGTGAAGAGCTTTAAGTGGCAAACATTGGAGGTTATATTTTATGGTAGTAGTAATATGAAACTACTGGGGTTTATTCCACAGAGGTAATGTCAATTGACTTCGGTGGAGCCTGGAATAAGGTGGAGAAGGGGTGTCATAGGTGAGTAATATGGTCAGACCAGAAATTTAGGAAATTCATTTTGGCAGCTTTTTAGATGATGTATTGGAATGGGGAAAGATTTAAGGCAAGGAGATCAAATAGTAGGTTATTGCAATAATCCAGGTGAGAAATAACAATGATTCAAATAGGGTGGTGGATATATAAATGAAGAAAAGGGAACGGATAGTGGGAAAGATGCTGTAGTATTAGAAATGACTACTGATTTGATGTATGGAGTGAGAGTTGGTCATGGAGAATAATACAAGGATTTTGAAGCTGACTTGACATCCTCCCTTCTTACTCTATCATTCGCTAGAGACTTTGTCCTGAAAGCTCACTCCAGTCCTAGAATTCACACCCTGGAAGTACCCTCAGCCCCTCTTGTCTCTGCCTGTGACTTCCATTTAAGGAGGGTACCCAGGCCAGCTATGTCTTTATTCCTCTCCAAGCTGCACTCCAAACTTCCTCTAGCTGCTTGTCACCTTTCTGGATTCTGCCAAAGCCAAATTCTGTACAAGCCCACAAATGCAATTTCACCTTGTTGTACCGGCAACATGTCCTGATTATGGCTTAAAATACTATTTCTAGGTCATCTCTACATCTCTGGTTCCCAGCATGCCAATTATTCTGTTGCTTCAGAAGCAGTGTCATTAGGCTGGTCAACTGGGAAAACTCTCAGTCTTTTGAATACATTAAAGATGAGAGAAGTGATTGTGGTGGCAGATAATAATATGAAGAATGGCCCACTGGAGTATGGTCCCATTGAATTAGCCCTAGATTATCTGAATTATAGAGTAGGGGAGAGGAAGGAATAGAGAATTGCAGGCAGAGCCGTGGCATTGCCAAATGGACAGACAAGTCAGATGGCTTGGAAAGTTTCAGTGGAAAGCTTAGATATCTACATAAAATGGTGGCAATGGTTGTCCTACAACCAGGAATGATCTTAGGATACAGAAAAATAGGGTAATTATGTCAGACTCTGCATTTTCAGTGGCTCTGTTGCTTCTAGGAAAGATGAGGGTCTGAGGCTAAAAAGTAATTACCAATAGAATGTAACACACAATTAGGATTGACATTAGTTGCCCTTTGGTACCACTTTCCCTTAACCTTCTATCCACTGAGGACTGTTTTTGACAACAAACTCTTATTGGCTCCACTGAAAGATGTTCCCTTGGACGTTCATTTTCACCAGGGTTCATTTGTGTAAAAAGTTGACCTAGGGAGCGATGCCTCAAGCAAGGTGATTTAACTCAGGCTTTAACCTGTCCAGGGATGAACCTGCCAGTTGCTATATGTTTTACAATTTTTTTTCTGACTTTAAATGAGCAGAGGTAAGAGCATATTTTTTTTTTAAATTCAAGGCATATCTTCTAAGGTGAGATAAGGCATTTCCAATTCCAATTTATAAATTTGTTGTGACACAGTTATGCTTCTGGCTATTTGGAAACATTATCTGCAACTAGAGTTGTTCTTTCTACTTATATTTCCAGCAACTAAAAGAGATTCTTTTAAGTTTCAGGGAACTTTTAATAATAGAGGTGAGGGGTATATAGGGCTGCTGAATTATCCATTTTGACTGAATGATGAGATAACTTAGTTAAACAATTGTTCTATTTATGCACCTTTTGGGCTATTTTTCTCACTGATATAACTTAATGTTTAAATGAACACAAAATATTAGAACTAGAAAGGACTTTTGAGATCATCTAAGTCAGCCCCCACATTTTACATTGGAGGAAACTGAGCTGATGTTTCCAGTGATGATGGGAAAATTAAGTGGGATGGAGAATTCCATGCAATCACAGAATCTGTAAATTGAAAGGGATGTCAATGACTATCTTGTTCTACCTATGCCTGAATAAAATTCTCTCTATAGCATACCTGACAAGTAGTTCTCAAGCCTTTACTCAAAGATCTCCATGAAGTAAACCCACTAGTTCGCCCATTATACTTTTGAAAATTAAGGAGGATGAGAAAATCAACAATGCTTCAGTTCACCATAACCATCAGAGGCCCAAACAGAAGGACTAACTGTAGCTGGACTCAGCCCAGGACTAGAAATTCATCTTCATCCACCTTGGCCTCTAGGGTCCCTGTCATCCTCTGCCTTCTTTGTTTGCTTTCACATCCCTATTCTATCATTCATAAACTCCTTTTTGTATTAGACTTCTTAGATGGTGCAGTGGATAGAGCACTGGACTTGGAGTCAGCAAGACCTAAGTTCAAATTCAGCCTCAGACACTAGCTGTATGACTCTAGGCAAGACATTTCACCTCTGTCTGTCTCAGTTTCTTCATTTGAAAAGTGGGATAATAATAGTATCTACCTCCCAGAGTTGATATGAGGATCAAATGGGATGATAGTTACAAGGCATTTCATAAACTTTAAAGCACTATATAAATATTATTACTTCTTTTTATGTTCCAGAAAGCCTAACATCTCTTAGAAAACACTACATCCCTGACCACCTACTTCAGTACAGAATGTATCTTCTCTCATACTTTTCAGAGCAAATAAAGTAGATGTACTTTTGTTCCTAAGAAATTGTTCCTAACTTCCACATCCCCATAGTGTTTCTCTGCCACCATCATTTAACAACCTTACTTTCGCTGAGGCTCACTCCATTTATCTCTAGCATGCTATCCAGAGCCTGGCTGCTGTCATATAGTGGGCTCTAGATCATTCTTTCTCCTTTCTTAAGTTCATTACCTAGGATATATTAGTATTCGTTTCCTCCTCAACTCTCACACTTATACTTGGGGATTTCAATACAAATGTTGATGTCCCCTCTAACACTCTGGCTTCCCAGTTTATGAGCTTTCTCATTTCCCATGATCTGTACCTTCAATTCACCTTAGTCAGATATGGAATGTTCAGATCTTTGATCTTACTATCACCCATAACTTTTTGACTCCCATGATCCAGAACGGTGGTTCACCCAGATGTTTTACCCTTCCTCCCAAACTATTTTGTATATATTATGTGTATTATAATTAATATATAATAAATGAATACAAAGTAATTTATGTACGTACATGTTTACATATGTATAAACATATATCTATAGATGTACGTACATAGTATATGTGTGTGTATATATATGTATGCAAACATACACACGTATATGTGTGTTAGTTTTCCTCATTAGACTGTAAACTCCTAGAGGGCAGGAAGTGTTTCTGCTGTTTCTTTGTATCCTTATAACTTAACATGATCTATATCTTGCCACTGGAACCAGATGGCTCTGGAGGAGAGAGTGAGGCTAGTGACTTTGCACGGCCCTCTCTCACTTAAGTTCAATTTGATGCAAAACTTGCATGTCGTGGTATCACCTCTCTGATGTCATGGTCCTCTTGGAGAAAGAAGGACAAATAACAACAACTTAGCGCAGAGCTTGCGCAGAGCAAGCACTAAATAAACTGATTGATGTGTGCCAGGAACTGTGTGAAGCACTGGAGATACAAAGAAAAAGATGGGAACAGTCCTTATTCCCAAAATATCCTCAGATTCCGATGGGGGAAACAATTTACATATATATATATGGGCAAAATACAAGGTGACTTTAGAGATGAAGGCTAATGATTAAAGTGGTAATCATTTGTCTTTTGTGACCCTCCTTTTCCTTCTATAAAATGGGCATAACTAACTATGGATGTTGTGAAGAACAGATGAGATCAATTTATGTAAAGCAATTTACAACCACTTTGCTAGGTAGTTAAAAACCATTGTTGCTAGGCAACAAAAGAATTCCAATGTCATTTATTTTCTTTCTTGGAGAGAGGGTGAAGGCATCCTTTAGGCTAGAATTATTTGTAATGCTGCAGTTGTACCTGGAACGGTCTAAAATCATCAGCCAAATCTGATGAAATCAAATTCGATACATTAAGCATCTATCATGTGTATGCTCAATGCTGTTCTAGGTGCACATTTATGGATGGTTTCCAAGGCTCTGCTCAATTAATGATAATGCATAATTGTTTAGCTGCTTTAGCAGGCACCCTATCTTTATAAGTAACCTTTTCATTGAATTAGACAGTGTTATCAAAGGATAAATTAATTTTTAAAAGCTAACACATACAGAATCACCTCACCATTACCAAACTTATAATGAATGTACACTGATTACAGAAATTGCTATTCAATCCAGGCAAAACCAACCTTCCACTAATTTAAAATATTTGAGGAAGCAGGAGTCAGAAGTTGTGGGTACAAATGAGAATTCTGTGACTTATTAGCTATGTGACTTTGGGGAGCCTCAGTCTCCTTATCTTTAAAATAAGGATGATATCAACACCAGTACTACCTACTTCCCAAGAGACAGCATCCTGTAGCATAGATGTTGCCTTTAAGGCAGGAACACCTGGGCTCAAGGTCCATCTCTGAGACCTGCCAGCTGTATGGCTGGCAAATCACTTAACATCTCAGGGTCTCTAGGCAGCTCTCTAAGAGTATAAATTATACAGGAGGAGGATCTGCATCAGCAGATGACCACAACAATAATGGCAACAACAGCAATAAGCATTTATATAGCCCATTAACATTTGCAAGGTCTTTTACATACAGTAATTCCTCACAACAACCCTGGCAGGTAGGTGTTATTAATATCCCCATTTTACTGGTTAGGAAACTGAGGTTGAGAGGTTAAGTGACATGCTCAGGTTTTAAAGCTTGCTTGTGTACAAGGAAAGATTTGAACTCATCTTTCTGACTCCAAGTCTCATTCTCTATCTACTGTGTCACCTGAGAATTACCCACAAGATTGAAATTGAATATCCAAGCAAAGAAAACTTTACCTGCTTTAAAGGGCCATTATGTATGGAGATAACATAAAATTACATACCATTGAGAAAGCTTCAAATCCAGTTGTTAGTAAATGATCAATAAAATCTGGTTAAATGGGGTTTATAGAGTTTGTGGATTGCTATTTTACAATGAAGAGACCAGTGAATAAGGACTGTTATCTTATATCATGTTTTATGTGACAAATATAATGCAAATATCCTTTCCATTATACCGGTGAGGTAGGTTAAACAGCTTGTCCAGTCATACAGTTATTAAGGATCAGAGGTGGCGCTCAAGTGCCGGCTTCTGCTTCCCTGCCCAGTGCTCCCCTCCTTGATCAATAACCCTAGATGGAACATGGCTTAATTTTCCCCATTCCTCCATGCCCCTGTGATTTAGAAGGCAATCAGACTCCTGCAATGTACGGATGAATGCTTCAGGGTCTCAGCATGATTGCCAGCACTCACTGTTCCAGGCTCTCACTGAGAAAGGTGCAGAAGTTTGAGTGTGGATCTCTACAAATTCCAGGAAGATGCCTTTCTGAAAAAAAATCCCTAACAGATGCTTATTTATCATTTTTTTTATTTAAAAAATGCTGCCAATTTGACTTTTCTGGTTTTTCCGGTTTCAGATGAGCTAGAGTTTATCACAGAGATCAGTGGCACAGTATGTTCTTGGGTCCAAGATTTATGAGATGGGAATGTTAAATGTAACAAGAGCTTGGATTTGTCTCAAACTTTATAGTATATCATCTCATTTGATCTTCACAAGAGCCTCAGGAGGTAAACAGATCAGAGGACAACTTTATAGATCAGTACACTAGGGCAAGGGAGTAGGGTGAATGAGTTGCCAAGATCATATGTTCAGTGAGATTTTGTATATATGTGAAAATGTCTTAAGGTGTTTGTACATTGTGTGTCATGTATATGTTTACAGTATTAAAAGAAACCCACAACCTTATATTTACCTATAGATGGTGAGGTCTTATAGATCCTTTGTAGATAACAGTAAACTGATTGTTTCAAGTTCCAGCACATTACAGAAATATCTAAAGTTACATAGTCATAGAAAAGAAGTTGACCCAACTATCTACACAAGAAAAAATGAAGATTAAAGAATGTGTATTATCCAGTTGTAGAAATGAGATATTTATAAAGCACTTCACATATTATCTGGCATATAGTAGGTGCTTAGTAAATGTTTGTTCCTTCCCACCTCTCCAACTGTCATATGCAGTTAGATAAACAGTGGATAGAATTAGCATCTCAGTAAAGACAATGGATGATAGGAAATGGGGCCCAACCCAAATAGGCTTGAATAGGAGATGAACAGATTGCATGATATTGGGGAAACTGTGTGTTGCTTTTCACAATCCTAAATTTTTCCCTGAAAAAGAAACTCAATTTTTCCATTTCCTTTTCCAATGAATTAAAGAAGAATCCAGTGAAGAATCCCTTATAACCAACAGGGGCGGGGAGAGAATAAAAGCTTGACAAAGCTAATAACAAATTAACTGAGACTGAAGGTATATGGCATGTTCCACACTGGCAGTCCCACCCCTGTGAAGAAGGGAGGAAGGTATATTTTCTCATATCTAATTAGTCATTACAAATATATAGCATGCAGTTTTGTTTTGATTTTGCCCTTTCATTTACATAACTATGTATATTGTCTAACTCTTCCTACTTATCTCGCTCCATATCATACTAGTCTTCCCATGCTTTTCTGAATTCTTTGTGTTTATTGTTTCTTATAGTGCAGTAATATTCCTGTTTTTTCATGTGCCATGTTTTTTTAAGGCTTTCCTCCAATCAATGGGCATCTGCTTTATTTACAATTCTTTGCTACCTCGAAAGTGCTCCTGTGAATATTTTGGTGTACTGGGGACATTTCTTTCTGTCCTTGACATATTTGAGGTATATGTCTAATAATGAGATATCTGGGTCAACTGGTATGGATGTTTTAGTCTTTGTTTTAACATAATTTTAAATTTTAAGACTACCTTTAAATGCTAATGTTCTTCTAGTGTTATTATATGGTTGTGAATTGTGCAGTATCTATTAGAATTTCATAACAATCAACATTGAGTCACCCAAATGGCAATGAAACAACATGTGATGGGCACAGATAGACAATAATATTCTAGCAGTGTTCAAGAAGTGGCTTAAAAACACCATCAAAAAGATTTGACTGGAATAAAAGGTGGACCAGCCATATATTGAATAAGAAGGATAACAGATGAATATCCTACGTACTGTATTGGTGCCCATATAAAGCCAAAATACTTTAAAGGGCCCCATCACTCTCTCTCATTCCCCATTTGTATGGAGGAATCAGAAGAGGACATGGACAAAAGTCACAAAATGGGAAGGTTGAATGTGTTAGGATCTTCATGGTTGGAGGGAGTACCCACATTGATTGAGATCACAGATTCATTTGTGTACTGAAGTATATTGGCCCAATGAAAATTTTAAAAATTAGAAATGTTTTATTACCTTTGTTTCAAGAAATGTGAGAAAAGGCTATAATATAATGATTAATTATGTGACATTGGCTACAACTCAAAACTGAATTAGACTTAATATATACAATGTATTATCATATGACTGAATTTATGTTTACTATTGATTTGTGCTGGCTATTTGCTTAAAGCAATTGGTAGTGATGGAATAAAGAGGGAAACACATTCTATAACAAGGCTGAGGAAAGTGAAATGTAAGTCTAAAAAGGGTGTCCTATTCCCAATTAATATAACTAACAAAAATGC
Source organism: Phalanger gymnotis (assembly GCA_028646595.1). Lineage (NCBI taxonomy): Eukaryota > Metazoa > Chordata > Mammalia > Diprotodontia > Phalangeridae > Phalanger > Phalanger gymnotis. The sequence goes on from CM053624.1 coordinate 63,842,267, forward strand.
TCTATGTCCTAATGCCTTTATTAGATGAGAAATATTTTATTGAATCATAGAATCAGTCAATCAAAGGTATAAAATGAGTTTTGAGAAATTCTTAGAGACCTCTATTGGATCAACTGATTGAAGAAAAGCATAAACTAGCTGTGAATAATTTAATCAGGTTGGAAAGTAGTGAACTACTCAAAATACTGGATGAACTCAGAACACGAAACATGTTGAGATTGGTTGAGAAAATTGGACACACCTCTGGATTAATGTCAGACCAGATTCCATGTGGAGCACTCAAAAAACCACTTCAAATCAAACTTTAGTAGCTTGAGGAAGCAGCCACCTCACTCTTGTAAACAGATGGTATCAAAAAGAGAGAAAGGACAGAGAAGGGGAAGTGAGCTTAGAGAGAGGGTCACACTCCACCTTCCCCTGTGGACCACATTGTCAGAGAGACTTATGATAAGCAATGTATCCAGTCAGGACCTGAGAGAGAATAAACTAGACACACCAAAGAAAGATAGTTTAAAGAAACAGGATCCTTTTAGGTTAGAGAGGAACACATCTTCAGCGGAGAGCTTCACCCACTTAATTGGCAACTTCCAGAACACCATAAAAATGGAGAAAAGAATTTCCATCTAACCAAGAGCTGTGAGCTACTAGTTTGCCAAATGTCCTTTCTAAGTTTCAGCATACTTTCCCTCTGGATGTCATATGTATTTCTGGAAGAGTATGTCACAGGCTTTAAAAGAAGGTGTTTCTGTACTTTGTTCCTTATTGTAACTTCTCAATAAACATCCCTTTGTAAAAGCTGACTGATGTCAATTGTTTGATTTTGAAGAGATATCAACTGGTTAATAAATATTGGGGCACATGGGATGGGGGCTCATGAACAATATTATTAAAAATCATGGGAATGGGAGGATAAGGGGGGATCTCTAGAGAGGAGGGTGAGGGAATAGGTTGTAGGGGGCCATAGAAGATTTTTGGGAACGGGAGGATAGGGGAGAGATCGTTGGAGGGGGGTAGGCAAGTAATAGGATGGCAAGGTAGCAGGTAGAAGTAAAGTAGAGGAGGCAGGAGGGATAGGAAACAAGAGATATGAACAAAAAATCAAAGATCAGATGTAAAATGTGTTTGAAAAAGTATATGTCTATGTATGTATGTGTATATGTGTATGTATATATCTATAGCTACAGAGAACTATATTCACACTTAATTGTAGCCTGGGTGGGGGTGCAGGGAAAAAAAAGAACAAAGCAAAGAAGTACACAGCAGAGAACAAAAGAAAATTTACTAGGAAGCAAAGATGAACAGCTCTCAACACAACATGTAATATTTATCATACAAGCTTTCTTGAAATGAAAAATTTATTGTTACATGTTTTGAATCCTCTCTTATGTTCTGCTATACATGACATGCTTTCCCCCCCTTTCTTACTTTGTATTTAAGTTCCTTATAATATGTTTTTGTTTCTTTTCTCTATTCTGTATTTGTGTTTTGGTGTTTGAGTCTAAAATAAAATTTAAAAAATTCAACCACAGTCCCTCAAGGGTTACTTCTATAACTCCAAGGGTAGAATTAGTTGGCCACCTTCTGGGGACCCAACCTGCCAATTTCTTGTGGAAGTTGTGATAGTAAGTTCAGAAGGGGTGCTACACAAGCTTGTATTTATTGACATGTATCATTCATTGTTTCCTTCTGTATGCCATACTCAAGTTTTAAGAATACGACATATTAGGAGAATTATAACTTTTGACAAATTTGGTAGTATATAGCAACCATGCTGAAAAAAAGTACTATTTGTGTGTGTGTGTGTGTGTGTGTGTGTGTGTGTGTGTGTGTGTGTGTAATAGGGTCTTGAAGCTATATTTGATCCCCACAACTGACCTATGAGATAGGAATGTTAGAAAATATAAGAGTGGATGAAACATAAAACGTGTTCCTCTATCTAGTGAAAATGAAAACTAAATATAGTATTCCATGATGAAACTCTTAAGTTTAATCAAGCAATTACATGCAAGAAAAAGCATTTGATTAAGATATAATCAACCAGAATTCAGGTTTGTGAAGGAATAATCAAATTCAACTGCTGTCACTATAGTCCAAGGTCAAACTCCTACTTGGTCTTACACTAGCCAATGTGGGGTTACCCTTGCTTATGTTCTGATTGCAATATGTAGAAGAACACAATAAGCTGATAGAGATATTATTAGTATCATTATTAATGATAGTGTAACAATTCATATTTAATTTCAAAGCACCCACTTAAACAAATGTTATTTTGATTCTCACAAGAACCCTATGGTGGTTCATTTTATTGATGAAGGAACAGGGTTAGGAGAGGTTGAGTGCCTTCCTTCCCCTGTCACATAAATAATAAATATCACACCCAAGACTTAAAAATCAGTTATTTTGAATTCACTTACACTACTTTCCCCTCTATACCATATAGCGCCTTTCTTGTGATAGGAAAAAGACATAGAAGGCTGATCCATAGCAAAGACAGTGGCATGTAGAAGGTCAAAGGGAGGTCCAAGGGGAACTAGATTTAACCTGTAAGTCAAGGGATAGTTGGGATATAGGAAATAGAGGGATATGGGGATAGTTTTGCTTATGGTGTATATACCCACCGATGGAGAATATACTACTGTAGGAATAAGGTTTATTATATTGATCAGGAAAAATTACTTTACTATTTAAATCCAACCTTATGTGATTCAAGGTTGTCCTACTGAGAATTTCTCCTGACCCCAGTAACTCTCTAGGAATGCTGGAGATGGCTACAAGGTATTTTGGTTTCCCCCAGGTCTTGGATGCACCCAAAACATTCTTCTTTTGGGTTACTATACCCATGATTTGAGATGGGTCCACCCAAGCTTGTGTTTTAGGTTCTATAGTATTTTGGCTTCACCCAAATTTTATTGAATGCTTATAATTTTTCCTATCTATCCCATTCTACCTTGTTTTTAAGTTGCCCTCTCAGTCAAATTGCTTACCTGTGTACATGTGGTTTTTGTGCAGGCACCCTTGTCCAAATCCTACATAATGTAAACCTTCCCAGTCCTGAAGAAGAGGGAGTCATGCCTCCTTTCCAGTTTGCTTTCTTCTACCAAACAACCTAATAAATTTCTTTCTAATATTATTTCAGATTTTGGGGTTTGTTCTCTTGAGCAGCATTAGTAACCTGTGATCAGCAGACTATGTGTTTTGAGTTCATTAAAAGTCTATAGAATCAGCCTGGGGTTGACTTTAGCTAGAAGGTCCTCTCACCTGGCAAGGAGATTAAATACTTACTGGTGTATATGTTTTCTAGGCTCATCCCTCCTCATTGTAGTTATTATTTTGTATCAATTAAACTTTTCTGAGAAATATCAATAATTTACTATTTTTACCATGTTTCAGAGTTGAAAACTTGTTTTGAACAAGTCTAGATAGAGCTGCTGTGTCTTCCTGTTTTTATCTTTTCTTCTAATTTGCTATTTACTTTGACTGCCACTCATTGATATGATTGAGCTCAGCTGATTTGAAACTAGTTGCTTCGTCTATAACAAGTAATTTACTCTTTTTTAGAATAATAGTTGTAGAAACCAGCTTAGCTTAAATATTTCCATTTTAAAAAACCTGCTCTTCATGAGGCTTGGAGTTCCAGTTTTTCTCCCTCGCTGTTGTATCTGCAAGTTATTTCTCTTTTTAGTAGTGACCATAAGCTGTGTCACTTTTCTGCATTCAGGAAGGTATTCCCCATTTGTAACCTTTGTGACCCTTATGTCACCTTTAAGTGCCTGTTGTTGTCCCAATAACTTCCTGTTCTTTTTCTCTGGCTTCAGCTACTTCATCAATTTTGGTTCCTAGAAAGTCTGAACTCCTCCAAGTATCCTGATTCTTCCCTTCTCCTTTTGAGTGAGATACAAAAACATATTTAGAATACTGAAGATATGGGAACAGTTTTTCAGAGGTTGTCTACCAAATGGACATGAAAAACTTTGAATAATCTTGTTGTCTAGACCTGAGAGTGGTCTTTATTCCCCAGTAGAGTCAATTTCATTTGTTATAATGTACATTGGTCACTATGTCCAGTGCCAGCTGAATCTCTTCCAAAAAAAATATAATGTACAACGTGAAGCCTTTAAATAGTCCATGAGCCTCTTTCCTTCCTCAATCCTGATCCCCATTTTTTTTTTTTGCTTTTTGGCAGGGCAATTGGGATTAAGTGACTTGCCCAAGGTCACACAGCTAGAAAGTGTGTGTCAAGTGTGTGTCAAGTGTCCGAGGCCAGGTTTGAACTCAGGTCCTCCTGACTCTAGGGCTGGTGCTCTACTCACTGAGCCACTTAGCTGCCCCCTGATCCCCATTTTCAAAAATAGTTCTTGACAGCTTTTTTCTAAGATCACTTTCATCTCACTGAGTATCCAAACATGTGTTAACTTAGCTTGGAGGATCTTATTAAGATTTTCGTGGATTATTCTTTTTTATTCTTTCCAATAGATCTTAGCACATAGGCTGCAATTATCGTCATTGAGGTCCTTTTGATTTGCCTAATTGTGGGCACTTCAAGGAGAAATGATCATATCTCTAGACATAATATCTCCTCTTATCTTTGTGCATATGATAAAACTAGCTTTCATTACTTCTTTTATCGGCCCTTCCAAGAAGAAAGTCATTCTTCCATTTAGCTTCCATATTCTTGTCTTTTCTGTTTTCATTTAAAGTAAGAACATCAGTATTAATAAGGTTCAATACATCTAATAGTGTACTAGCTCTTTGGGTGTTGGACAAAGGTTGTGTATTGAGTAGAAGTAAATTGTTTGTCTTTGATCTAAGAATTATACCATGATGAAGCACCAGAGTAGAAAATTTGTCCAGGTTTGTCTGATCAATGGGGTTTACATTCCAAGGGGATCTGGAAGTTAGTGGTGTGCGTGTGTGTGTGTGTGTGTGTGTGTGTAGGATAACTTTTATGTTGAAAATAATAATCACATATTAATATATCTGCTAGGGAAAATGTTATTTTTAACACTAATTTTCCCCTTAATTTTCATAGTCAATTGCATGTAGTATCCTTAATTTGTTTCATTCTTCATTTCAAGGAGACCTATCAGTTGACTGGTCTACCTTTCCTCATTTGCCTCTTAATTGATTAGATGAATATATATTTTTAAATGATTTATTTACTCTCCCTGCTGAGTTTTCCTTTTGCTATAATTAAATTCCCCAGGCTTGGGTAGACTTGGCAAGCATGACAGTATAAACCTCCCCAGAAAGCTAGTCCTTTGGGCAGATTTCCAAACTCTAACAAATATACTCAGTGCCTATTTCTTGTTTTGAGTTTTTTTTCTAACAAGGTAAAATTATAGAAAAATATTTCATTTTCAGTCTTCTTCCAGGATCCAAACTGCCCTTCTAATGTAGCACTCCCTTATAGTGTCAGGCTTAGAAAAGAGTGACAGGGGATGTCAACAGAATTTGGAATGTAAGTAACAGGTATTTTCAGAGAGATGCACTGGATAGAGCCCAAATCAGTATTTGTATTTCAGGTGTTCATATTGCACATTAATCCACTGCAATTTTGAGCTTTGGAAATAATTTATTGGAAATCTCTCACGGGGAAGAGAATGTGGTTTTCTGTGATTATATTTGCTGAAGGATGACAGAGCCAGGATTGGCAGATTCTGTTGCTTCAGTTGCTAATTTAAGCTCTGTTGCACTGCTTCTTTTGAGCTCACTTTTCTGTCTATATCTCCACGACGGCAGAATTTCCAAGTTCCAGGTTTCTAGGTTGAATTTCCAGCCAAGGGCATTTGGCTGTTTGACTCATCACAGCTTCTGGTAGCTCAACATAAGCTACAAACATTCCCAAACTTGGCCTAGTTTTCTAGTCAGAAGTAGAGCAGTCACATGATGTCCCTCTCAGTCTTGACAGTCTTTTTTGGACATGAGAGGTTTTGATTTCATTGCTATGAGGAACTTCCAGTGTCGAAATATGCCACCAATGCAGATCAACAACTCATTTGTGTCTTACTTGTAGAGAACTACCTGGGATGTTTACAGGTGAAATGACTTTCTCATAATCACAAGGTTAGACTGTCTCAGAGGTTTATACTTGGATCTCGGTCTTCTTGATCTATTGAAATGTTGGCAAATTGGGCTTTGGTGATATTATTGATTGTGTCAACATTCCAGTCAGTACAAGAGTTAGAGAAGTAGAACAGCCATAGGAAATGGGTATGACACAGGAAGGCGACAAAAAGAAACATGTGGAATGGAATTTGGAAAACAAAGTATGTGAGAAATTCTAGACTTCTTTAATCAGCAATTGAATACAAAAGTCAAATGGTCAAGATAAGATAAAGAGTCAAAGCAAAGAACAAAATAAATAATTCAATGTCAATAAAAAGCTTTACTATGGAGATTGGAGAAGCAAAGAAATAAAATAAGGGAGAGAAGCCCCAATTAAGGAGGATGTGGAAAATTTCTGGTCATTTATATGACCTCAAAAATCTCAACATATTGAAAATACAAGTTGTACCAAATGAAACACATAAAGCTAGTTAACCATTAATAATATGAATGATGGAATACTTACTTCAAAGGAGGTGATCCTCTACAAAACTGTAAAACTGCAGGGCCATACAATATTCATATTTATTGTCTCCAGTGCATCCCAGTGGAATAGGAATTACTAGCAAAGCATTTTATTAGCTTTTTCTCAGACTTAAGCTTGATTCAACCTTTAGTAATAGAAGGCATTACTTATCTACTATTCAAAGATAAGAATAGCGATGCCCCTTCCAAATACAGGCCAATTACTGTTTTCATGTTTTGTGCAAAGAATTCATATCTTGTATCACAAAAATCTAAAACTATTGTGTACTATCAACACAGTAATATTAAAAATATTTGCTCTAAAATCTGGAATTTTTCAGAGAGAGAGAGAGACAGACAGACACACACACACACACACACACAGAGAGAAAGAGAGACAGAGGGAGAGACAGAGAGAGAGAGAGATTACATTTGTGATGGTTTTGCTTAACCTTAAAACCATTATCATGTCTCTTAAATAGAACAAAGTACGGTGCTGAATTAAGATTGAGTTTAACCAAAACAGCTTATTAATCAAAGTACAAGCTATATGACAAAAAAACCCAAAACAAACCAAAACTAAACTAACAACAACAATATAAAAAAAAACTCAAACAAAAAACCCCAACCCACATATTAGTGTCTTCAGATTGAGAAATCTTTCTCTAACAATAGCAAGATGTTATTTGAACTCAATAAGTGTATAATTTCTAATATACACCAAGGAAAAATGGAATCTGAAAGGAACATAGAGGTTAAGTTGAACCAATGGGTGAAAGAAATTCTCATAGATATCATTGTTTTCTTTAGGCACAGCCTATTAAGCATAAAGCTATCAAGGAAAAAGCTGTGGTTAAATATGTCTGGATGAATATATCTGCTTGAATAGGTCAGGATGTCTGTCATCTTGAAATCAAATATCAACAAGAAAATATTTTAAAAACTAATAATACACAATGCCAGTCTTAATAGATGCTTTCGGAAATGTAAAATTGACCATAACAAATTTGGAAAATATCCTAATAAGAACCCATATAACATTAATGACACTTAGGGCCTATACCCAAAGGCAGCTGAGAAAAATTAACATTTCCTTCATCCTGCAAGCCTTTCTTGGCTCCACATTTTCCTCTCAGGACTTTGCCATAATTCCCCGGCTGCCTTCCCATTCTGGAAGATGCCGGAAAATGTACCCCCAAAACAAACAAAGCAACAGAACAAATTTGCTTATAAGTATCCTAATGGGGAAAAATGAAATAAGAAAAATATATCACAATTATTTGCTCTGAAAACCTTTACTTCAAATTGCTTTAGAAGTTGAATTAGGTGGGGAAAATATATAGTTTTGTGGTTCATCATGGTTACAAGCACTTCTGGTCAAATCATGAAATTGAATAACACAGAATATCATTTCACCACTGAACTTGAATGGCTACTGATTTTTGAAAATATATTTTATTTTTCCCCTAGTTACACATTAAAACAATTTTTAACTTTTTAAAATAGTTTTGAGTTCTAAATTCTATCTCTCCCTCCCTTCCTTTCTCCCCTCTCTTTGAGACAGTAAGCAATCAGATAAAGGCTATACATGTGTAATTATGTTAAGTGTTTCCATATTAGTCATTTTGTACAAAAACACTTGAATAAAAGAAAAAAAATAAAGAAAGCAAAAAATAGCATGTTTCGGTCTGTATTCAAACAATATCAATTTTTTCTCTGGAGGCAGATAGTATGCTTCATCATGAGTCCTTTGGGATTGTCTTGGATCATTGTATTGCTGAGAATAGTAGCTAGGTCATTCACAGTTTTTCATTAAACAATATTGCTGTTACTGTGTACAATATTCTCCTGGTTCTGTTCACTTCACTATGCATTAGTTCATGTAAGTTCAGGTTTTTCTGAAATCATCCTGCTTATCATTTCTTACAGCACAGTAATATTTCATTTTCATCATATATCAAAGCTTAGTTAGCCATTCCTCAATTGATGGGCATCTCTTGATTTCCAATTCTTAGCCAGTGCAAAAAGAGCTGCTATAAATATTTTTGTACAAATAGGTCCTTTCCCCTTTTTTGATGTCTTTGAGATATAGGTTTTAGGTTACGCTGATTTTTTATCTGCTTGTGGTGTGGGTGGATAGAAAGGATATATTTTATAATAAGATAGAAGGATTTCTGTTTACTGCCTCAAATTCTTTTACCATTTATTCTTCCCTTTGAACCACATCTCTCATTATTTTAAGGAGCGTGTCTAGTTTAGAAGACAGCTGAGGGCAATTTCTTCTGGGGCTTTGGCATGAATTTGCTAACTATCGACCAAAGGTAGCTGATTATGTTAAAAATCATGTCACCAGAAAAATCAGGGAAAATCTTAGGAACTTTCCAAGAAATAAAAGCCTTGGTCAGGGATCTCCAGCAACTGAGACCCCAGCTTGATAAATTAACATGGCAACAGGTAGTTTTTACCTGGCTGATAGATCCAGGAATTAGCTCCCAAAGCCATCAACAATAGTAATAGAGAACTGAGGGTCTAGCTTCTTTAATGTATAGAGGGAAAAGATAGCCTTTCAGTAGCCTGCAGCCTTCTCTATTTATGAAATGCTGCTAGCGCCATTTAATAATTAGGTTAGCATGAAACATAAGTTCATCTCTTCTTGGAAGGGAAGGTAAAAGAGATGAAGGAATGCCTTCTTAGAATCCAGGTTATCCAAGACAACGAAGTATTCTTAGGAAGAAGAAAAGAAATACTTTGGAAGGAAAACAGAAGAAAAAGAAACTGAAGAAGCAGTGGGAAATCCCAAGCTTTGTCAAGAGGTTGGAGGGTATAAGTGTGTGAAAAAGAAAAGCAAAGGAGGAAAAAGGGCCCATCAATGCTTGCAGTTGTTTTTGAGTCACTTCCTGAAGAAGAGGGAAACTGGACTTTTTCAGGAGCTGCTTGTCAGACTATACCTGATTCTCCCTATTAATTCTAAGTTAAGAGTGCTGACCCCCTCCCAAGATTGCCATCATTTCTACTTCAGGAACCAGCTCCTCTTAATTCAGAAGAATCAGGTCAAGGAGAGCTGTTCTCTTTGTTCTTGCTCTCCCCTTTAAAGAATACCATTAAATCACATCATGAAATGCAGTGTAAACACTCCAAACAGGACAAACACACAAAAAGATAAATAAGTAAAAGTATCAGAAAAAAGATTAAGCAACGAAGTGAGTTCTCTCATACTTCTAGGGTAAGATTAGGTTATTCTTTAAGAAAAAATAATTTTGATTAAGGGTTAGAGAAAGCACAGAAATGAATCATCAAGAGACAAAATGCTTTAAAGGGCTCTTGGTTTAAGGGAAATTTAAGAGTGAGGAAAAAGGAAGGATGATTTGAATTAATATTCTCAGGACTAAAAGTCATGTTTTCCTATAAGCAAATAAATATTTTCTAAGGCAAGGATAACCCAGACAGATGCCCCTGGAGTGAAGAGAAGGCAAGAGAAGAATAAGACAGAAGGGAGACAGAGAAGTACTTCCATCCACTTAGGTATAAGTAGAGAAAGAATAGTAATTTTTTTTTTTTACAGTCTGTCAACCATGGAGAGGAGTATGGTCAGAGTAGGGTAAGAATAGTGGAGAGAAGGATCTGGATAGGGCAATGGGAGGCTAGTATTACCCTACAAGGGGAAATAAATGGGTGCCATTTAGACATGGGGGAAGGAAAAGTGATAGGGGCCTACTAGAAGGTCTTTGGTGAAAACAGTCACTTTAGGAGGCTATAATCTTTAAATAAGAATCATGCTTCCTAAGACCACAAGACCTACTAAGAAAGGAGTTAGGTATATGGGCATCTAGAAATAGCTGGCATCCATGGAAGAAGTATGGAGGTAGCTCCAAAGGAAGGATCTTAGAAGAGATGAGGGGTGATGATGGAGCCAAGATAGTAGATTAGAGGAGGCAACCCAGTTGAACTTTCTCAACATTCCCTTCCAAACAACTTTAAAATCACGTCTCAAATCAAATTTTGGAGTGGCAGAGCCAACAAAAAGTCAGGGTGAGGCATTTTTCCGGCCTAAAAAAACTTAGGAGGTCCTCAGTAGAAGTCTGTGACATTGGAGTAGTGGCATGTCTGGAGCCCCTGAACATGGAGGCAGCAGCAGTTTTAGGAGCTCTCAGCCCAGGGATATTCTGGGTCACAGTAGGGGAAAAATGCTGTAGCAACAATTGGCTAGCAGCACCTGTTGAGGTGTAAGATCTGGCAAGACCAGCAACAAGAGCTGCCAGCGTAGGTTCTTTTGACCTGCTTTACTAAGGAAAGTAACTTTAAGGGGCTAAAAATCTCACTTTAATCAAACATACATATATAACTCACTTAATTCAGGAGGAAAAGCCAGCACCCTGAACTTCAGAGCATATACAAACAGAAATTACAAACATCAACAGACAAACTTTGTCTGATTCAAATCACAATTTATAGTTACCAGGGAAGCATCAACATCTGGATTTACAAGCGGGGGTGGAGGAGGTTGGGGCTCTTAACAACAGCTGCCCAGAGTCTTCACAATCAATAATCTTCCAGTGAGTGAGAGGCCCAAAGGGAAAATGCCAGGCTCTGAGTTTATATACCCTGTTTGGGGTCAAAGGGCATCACAACATGCAACTCAAACCCATGTGACCTAAAAGCTTCACAAACATGTGACTCAACCCCATGTAAACCAGGCTTCCCTTTGAGATAAGGAGGTCATCAAAGACTCCCGATTTAATCAAAGAAACAAAGGCTTGACCGATCAAAGGCACTTGATTAAAAGAGAAAACAGTAAAAAAAAGTCCCACCTTTATTACCAATACAAATGTTGGTGGTCAATCATAAGGGAGCAGGGGCCCTGGCCAGAGTTCTATGGCCAGAAAGAGTGCTTTTGGCTGTAGGGGACCAAGGGCCCTTCCTGTTAAGACTAGAGGAGAGAGCGGGAAAGCAGTGACCATACCTCTCCCTTGATCACACCACCTTGAAAGCATCAAAAACCTGCAAACCCCTAGAACTAGCTCTGAAAACAGCAACACAAAAAGTGTGAAGCTTGGGACAGTGTCTCCCATTGCCAGATGAGCAGAGCTCAACATTAACATAAATTCCAAAGTCAAGAAACAGACTAGAAAAATGAGCAAACAAAAAGTACCTAATCATAAAAAGTTACTACAGTGGTATGGAAGACCAACACATGAAGTCAGAAGATAATAGCATGAAAACAGCTAAAAGCAAAGTGTTAAAGAATAATGCTAATTGGACCCAAATCCAACAAGAATTCCTGGAAAAATTAAAGGGATGAGTGGTAGAGAAAAATTGGGAAAAGAAATTGGAGTGATGCAAGAAAATTACAAAGAGAAAATTAACAGCTTGGTAAAGGAAGCACAAAAACATACCAAAGGAAAAAATACCTTTAAAAACAGGCACAAAACAGAATTGGCACAAAAGAAAATTTCTTTAAAAAACAGAATAAGTCAAATGGAAAAGAAGGTACAAAAGTGCACTGAAGAAAAGAACTCCTTGAATAGCAGAATTGTCCAAAGGGAAAGAGGAACAAAAGATTCACTGAAGAAAATAATTTGTTTAAAAATTAGAGTGAGGTAAGTGTAACTTAATGACTCCATGAAACATCAAGACAATAAAACAAACCAAAATAATGAAAAAAATAGAAGAAAATGTGAATATCCCATTGGAAAAACAAATGACATGGAAAATAGATTGAGGAGAGATAATTAATTGGACTACCTGAAATCCATGATCAAAAAGACCCTAGACTTGAAATTTCAAGAAATTATAAGGGAAAACTTCCCTGATATTTTAGATCCAAAAGATAAAACAGAAATTGAAAGAATCTACCAATTGCCTCCTGAAAAAGGGGCCTAAATGAAAACTCCCAGTAATATTATAGCCAACTTCCAGAGTTCCCAGGTCAAAGAGAAAATATTTCAAATAGCAGAAAGAAAAAAATTAAAATACCATGGAACCATAGTCAGGATAACACAAGATTTATTAGCTACCAGGTTAACACAGAAGAAGATTTGGAAGATTATCAATATTCTGAAAGGCAAATGAGCTGGGATTACAACCAATTATAACCTAACCAGCAAAACTGAGTATAATCCTTCAGGGGGAAAAATGGATATTTAATGAAATGGAGGACTTTAAAGAATTCCTGATGAAAAGACCAGAGCTGAATAGAAAATTTGACCTTCAAACACAAGACTCAAGAGAAGCATAAAAAAGTAAAAATGAAAGAGTAATTATAAGGATTCAGTAAAGTTAAACCATTTCTGTTCCTACATGGGAAGATGATACATGTAACTCCTAAAAACTTTGTCATTATTAGGGCAATTAAAAGAGTTTATACATACAGAGGGCATGGATATGAGTCATGTAAGTTGATTATGTTGGAATGATCACCAAAAAAATGGATAAAAAGAAGAATTTCCTGAGTGAAGGGGGAAGGGAGAGCTAGAACAGGGAAAATTTTCTCGTATAGAAGAGGTACATAAGGAAGAGCTTTTATAATGAAGGGGAAAATGAGGGAGGGGGAAGTGGCAGGCAGGCTTAAACCTAACTCTCAAGAGGGAAGAATATGTGTACACACTCAATTGGCTATAGAAATGTAACTTGCCCAATAGAGAAATAGGAGGGGAAGGGGATAAAGGAGCGGAGGATGATAAGAAGGAAGGTGGACTAGGGGACACAGTGGTAAGAAGCATAACAAACTTTCAAAGAGGGACAGGATAAAAAGAAAGGGAGAGAGAAGAAACAGAAGAAAATAGGATGGTAAGAAATACATGATAATCATAACTATGAATGTAAATGGGATAAGTTCACCCATAAAAAAGAAGCAAATAGCAGAATGAATGGGAAACCATAATCCAACAATATGTTGTTTACAAATGATATACTTGAAACAGAAAGACACACATAGAGTTAAAGTTCTGGAACAGAATCTTTTATACTTCAGCTGAAGAAAAAGTTATGAGTAGCAATCATGAGGTCAGACAAAGCAAAAGCGAAATAGAGCTAATTAAAAGAAATAATCAGGAAAACTACATTTTGCTAAAAGGTATCATACATAATGAAGTAATATTTAAATATTATAGCAAATTTCTCTGATAAAGGCTTCATTTCTCAAATATATACTGAGTACAGAACTGAGTCTCATATATATATATATGTATAAGTGCCTCCAATTGATAAATGATCAAATGATATGAGTAACAAATTTTCAGAAGAAGAAATCAAAGTTATCTATAATTATATGACAAAATTCTCTAAGGCACTATTGATTAGAGAAATGCAAATTAAAACAACTCTGTGGTACCACCTCACACCTATCAGAAATAAAAAACACTGGAGAGATGAGGGAAAAATAGGTACACTAATGAACTCTTGGTGGAGTGGTGAACTGGTCCAGCCATTCTGGAGAACGACTTGGAACTGTGCCCAAAGGGCTATAAAATGGTTCATTTCCTTGACCCAGTAGCACCACTACTAGGCCTGTTTATCAAAGAGAACAAAGAAAAAGGAAAAGGACTTATATGAACAAATATATTTGTAGCAGGTCTTTTTGTGGTGGTGTAATAGTAATTAAGGTGGCACTTTTTGCTTTTCCTCTCTTAAGTGCCTTTAATGATTCTAGCCTTTATTTGAATGGGGCAGATAAAGTGGGATCTTTTAGTCTTGGTTATTTCTCAGTATAGAGACAATTGGGAGTGATTGATTTGTGTACGATGTGATACTGGGAATGGGGAACTATCCCACACCCAGCCTGGGTGAGGTCAGAGTCCTCAAGGCTCTGAACAGGATATAATCAAGGATAGCTTGACATTTGACTTTTGGGGCACACTCATGGAAGGAGTTTTGAGACTCTGGGCAAGCAGCAAACTGCCCCCCAGCTTTGCAACCCAGATGTTGGCACTGGTAACTATGTATTGTGATTTGAATCAAATGAGGTTGGTCTATTGATGTTTGTATTTGATTTGAAGTTCAGGGGGCTGATCTTTTACCCCTGAACTGTGAATGATATTTGTATGTTTGATTAAACTGAGATTGTTAACCCCTTAAAGTTACTTTCCTTAGTAAAGCAGATCAAAGAACCTGTGCTGACAGCTTTCTGGGTGTTGGTTGTTGGTGGATCTTACACCCCCACGGAAAATGCTAGCAAGATAGTTACAACAGGTGGCAAAGAGTTGGAAATCAGTTGAGGAATGGTTGAACAAGTTGTGACATGTGATTGTGATATAGTATTATTGCGCTTTAAGAAATAATAAGGGAGGTGGTTTTTGGCAAGACATATATGAACTGATGCAAAGTTAAATAAGAAGAACTGGGAGATCATTCTGTGTAGTTACAGCAAAGTTATAAGGATGATCAACTGTGAAAGACTCAGTTATTTTGATCAATACAATGCTCAAAGACAATTCCAGAGGACTCATAATGAAAAAATGGTATCCACCCCCAGAGAGAAAGTGATGAATTCTGAGTGCAAGTTGAAATATACTTTTCTCATTTCATTTTTCTTGCCTTTTTTGCAATACAGCTAATAATTGTTATGGGTTACTTTAATATTTCTTTCTCAGAGCTGGATAAATTTAACAAACATCAACAAAAATAGTAGAGAAAAATTTGAAAGATCTATTATATCTTCTGAAAGGGAACATTAAAAATATACATTCCCTATCATCACATGGTGTCTTTATAGAGATAATAGGAGAGAAGGAAAAAGCTACTCAATTGTTATTGTGTTTCTGTTTCATGTCAAACAAAATGATGTTTGTACTAAGAATGATAGAACAGAAACTTCTACATGAATCCTTATAGTTATATGAGCTTACTACCTTAAATAGGCAGCCCAATTCACTTTTTCAACTTCTTCAATTTTTGGATGTCTTTTCCTGGATTGATCTTACTCTGCCTCCCTTATCAAAGGGTCCTACGCAGACGTTATGTAACCAAACAAAAAATAAATCTAAACCCCTCCTCACATTGTAATCCTTCTGAAATTTCAAAACTATTACAATGTCTTTTGTAAACTCTTCTCCAGTATAATCATCCTAGTTCATTCAAGTGATTCTCATAAGACATGGCTTTAAAATTCTTCATTGTCCTGGCCATTAGCTCCTGAGTAACCTCTAGCCTCCCTGTGGTCCATTTGAAATGCAGCATGCTATTTATGGAGGGGCTACCAGGCACCAGTGGATACAAATGGGGAAGCTTATTAAAAGTTGAATATTTGTGAGTGCATTGTATGTTTTGACCCATTTCTCCTCCATGGAAACTAAATTGGAAGAGATCTCTTGGTTAATCAGAGCCATACAAGAATAGGAATACCCTCTGTAGCATTCTTGACCTGTGGTCATCCAGGATCAGCTGGACGATTTTCAGTAACAGGAAGTACACTATCTCTCAAAATATCCCTTTCCATTTGGGGATAACTCTAATTAGTTTGTTTTCTCCCTTTTTACATCAAACTGGAATCTGCCCTTTTTACAACTCTGTTAACCATGTGTTTCCACAATCTGGCTAGCAGCTTCTGTGGGAGGCGGGGGTGGGAATCCACCCACAGCCAGCACCCAGAAAGCTGCCAGGCAGCACAGGTTCTTTTGATCTGCCTTAATAAGGAGAGCAAGGTGAAGGGGTTGGCAAGCTTACTTTAATTCAGCACACAAATATCATTCACTTAGTTCAGGGGAAAAAGCCAGCACCCTGAACTTCAGAGCAAAATACAAGCAAATTACAAACATCAACAGACAGACCTTATCTGATTCAAATCGCAATACATAGTTACCAGTACCAACATCTGGGTTTCAAAGCTGGGGGGCAGTTTGCTGCTTGCCCAGAGTTTCAACACTCCTTCTATGAGTGTGCCCCAAAAATCAAATGCCAAGTTCTCCTCAGTTATATCCAGTTTGGAGCCCTGAAGTCTTTGACCTCACCCAGGCTGGGTCTGGGGAAGTTCTCCATCCCCAGGATCACATCATATACAAATCAATGACTCCTACTTGTCTCAGTGCTGAGAAATACTCCAAGACAAAAAGATCCCACTTTACCTGCCCCATTCAAACAAAGGCCAGAATCATTAAAGGCGCTTAAGAGAAGAAAAGCAAAATGTCCCACTTTAATTACTGTTACATAAAAATGTTAATGTTACACCTAATAGGGGTTTGGGCCTGGGGCTTAGCACTTATAAGATTCAATGAAAGAGCTGAATCACTCAAGGCAAACAAAAGCCAAACTCTTCAAGGGCACTTGTTGAACTAAGTGCTAAGGAGCCCATTTTGCTTCCCAACACACCATGTTTGTTCTATCCTCAGTCCCAAATCACTTTCCTTCATCTCATCTTTCTTTTTTAAATTATTTTAAAATTAACAAGCATTTATTTTCTTTCCCAACCATGTCTTCTCCCCCAACGGGAGAAAGAAAAGAAAAACCTTTGCAACAAATAAGTATAGTCAAGCAACATCAATTCGCACATTGGCCTTGACCAAAAATGTTTACCTCATTTGCTTATTTAGTCCATTCCCTCCCAGGTGGGTAGCATTCTTCATCTTCAGTCCTCTAGAATCAGTAAATGATTGCCCAGCCTATGTTTTTAGCTTTATCTTAGGCTACTCTTTTTTTATGCATTTATTGTTTCAGCCAAACCAGGTTACTAGTCATCCCTCAATCTGCTTTTTCCCTTTTCTCCTTTGCACATAATATCTTGTGCCTAGGGTGGTTTACCCTCCCACCTCTTCCTATTAACATCCTTTCTTTTCTTCAAGGCTCTACTTAGATGCTATCTCTTCAATGAAGATCTTGTGTTGTGATTGATGTTTTGCTTCTGGAAGCTATGAGCTTTATTATACAATTATTCATATTATAATTTGCATCATTATTATGACTGTTTGTCTTGTCCCTTTAATTAGCTTGTGACTTTTCTAGGCAGAGTTTTGTGCTTAATGCACACAGCAGGCACTGGATGAATGTTTGTTGGATTACAGGTGCATTGGCTTGTTATGGCTGTGGAGATATCACGCTGCTTCTATGCTTCTACATGTAGGTCTGTGCCTGCCCTGAATGTTCTAGCCTCCACTTGATAGGCAGAACCATTAGCAAGCACCACCTCCTCCACCTGCAAGCTTCAGGTGAGTCAGTAGGGTATACCCTTCTGTGGACCAGCCCTGAAGGAAAACTCAGTTTAAGCCAATTCTGCAGCTGCACAATAATCCAAAAAGTTTAAAATTATGTAACACATTATGATTTACAAAGCGCTTTGCATACATTTTGTCTGGTTCTCTTCTTGGACCTTATTGCCTTTGATTGTACCTTTTATCATAAAGATTGCGCAAGTATGATTTTCTTATTCAATTATAAAGACTTCGAGGGGAGAGATTTGTTTTATTCAACTTCATATCACAAGCTCTTAGCATTATCCTTACATATAATGGCTGCTTAATAAATGTTTGTGGAATTAAGTTACCCTGGATTTGCTGACATATGACTGGTCATTATCCTCTTGATAATATGCTGTTTTCAAGAAGTGCTTATAAAGTATCACTCTCTTGACATAAGAAGTCAAATGTGATTGCCGATGGACATTTTCTGTTGTTTTATTCAAGAGATGGGAGAAATCTCATTTTGACAAGGGGAATGACAGCTTTCAAAAGCTCAATTTTCAAAAAAGGAAATTGTATATTTTGTGTGGGATATAGATGCTTAAGGATTTGAGAGCTGAAAAAGATCTTGGCTATCATTCTGCTCGGTCTCCTCCTTTAAAAGATAAGGATACCGGGGCCCTGGCTGGGGGGATGGGGGAAGTGACAGTTCATTTATCGAGGAGGTTCTAGAACAGGTTCATGTTATAACCAAGACCAGGATCCAGGTCTTTTTACCTTTTGACCAGAATATTTTCCCCTATAGCATCCTATATGCATTATCATATGTCACACACACTCAGTATTCAAAAGAATAAGGGTAAGCTGTCAAAAAACTATGTGAAAATGCTTCAGAGATGAATAATAAGGGAAATGTAAACTAAAATATCTTCCAGGTTCTACTTCATATCCATCAGATTGGCAAAGGTGAAAGAATAGGAAAATAACCATTGTTGATTGGCCAATAGCCAGGTATACATTAATGTGCTCTTGGTGGAGTTGTGTTCTAACTATTCTGGAAAGCAATTTCGAACTACACCCCTTTCCCCAGTCCACTAAACTATGAATGCCTTTTGGTCCAGTGATGATCCTAATAGGCCTATATCCTAAAGAGATCAAAGATAAATATGTAAAAAAGTATCATTTTGTGTGTGTGTGTGTGTGTGTGTGTGTGTGTGTGTGTGTGTGTATGTGTGTGTGTGTGTGTGTGTGTGTGTGTGTAGCAAAGAACTGGATACAAAACATCAGTATGGCTGAACACATTATATGAATGTAATGGAATATTATTGATTCAGAGAGACCTGAGAATTCTCACATGAACTGATTTAGAGTGAAATAAACAGAACTTGAAGAACAATTTATATAATGACTAAAATATTATAAAAGAAAAAATATGAAAGACTTAAGATCTATGATCAATGCAATGGCCAATCACCATTCCCAAAAACCAGTGTTGAAACTTGCTTTTCACCTCTTGCCAGAGAGTTGATGAACCAGAAGCACAGAATGAGATGTACATTTTCATACAGAATTAATCTGTGGATCTGCTTTTTTGTAACTATATTTATTTCAAGAGAGGGACTTTATTTGGAGGAGGGAGGGAAATTTGTGATAATGATCCTAAAAAAGGGACAAACAAAAAAATGGGTGAATCATTTGAAAGTATTTAGAAGAGAGCAGAGAGAAGTACTGAAGGGAATTTAGACAAACTGTACAGTGTCAGAGCTACCATGTTTAATCTGAAATATTAAAAAAAGTAAACCGCCACTCTATATTAGTAGAGGTTCATTACCTCATGTGCATTCCTGCTTTTCTGTCTTTCTTTGAATAGGGGAATTGTTCACTTATTGACATTTGTCAAATTCACCATAATAAAAAGGAAATTAATTTTAAATTCTGCTATTTCTATCTTAGGCTCCATAGAGAGATGGACTTTCTAGGAATAATAATGAATAATCATTATTATTAAGCAGGCTTTGAAATATGCATCTCAGAGCCTTAGAGTTCTACAGGGCCTCTTTTCGATGGGAAGAATTGCCATGAAAAGAATAAGGAGGTGACAGCTCTGCCATTCTTTGCTCTGGTTAAACCATATCTGGCATGGAATGTTTGGTTCTAGACACAATGGTTTTTAGAAATGATATTAAAAAGCTATAGAAAACCCAGAAAGGGCTGACCAGGGTGGTAAATGACCCTGAGAACATAGTATATGAGGATCAATTATGGAAATGGGTTTGCTCAAGCTGGAGAAGTCTTAGGGATATGATAGCTACCTTCAAGAAACTGGCAGGTCCTTTGAAAGAAGG
>CM053624.1:63862786-63928284 GCA_028646595.1 Phalanger gymnotis
GAAATGGGCTTTCTGGGCCTGGAGTCTTTTTGTCAAGATGTTGGAATGGGGAGGCTGGTTCAAGTTTTTGCTGCGGTGGGGCCTAAATAAATTTCTTGTTGTTTTCTCCTTAGAGAATCTCTCATACCTTGCGATTTCGGACCATTCAAACATATACGTGATTATATTTGAGATCATAAATTCGGCCTTCCTACTACAGGCTGACGCATCCCAGCAAAGAGAGCCAGAGTGAACTGGGTTTAACAATATGGTCAACTCTGATCTTATGACACCTCCGAGGATTTCCAAATGTCTTGTTAGGTGTCACAAAAAGTTCTAAAACCTAAAATTTGGAAAGAGCACTGTATTTAGAGGTTAGATTAGACAAGTGAGTGCATATGTCTGGGCCTCAGTTTCCTCAGCCTTAAAATAAACATTTTGGCTCATCATTAAGATCTTTTCAAAGTCTACATACATTCCATACAGCACTTTAGGGAACTCTGTATAAGGAGACAGAGTGGGAGAGGAATCAATGAAATCAATGATAAAGCATCAGAACTCCTTAGGGTAGCCACACATTTCCTTGTAAAATGAAAGCTAGATTCTTTCTCCATCTCCATTTCCTTGTCTTGTACCTGAAGGGCATCCTAGGAAGGGTAAGGGGGCAGCTAATTGGTGAAGTAGATAGAGCACCAGGCCTGGAATCATGAAGACTCCACTTCCTGAGTTCAAATCTGGCCTCAGATACTAGCTGTGTGACCCTGGGCAAGTCACTTAACCCTGTTTGCCTCAGTTTCCTCATCTGTAAAATGACCTGGAGAAGGAAATGGCAAACCACTCCAGTATCTTTGCCAAGAAAACCCCAAATGGGGTCATGAAGAGTCAGACATAACTGAACAACAACAAAAGAAGGCCCAAACTATCCTAAGGCTTAGAGATGGAACACCAGCTTTACAGACAAAACCTTACAACTGTCAGGTATCTCTCCTCTTGCAATATACTATGATGTTCCAGGAACCTGAACAGAACTCAGTTGTTTAGAAACCTCTCTTTTAGTCCTAAGTAGGTAAAGCTTCTATAAAAAGATACAGGTCCCAATGAGTGGGAATAATGAATCCTCTGAAGAGTTTGTACTTGAATTCGCATTAGCAGATGCAGTGTGAATTCCAATAGTGGAACCATTTCAGAAGACTCATTATTTTCACTAATCAGGATCTAGCTTTATGCCAATTCTCCAGTAGATTTGTGATCTCATCAACGCAGATATTCTTTCCAACAATGCATTTCACAATCTCATCCCCTCTACATCCTGACCATCCTGTGTGACTTAATCCATATCTTACCATAAATTGTCCCACAGAGGTCTGCCCTATCCTGTAGGCCTTTCTCATGTTTTGTTAATGCTGTATGTTAGGAAATACTATCAAATTTTTTCCCCAGTTAATTACATAAATGTAACTTAACTTAATCCTGAGTATTTCAGTTATGGCTCCTACAATTGATGTTAAATCGGATGAGACTGAGTATTTTTTTATGTAGAAAATACCGTTTGAGAATGAATTTTGAATGATTCAGGATATAAATACCAAATGCAGGTTAGAGGACTTTGTTCAATAAAAAGCTGCTTTTTTATTTTTATTTTTTGGCTTCCCAGGGCAAGTAGCTGAGCAGGTTTAAATGGTTCTTTTATTGAAATCAATTAATTCTCTCATTTGCTGAGCCAGAGAGGAGCAGTTAATTTTCAATAGGGAAGAAAATGACTCCTATGTCATTTCTAACAAATAATTATGGTAATTGTACTGCATCCCACCTGTGTGGAAGCACACTAAAGGCAGCCTTCTTTTGACTGAAATCAAGAAGAAAATAGAGCAGGTCTTCTCCTTAGGAAGAGAAACAGGATTAAAAATAGGGAGTTTCATTTTGATCCCTGTTCACAGCACCTTGTGGAGCAGAGAGCTCTCAGACTTCAAAAGAGAGCTCAATTAATGCAGAACAAGTGAGTAGACACCAGATTTTGCTGCTGCTAGCTCCAGTGATTGGAGGTTGCTTTTCCATAGACCATGGAGGCCAACCAAGGGGATAATGAAGTTGGACAGGGACCCAGTTTCTATGAAATGCCAGTCCATACATGTTTGGTTTTGTGGGAGATATTTTGCCTACTTCAGACTGTGTTGGCCTGAGATACTCTAACATCAGCTTCTCCTTACATAGCAGAATGTTTCTCGTCTCCTCTTCTTGGCTCATGTTCTTCCTAGATTTGATGTCCATTCCCAGGATGCATCTGCTTCCATCATCACAATTTGGATTCACTAAAGCAGAAGACTGGCCCATTCTTATTAATTATAGTTTCATATAAAAGAAGAAGTCATCTTGCTTTAATACTGTCTGCTGCAAGGCTGTGAAGATGTTTACCAGATATATCTAATGTGTCCTGCAGTTGCTAGAATCTGATGTATTTGGGGACAGGCAAAGTCATGAGAAACATTGTAAATTTAATCCACGTTGCTGGCCCCTTTGTTAATTCAGCACTGACTACATGCCAGTCAGAAGGATATATTGATTCATTTACAGCCAATCAATTAATTCACAATTATGGATTGAGGCCCTGTTATATGCCCAACACTATTTCTCATTTTTGCATCCCATAGAATCAAAATACCAAAATAAATCTGATACTTCCAGACCCACCCAATTAAGCTTTACTGCATTCGTTGTCCAGAGAAAGATTCTCAGAGCTATCAATTTGATAAGATTTTTACACAATTCACAAGCCTTATTAAAGCAGTCTAAAATCTGATGTCAGAATTACTGCTGTGTAAAATGGTTCTTTTATGTTTTCCAAGTATTCATAAAAAAGGAAAATCACATATGCAAACAGTTTCTTTCTTCAGTAAGTCAACCATTTTTTCACCTGCAAAACTGCTTTTCATTTTTTCAAAATCAAGGTAACAGCAAACCCTAAAAAAAAAAAATCTTGTTTTTTTTTTTTAGAACTAGAAAAATAAAGCAAAGAAAGCCTCTAAAAATCTCTTTTTGTTTGAGAGTTTTGCTGGCAAAGTAAATTTTCCAAAGTTTAAGCTGCAAGAAACACTTTTATCATGAATGAGAAGTCCCATGGGAAATAAATGTTAGGTGCCAGGCTTAAAGAGACATGAATGCTTTAAGATGTCTAGTTTGGAGGAGCCACTACTCTATTGTGTCTGGTGAAAACATCCCCAAATTCCCTGGGCCTGGCAGACAATTATTCTCAGCTGTGAACTCCAGAGTATTTATCCTGATTCACCTCACCAGGCTTCCTTTGGTGACCAGTCTTCATCTCTCACCCATCTTGGTTGGCATGATTGCCTCTTTTTGGTGCTGTGCTTTTACGTTCATGGACCTGTTTTTTTAATCTTCTTGAATTCTGTACTAGGGGCTTCCCTCCCTTGGTTCTCATGATTCTATTTCCTATCTTCCTAGTGCCTTAAATTGCACAATGACAACAGACAATATAGGACAGAATAAAAAGAATAAAAAATAAAGCCTTAAGAAGGCCATTCAAGTTGCTGGATTGCTGCTGAGAAAGAGGTTTGTGGGGCTTACCCAGGGTTGAAGATTAATTCACACACATACACACATACACGTATACGAGAATATACATATATATATATATCACATATATGTGCGTACATATATGTGACTATAGGACAAAAATGATTAGGGAGTTAAGAATGAAGGATAATGTATTGCTGAATTGTTCAAGTATAGAATCAAGACTGAAGTGAAGAAAGTGAGGTCAGAAGACTTTTTTGATTACGGACTGGGAGAATGCAAGGGGAGGGAGGGATGGAGACACCAGACTCAGTATGAAGACCAGAGTTAGTAAGGCAAAAGGGAGGGATGAAATGACAGGAGATTATGATCGAAAGAGACTGTCAAAGTTCAACATCATGGAAATGGTACAGTTATGGCAGTGATAAGATCTAAGGGATGACTATCCCCGTCAGTGACTAAAGTAGCATGAAGCTGTTCCTTGTGGGAGTCTAAAACATTGATCAATTGGGAGGCCAACTTGTTCAAGGGGACATCAAAGTACAGAATGAAGTCCCTGAATACAAAGACAGATGTTAGAGCGGAGAAAAAGATTGTGATTCGGGAGCCATTGATAAAATATGTTAACGCAAGATCAAGCAGAGATCCCCAGGGCCCTCCACTAGAAATCTCCTTCCAAGTTAACATAAAACCACACTGACCCGTGAGTAACTGGACTTTGGATTCCACCAGTTTTAAGTCCATCAAGTTGTACTATTGGCTTGCATACATCCCTCCATCTTTTCCAAAGAACAGCATGAAAGTCTCCATCAACGATTTTGCTAAAAACCTAAGGAAACTATATCTACAGTATTTCCCTGCTTTACCAGTCTAATAACTCTACCAAAGAATAAAATAAGGTTTTATCTCATGTGATCTGCTCTTGATGAAGTCGTGCTGGCTGTTTGTGAACATTACTTCCTTTATCTACACGTTCACTACGCACCTCTTTAATTATAGACTTTCGTTATGATAATATTCTTAGATAACATTATTTAATACTATTATATATGTGTATGTGTGTATGTGTTTTCTGTGTGTGTGTGTGTGTGTGTGTGTGTGTAGTAAATTTTGACAGGAACTGAAATCAGGTTCCCCGGCCTCTAGTTTACAGTTTCCACTCTGTTTGAAAATTGGTACATTTGAGAGAAGTTTGGTGGAGCAGATGGAGTCCTGCGCTGACTACTTACTAATTGTGTGACCTTCAATAAATAATTTAATCTCTCTGGACCTCAGTTTTTCTTTCTGTAAAATGAGAGAGGATCTGACTAGGAGATCACTAATGTTTTGTTTTGCTTTTTTTTCCAGCTCCCTGAATCTACAGCACTGAAATTTCCTCTTCTCACTTATGTCGCCAGGCTACAGTAATATGTTATGCCCTTGTAGAAAGATGGTTGACATCCCCACGGTAAAGTAGTTATCTCTACTGAAAGAAGTATTGTGGTTTTCCTCCAGACAGACATAAAAGGATTGATTGCTATGTTCTTCCTTTCAAAGTAATCTTCCTAAAGATAAACAGAATTAGTGGTATCATCTTGGATTCTTTGCAAGTTTTAACATAATTTTTAGCTGTTTAACATTTATAGAAACAAATAAGAATTTGGCATTGCCTGAAATGCTAATTGCCTAAAGTCAACAACGGTGCTTGCCTAATAATATTTTGTATTTACTAAGCACTTTCACATACACTATTTCATTTGATCTTCGCAATAACCCTGGGCAATAGATAATGTAAGTGCTGTTATTCCCATTTTATAGATAAGGGAACTGAGGCTCAGAAAAATCAAGTGACTTGACCTAAGTCACACAGTTGGGAAGTGGCAGAGAAAGGATTCCAATTTGCATTCCAAATCTATTCCTAATCCTTTGTTCTTCTTGAGGCCTTTGGAGCCATCGTCTGTCTGCAGGTTGTCTTTTGTTGCAGTGGTTTGACCCAATTTAAATGATTAATCCAAACAGAAGAGGGAGAAAAAGCATTTTCCATGTTTTGAGCTGTGTGTTTACTCTGAATCATCGTTGGTTATTGTGGCCTAGGTTTTAAATGATTGATACTCTGACAGCCATTACAGACTTTAAACTCTTAAAATGTCATTTAGGTCCATGATGTATTGAATTATATTTAAAAGAAAGAAAACAGAGACCATAAAAATGGCCATTTTTCTATCCTTTTGTGTTTGTGATTTGATAGAAGGTAACATAAGAAGTTCCAAGTGACAGCTTCCAATTCCTTTTTTAATATCCCACTGTGAACAATAGTATCTGGTGGGTTTCCTAGTTCATTCCCTAACTCTAAAAATACATAGAAAGGCAGTCACTCTCCTCTACCTTAGAGAATCAAGGCTTTCCTGGTTCACTCTGTAATTCGGTTGTTATATTCCTGCCTTGGTTCATGGGTTAAAACAAAATTCCACACAAGAAAATCCACACAGGAAAAACAAAGTAGATGAAGAATGCCTGTTATTCAGAATGTGACAGTGGACAAGCCATAGAACTCTTTGGCAAATGATGCAAATGATGAAAGAGTTAGACCCAGAATTAAATAGGAAATAAAGAGTAGGTTAGAATGCCTTTGGAAAATTGTAAATTTCTCTAAATGATGTCAATCTTCTCCCCGAAACAAAGTCTCATATCTTTAATACCAATATTCTTTATGTGTTATTGCTATGGCTATGAACTACAGAATATTACTGTCTTTGAAGAATTTTAAATTAATATCAACCAGAGACCTCTGGACCAGTGGAGGGATTTGTGGTATGTGCAAGTAGGTTACAACATATTACAGTCAAGGAATTATGACGGACTGAAATAAAGGATGTCATCAAAAAATAAGCAAAAAAAGATAGTCTAGTCACCTGATAAGAGTGAGGGATAACTAATAGAAAGTCAGTGTTCCATTGGCTTCTTCTTGATATCAAGAGATAACAAAGAAGTTTCTCTACCACCACCACCATGTTTAGTGGACCTCTAGTGGTGAACTCATAGGAAAACATGGACAAAAGTTAAATAGAATGGGAAGGCATTGAAAGACTGCAATCTGCATCTTTAAAGGAAATACATCAATCAGATCACAGGTATCTTTCAGTATTTGAATTTTCAAGTCTATAGGAAATTATCCAGCATGAACCACAGACATTGCTCTCTGTTTCTGCCTCTCTCTCTCCTTCCTAACAGTGGCAGATTGGCAGGACCATGACAAAGGCTCTCTCTAGAAACTGGAGTTCTATATTCAGAAAGTTTCCCCAGCTGAAAATCCTTGGAGAAGCAAAAATGTTTCATTGATTTTGTCAATCAGTCAACTGACTTTTTATTGGGCTACTCTAGTAGATGCTATGGGGCAGGAAAGAATAAAAGGAGAGAAGAGGAATGAGAGAGATGAAAGATAAGGAATAAGAATTATAGAATGTTATTGGTGTAGTGAGTAAAATGCAACAAAGGCAACTGAGGGAGTTTTCTCCAAGCAAGATAATAGTTTATTAATAGTAATGCATATAGCTGCTAATAAGTGGGTCAGACTGGCCTCCTTAGTCAGGTCAGTGACCATGAAGGAATGGTAAAAACCTTCTTTATTATGACCCAGGGAAGGAGGAGTGCTGGGTGTTTGGGGAATGTCCTATGCTATACCACCAATCTCTTTCAACCACATCCCCAAGCCAACTTAGACTAGGACAGACTGAGCTTTTGGGCTCACCTCAGAAATGGGGCCTGACGAAATGGGGAACAGGTCAATTACCGAATAGAATCACTTATTAAATGACAGAGCATAATATCAATTTCCCCATTGGTGAAAAGGATTTGGGGCATCATCTACGCAAACCTCTACTTTTCTAAAGTAAGGAAGGGAAGCCTAGAGTAAGTCCATCCCTTCCCCAGAATTCCACAGCTCTAGTCTGTAGAAAGCTGAAACTTGAACCCTGGTCTTTTAATTCCTAGTTTAGTGTTCCTTCTCCTACATATGGGATTACTCCATAGTGAAAAAGGACTGTCTTAAAGCATAGGAAAGTCAAGGGTGGTCACAGATACAGGCTAATTAGGTAGCTGACTATGCCATGTAACTTGAGGGGTTTCACAATGCCCATTGTTGCTAATAAAAAAGCCTATCAAAGGAGATGCTCTCTTCCTTTCTGAAATTGCCTCAATTAGGGTCATTCTTATTGACTAGACACACAAAGGCAAAGCCATTACCTTCATCTCCTCCAACGAACCAACTATCCTAGATTTCCTTAGGTCTATTGCCTCCAAAGCACAGGTTCATTTTCTTTCCCATGGGGGTCCATTTCTCCTTCCTCACTGAACCTGAATCTTACCTAGATACTAGAGGGCCCTTTACAAAGATTCTGTCCAAGCATAATCAAAGAATGTTTAAGAATCGGAAAATCATCTAAATACCCTCTTCCTGGCATTCTGTAGGCCATAGCATCACAACTCCACATTTGGAAACTAGTGCTGACAAATGCCAGAGCAGCTCTTGCTAACATCGACATCTTCTGAGTCAGAAAGAAGATCCACTGGCTGTAAGAAAGTGAGAGATGCAACAGGGGATCTTGAAAACATCAGTCTCAAACCTCCAGCCCAACTTCCTAGCTCCTTTGTTTCCATTTATCCATTTGGAAGAGCCATAATTAGAAGCTTTGGTTCCTGGAACAAAAGCCCAAAATGCACCCTCAAATCAACTTTGTAACTTACAATATGAAAATAATGCTAGAAGTAATTAATATAAAAAGCACTTGACTGAGAGAGAAGACCCAAGAGATAACAGATGCACATGGGAGAGAAAAGGAATACAGCTCTGAGTAGGTGACTACAGGACACCATTCTCTGTGGAGAGAGATCCTGGTCACCTGTCATGTGTGAGAGAGACAGACAGACTCTGGGACAGCAGTCCTATGAAGGAGAGGGCAGAGATGACAACATTAGATCCATAAAATAGTTATCTTAGAACACATCAAAGCAACTTGTAGGGAGCACAATCATCTCTCAGGGAAGGACAGGGTGAGGTTAATCTCAGAAGGTCACCTTGAGTTCACCTACCTAGAGGGGAAAAGCACACCATTGGGTAGCTTTTAATTAATTATTCTTACCAAGTAGGTGCTAAACTTAAGTTGTTTCTAAACTTCTAGAGTACAAATAATTTTAAAATGTACATGTAACGAATCTAAAATTTGCCCAATCATTTAAAGTTATTAGCCCTTGGGAAAACCTCCAATAGTCCTGCCTTATTCACCACTGTTATTTGCTAGTATCAGTTCCTTTTTCCCATATCTGAGCAGAGCAAAACACTCCAGAAGGCTCTCCTACATCCTCCTAATTTCTTTCATTTTCCTTCCTTCTTTTCCCTACTACTTCTTAAACCAAAAGTAGTAGACAGAGGAAGCAATAAAGCTAACAGAGTTTGAAAGTTGTCTCTCCAAGAAAAGGAATAAACCGTTTCTTCTCACCATCGCCCCCATCTCAAGTCCTGAGTAAGTCCATCCTTTCCCCAGAATTCCACAACTCTATTCTCATTAAATAGAGAGCGTCAGACAGACAAGATGGCAATTTTGCAATATCCACCTGTCTCTCCCTTTCTTCATGATTAGTCTTGCTTCTGTCTAGATTTTCTCCAAAACAGAAGGCCCATCAAAACCTATGGCAGATCATCAGCATACCAGTTACCAGAGAGGTTTTTTACTCAGGTTTTGTCCTAGAATAATCATGGAATGTTTGAAGATTGGAAGAGCCAGTAAATATTTTCTGTCCCAGCCACCTAATTTGAAAAATGATAAATCCAAGACCCAGAGAGTGTAAGAAACTTTCCCAAGATCATAAGGTCACTATATGATAAATTTAGAGCTGGGAGGGAGCTTGTAGCCCATCTATTTCTTCCTTTTAGACACGAAGAACTGAGTTCCACACTTAGCCAGGGTTATACAGCTAGTCAGTGGTGAAACCCAGGTCTTCTGACTTTCACTAAATCAAGTTTCCTCTATTCAAGGCAATACACAATTGGGTTTGCCCATACATGGATAATCTGTCACCAGTAGGTTTTTTGCATAATTGGGCTGGCTCATATGACAGGCAGAGCATAAGCAAGTATAATAGGGTCTCAACTCTTTAGACCACAAACCCATGGAATATGATTCTATCAAAGCAGGTGAATGCAGAGCTTTGTGCATAAAGATGAGAAAAATCCATCAACCAAGCAACGGGAAAATGAATCTTAGCGCTCAGCATGTTTTTAAATTCTGCTTTATTTTTTTCCATTTGTGCAGAAATATATAACTTCTGACCAAGACTGACAGTATAGCTGATGCAATATGATTTAGTATAAATGGTACAGAATCAATAGGGTCAAGCTTAGCTTTCTCACTTTATTTACCTTAGCCCTGTGACCTGGGGCAAGTCATTTTCTCTGGCTTTGATTCAGCTGCCTCAACTGCTAAATGGGTATAATCCTTGGCTACCCATTTCCTGGGATTATTGAGAGAATCAAAAGAGATCACAGGTGAGAAAAGACTTGGAAAAGTGAAAAGTATTGTGCCATGCGAAGTAGGGTATTATTTTTGTGCAACTGTAGAGATAGCTCAGGAACATCGTCACATCCATCAGATCTAAATAGTCATCATTCTCCAGCCCATTAATACGATTCAGTGGGCACAAGGCCACAGAAGTTGGTCTCTGAATTTGCCCAGAGGAAAGAGAAAAGATATACCTTTCAGAGCTCTTAACTTTTCATAGGAGTTGCATCACCAGCATTCACCTTGGGGCGAAGTAGTGGTCCTTTTGACCTTAAAGAATTCATTGTTCTATCTGTCATGCTTAGAAGGCAACGTCTATTCTTGGAGCAAGCAGTGAATTGGGGTCATAGCTTATCACTTCTGAACTAAGTCAGGTTAAACTAGAGCATCTAGAAATATCTGTGATTTTAGGAATTCGAAAAGAAAAAGAAGAGGAGAAGGAAGGAGAAGAGGAGAGGAGGGGAGAAGAGGGGAGGGAGAGGTGAGGCGAGGGGAGGGAAGGGAAATTTCCACTTATGTTTACATCCTGAGACTCCTAGAATTCACCGTGACAAAGGAAGGCAGCAGGAGAGAGTTTATCACCATTTTGTCTTACAGATTACAAAGATTGAATGGGATTGTTTTGTATAAAATAAAGACCAGATACCAGGAGAGAACATTGGAGTTTGAACCCCTGCTCTACTCCTTGCTCTCTGGCCAGCCCTGGAAAATTCATTCAGTGTCTCTGGGCTTCAATTTCCTCCTTTGCAAAATGAATGGGTTGGACTATTTGCGTTTCTTAACCATTTTTTAAAAAACAATATCATGGAGCCCTTTGGCCAATGGACCCCTTCTCTTGGAATAATGTTTTTCAATGCATGAAATAAAATGCAGAGGATTGCAGAGGAAACCAATCACAATGAAATGTAATATCAACATAGTTGGGTTTTTTTTTAAATTAAATTCATGGACTCCACGTTAAGAACCCCTGAACTAGATGGATCTCGAAGATCTATTCTCACTTTAAATCCTAGTGTTTATGTTCCTCAGGCCAGCTGAACTCAAACGAGATTATTCACTGTTGTGTGCCACCAAGATTCCAAACCAGCCTGAACTGCTCCTTAGGAGCTAATCTTAAAAAGCAAATGCCTATAGATTCACATTAAGTTGGATCAAGTCAAATCAAGTTTTGAGTTTCCTTCGGAAAAAATCAATACCTTTGTTTTTAGAATACTAATTGGAATGAAGTGATTGTGAGTCAATCTGAGATGAAATTCTCAAAGAGCACAAGACTCATGGCATTATCTAGGTGCAAGGGTGGAGAAGTTCAAACATTTCCGATTGCTTTCAATTTGTAAGGGCAGTAGAACTCTCTGTAAGGGTAGGAGGACAGAAGGAGGCACCAGGTGCTCCACCCCTCTCTTCATCTACATTGCCATGCTTTCTAAAGGCTCTCCTGAGCTTCGGGTCCGTTTGCATGGTCAGATTAGTACCACAGAGCCCAACAGGAGTCGAAAAGACAAAGGAAAGGGTATGGCTTTACATCCACGATTTCAGACAGATTAAGTGGAGCAGCTAACTAGACCATGGCACAGGCTGCTTCTATCCTGAAGTTGAAAGGAAGTAAATAGTCATCAGTAGCCCTAACAACTAAGAAAAAAGGTTGGAGACTTCCACAGGCAGAAGCAAGTCACCAAAGGCCCCACAGCTACTTGAGCGGCTTTGAACATTCTAGCAGAGCAGAGGTTACGGGCCATGAAAGATCAATACTAAACATATGTTGACTAGTCCAGGGCATGTTGCCCAAGTGGACCAAAGTCTTAGAGAAAGATACCATTTTACTATAGCAGCAGCAACAAATGGAAGTGCAGAAGTCTAGCAGAAAAGCAGAGAAGGTAATGGAGTCTCTGCTCAGCAATGAATGTAGAGTCCCAACAAGTGAGAGCTATGGTCATCTAGCAACGCAATGAAAGTCTAAGTCCTTAGTGGACGCCTCACAGAGCAGAGAAGTAACAATGCTTGAACCAAGCCAAGCAACTGGGGGAGATGGAACTATATTGACTTACACAGGATGGGGCTCTTGTTGGGATGTGGAGGCAGAGCTCTCTCACAAAGCAGGAGTATTCCAGGGCATCTTTTGTCTTCTCCAATGTCATGCAAATCTATATCCCTTTGTGTGTCATTGGCTAGAAATCTTTACATTACTTGATTAAATTAATTGATATACATAAAGGTCTTTTCAAACCTTAATGTACTATATAAATGCTAGTTATTGTCATTATTATTTTTTTGTTATTTACTTTGGAATTCTGTCCTAATTAAATAATTTACTACTTTATTCGTGTCTCCAGTTTGGTTTTTTGGTAAAAAAAAAATACTGGATTGGGATAGTAGCCAAACAATATTTTTGGTTGTCGTTGTTCGGTGTTTTTAGCCATGTCTGACTGTGCCCCAATCTGGGTTTTCTTGGCAAAGACACTGGAGTGGTTTGCCATTTCCTTCTTCAGCTCATTTTACAGATGAAGAAACTGAGGCAAACAGGTTTAAGTGACTTACCCAGGGTCACACAACTAGTAAGTGTCTGAGGCCAGATTTGAACTCAGAAAGATGAGTTGGTCTGACTCTAGGCCCAGCACTCTATCCACTATGCCACTAAGCTGCCAAACAGTACTTCTATATAGAACACACAGTGGGTTTGATAAGATAGTTGAGTAAAATTCCATTTACATATCATTTGGCCCCAAATTGTTTCTCCTCCGTTTCACTTAACCTCTCTGAGTCTCAGTTTCCTTCTCTGTAAAATGATGAAAAGCTGATTAAAAATTCACTTACATGGGGCTCAGGACTCATGGATATCCTGAGAGTTTTTTGGAGGGGGATGGAGAACCTATATGCTCATGAAGCCTTGTCATTTTGTTTTTATTTAGCTCCCCAAAATACACATGTATTTTCAAGATTTAGATGGGGGGTAAAGGGAAAACATCTTCAGGAATGTAAATTTAAAAGAAAATATACAAGTGAAATAAACAGCAACAAACAAAAAACTTGTATACTCTAGATAGGAGTTATAAAATTATAGATGACTTTTATGTTGAATTCAACAAATAATTCAATATAGCTTAATCTTATTGGTCGTCAGCTTCTAAATCTGTAAATTGAAGGGATCAGACTAAATGATCTCCAAGGTCACTTTAGCCCTAAATTCTAGA
This sequence comes from Phalanger gymnotis, assembly GCA_028646595.1. Classification (NCBI taxonomy): domain Eukaryota; kingdom Metazoa; phylum Chordata; class Mammalia; order Diprotodontia; family Phalangeridae; genus Phalanger; species Phalanger gymnotis. The sequence goes on from CM053624.1 coordinate 63,876,018, forward strand.
AATCTGTGACCTCTGTGTTGCTTCCAATCAACATTTACTGAATACCTTACCTTAACCAATAGCCATTCCACTTTTGAGTGGATTAAGAAAGGTAGCATTGATCTGGGGATTCAGTATGGAGATAGGAGTTGATGGATAATTAATAATAATAACAACCATAACAAACAATAATAGCGTTTATATAACACCTATGATATGGCAGGGGGCAGCTAGGTGGACAGAGTGCTGGGCCTGAAGTCAAGAAGACTTATCTTCCTGACTTCAAATCTAGCCTCAAGCATGTATTAACTGGGTAACCCTGGGCAAGTCACTTACCTGTGTTCACCTCAGTTTCCTCATCTGTAAAATGGGCTGGAGAAGGAAATGGCAAACCACTCTGGTATCTTTGCCAAGAAAACCCCAAATGGGTCACAAAGAGTCAAACATATGGAAAATGATTGAACAACAAAAACATGCCAGGTGTTATGCTATGTGATTTACAAATATCATCTCATTTGATATTTACAACCCCGAGAGGTAGGTACTACTATTATCCCCATTTTACAGTTGAAGATATTGAGACAAACAGAGGCTGAATGACTTGCCCAGAATCACACAGGCAGTAGGTGTCCGAGGCAGGATTTCAGTATCTGTCTTCCTAACTCCAGGTCCAGTGCTCTGTGAGCTACGACACCACCTAGCTTCTTAACAGAGCTGGCAGAGAGAGAGCTCTCTGAAATCTGGAAACTTTTGTCCCGAGTGTGACATCTGGAGGAGAGTTTAAAGCAGATGCCAGGAAGAAAAGAGGACTTCCCTCCCACTTATTTTGTAGCTTTCTCACCATACTTTCCTCCCCACTCATTAAGCACATCCAGTGGATTCTCAGGAATGTTATCATCTGACCAAGTGACCCTCCAAATGTTCTCTTTCCATCCCCACTGTCACCACCCTGAGTCAGGTCTTTACCACCTCCCACCTGGACTTCTGCAGTAGTTTATTAATTGGTCTCCCTGCCTCTCAGAGACTACCTCTTAACAGTCAGTCGCTTAAACAACAGCCAGTTGATCTCTAATTCTGACCAAGTCACTCATCATCTCAAAAGTTTTCATTTGCTCCCCTTTCAATACCTCTATATATATTTCGATGGAGCTGTAATCTCATCAAGGTGGGCACTCCTTCAGACAATGAAGACTGTAAACATAAGCCCTTTATTGTACGCAATTCTTGTCTGTGATCTCCTATTTATCCTCCATAGAAGGGTCAATCCATATGCTTAGGTCTTTCCTCTAGCTTTCCTGACATTCTTCCGTTGCAACAAGTGGAGCACGAGGGACCTCCTCCCTAGCACTTGGTGACCCACTTTCTCTTCCATCACACATTTCTCAGATGACCTTCTGCCCACTCCTTTGCTTATGAAATTCTTCATTGGTACTACCTCCTATCCTCGCTTGGGTACTCAGTTTGCACCTCTCCATTGTACTTTGGGCAACCCTCATTTTTAACTTTTCAGGGACTGTGGTAGTTCATGTCTTGCACCTACCTATATAGAATCACTTGAAGAATATTGTTTAAAAAATAAAAGATGACTCTTGCCTCATTTCTCAAATATGTAGGGAGCTGAGGCAAATTTATAAAAATAAGAGCTATTCCCCAACTGATAAATAAAAGGGATACGAACAGGCAGACAATTTTCAATCTCACCATTCTCATAAATCTCTCCGGTTCGTGACTTGGTATTATCTAATCAATTGCCAGATTTTTGTTCTTTCTAGCTACCTGTCTCTAACACCTCTTCTCTCTACTTCGCAGCCACCACCTTAGTTCAGGCTCTCCCTTCCTCGAGCCTGGATTATTGCAGTGGCCTCCTAATTGGTCTCTCTTATTAAAGTCTGTCCCCATTTCACTCCCTCGTCCCCACTACTAGAAAGGTAATTTCCCTTAAGCGCCGATATGGGCCCTCTATTATGTCCAGGATCAAAGCTCCTCTGCTTAGCTTTTAAAGCCCTTTATGACTCGGCTCCAACCTATCTTTGGAACGTCACTGGACATTACACCCCATCTCATACTCTGTAAGCTATTTCTATTGATCTCTCTGTTTTTCACGTATGATATTCCATCTCCTGACCCATGCCCTTCCATTGGCCATCCCCCATGCCTAGAATGTATTTTCTCCTCACCTCCATCTCGTAGTACCCTCCCTGCTTTTTTTAAAATTTATTTTATTTTTAATTTATGAAATGAAACAAGTATTTCTATAACATAGTATAACAAAAAAGGTAATTGCACATAAAACTGCAAATCAAATATGTACAACTTGTTAATCCTTTTAAATATATAATGAAGTTAACATAACTCAAGTATTACAAACTGCTCTGTATTTGAAGCACTCTGCATTTATTCTCTTTATTCTGTATATATTGATTTCTATATGTACTTTTGTTTGACTGTAAGTTCCTTGAGAATTTTGTATGCTCAGTGCATAGCATGCTGCCAGGCATATAGTAGGTCCTACATAATACTCAATGATTGATTGATCCAGGAGTAACAAGAAATGTCATTTCACGGACAATTTGGTCATCTTGTATTTCCATGTTCATAGAAAGCATTTGGAAGAAGAATACCATGAAAATACTTCTGGCTTATTGCCAGCATAAGTTGCAGAAGATGAGGAAGGAGAGAAATTCTATGACGAACTCTGTAAGAGCCTCAGCATTATGGTGAATCAACATGTTTTTTAGTGCTCAGTGGCCTTAATAAAAAGGCTGGCATAGGGAAAGATGGGGGAAAATAGTTGGAAAAAATGGTTTGGGGGTAAAAAAAGACAATCATCAAAAGCTTGTAGATTATGCGTAAGTCTTATGATTACATATCATGAATATTGTCTTTAAGAAATGAGTTGGGGACAGTTAGATGGTGCAGTGGATGGAGCACTGGCCCTGAAGCCAGGAGGACCTGAGTTCAAATCTGACCTCAGATACTTGACGCTTACTAGCTGTGTGACCCTGGGCAAGTCACTTAACCCAATTGACTGCCCCCCAAAAGGGAGTTAGGATGCAGCAGATATGGTAAATATCAAATAATACAAATAAAAATTAATTGATTCTGTTTTAACAAACAAGAAATAATTGGTTTCCAATATGACAGTCATTTGCAAACCACCTGCACAATTCATCCACTGCCTTGTTATAACAAAGACCAAAAATCAGTATCAAACTAGAAAAGTAAAAATGAGGTAATCCCAGACTGTGCTAATTTAATGAGCCACTTCTGCCCCACCCGCAAGATAAATAGACTAAAAAAAAGTAAGTCAAATTGCCTCGAGCTGACCCAAACAGCCTAAAAACCATGTCAGGGGCAAAAATCCAATTTCCTTATCAGGTTAAAAAATGTGGCAACCAAGGGTAATGCTAGTTTAGAATATAAATTTATAAAATATTACAAAGGAAGATGGTAGAAGATTATGAGCAAAATTGCCTTATACAGCAACAAGCAATGAAAGGAGATCTGTACTTTGCAGAAAGCTTGGTAAGAAGGCTCTTCAAACAAAATCAACACAAAGTCATTTAAAGATCCCCATTGCCTTCTGAAAAAGACTGAATTTCTCAACCTGGCATTTAAAGATCCTCAACCTAGCTCCAACCTACCTTTCCAGCTTTATTCGCACTATTCTCTTTCATATATTTTACGTTCTAGCCAAACCGAACTATTTGCTGTTTCCCACATTAGTCCTGATTTCTCCCATAGGATCATAGATATAAATCCAGAAGGGACCTCAGAGGACCTCTAGTCCAAGTCCTTCATCTCGCAAATGAGAAAGCTGATGCCTAGGGAGTTTTAAGTGACTTGCACAAGGTCACACAGACAGTATAAATCAGAGGTGAGATTTGAAACCGGGTCCTGTGGCTCCGTAGTCTCTATGCTTCTGCTGACACCTGCCTGAATCCGGCCCTCACTCTATAACCTCCCTCTCCTCTTACTGAAATCCTCTTCCTTCAAGAGCTAGCTTGGGTGTGCTTCCTCTGGGTAATCTTTAGTGATTTCCCTCTTTCTGTGAACTTCTCTAAGTATTTTGGCATAGGGCCGTGCTTAATAAATATTTATTGAATTGACTCCATTTAAATTTAATATGTAGCACATTCATTGCTCTGCCTTGCATGTTCAAGCTAAATTATCATATAGAGCTTGGAATGATTGTTACCAAATGGGTATACTTTAGTAGACTGAGAACAAAAATAATCTTTGTTTTGCCTATTTTCACTAATGACTATTTATGAAATGGAAAAATGCTAAAGAAATTTGTGATAACGACAACTTCATTTGCATCTGCTCCCCCTCTGACTGCTAAACATGGGTGTACTTTCATCCTAGCTCCAGGCCAAAAAAGAAATCTATTAGTATATTTGGTAAATTATCCTCCTGCCTCCAAGTCATCGATTTCTTTGCTCTATTTTTCTTAGCCATTTAATTTAACTAATCCAGTGGTGTGTCTGAATGTATCTTACACGATACTAATTTTCTATCATAATATCCAGTCTGACACTTTACAAGCTTATGGCTAATAATAGTAAAAAGCCACATTGTTTTAATACCTTAAGGTTTACAAAGCCCATTTCTGAGAGAGAGAGAGAGAGAGAGAGAGAGAGAGAGAGAGAGAGAGAGAAAGAGAGAGAGAGAGAGAGAGAGAGAGTTCAGCTTGTTCAGTAGTTTTTCAGTTGTGTCAGACTCTTTGTGACCCCATTTGGGACTTACTTGGCAGAGATACTGGAGTGTTTTGCCATTTTCTTTTCCAGGTAATTTTACAGATGAGGAAACTGAGGCAAACAGAGTTAAGCGACTTGCCCAGGGTCACCCGGCTAGCGGTGTCTGAGGCCAGATTTGAACTCAGGTCATGACAAACTGACCACTTCAGTGTCTCTGCCAAGAAAACTCCAAATAAGGTCATGAAGAGTTGGGCATGGCTGAAACAACTGAGGAACAACAACAACTTCCTGACGCTCCAGGCGCTCCATCCACTCTACCATCTAGCAGTACAGGTATTATCTCCATTTTACAGCTGAGAAAACTTGGATACAGAGAGGTTACCTGGTCTACCCAGGATCACATAGCAATTAAGTCTCAGAAGCAGGACCTGAAATCCGAGTCTCCGCTGACTCCGAGTCTACTCATTCCTCTCCACTATACTAAGAAAACCATCAGATTCTAACATCACTCTCTGGAAGAATTTCGAGGCACTAAGCATGCTATTCATACTGACTGCCTTTGTCATAATGCCCACTGACATCAACTTAGCATTGAAATTGGCTCCTGGACTATTTCTTGAGACAATAGCTCACTTACCTCTGAGTATAAAAGTGCCTTTCCTCCCAGCCCCCAAGCATGTGGTTCAATTATACATGACACTGTTGATGGAGAAGGCAAAGATAGCAAGCAAATTACTACATAATCATAGTCTGGTAGCTCTCACAATGGCAGTGGGCTGAGAAAAATTAATAGCAATTTTGAGAACGCACTAGTGTGGGTTTGGAAATACCACACTAATGTTCGTATCAAAAATGATCTCTTTTTTTCCCCAAGAAACTTTTCCCTGAAAATGGAAAATGTTCTCTTCTCCCACTGACCATGATCTTCTTGGGTCTTTTTTCAGACAGATGATTCAACAATTAGGCACAAGGAAAATGAAGGAGAGAGGACATTTAAGATAGGGGTTGTTACATGTAACAATCTCTCATAAGGGTTATTAAAATTTTAGTTTACTCTAATGGGACATAGACCACAGAATGAATTCTAGAATCATGTAGCTGTAAAGGACCTTGAAGACCATCACCATCCATTTATTGTTGTTCAGTCATTTCAATTCTGTCTGACTCTTCATGACCTCACAGGGGGTTTTCTTGGCAAAGATACTGGAGTGGTTTGCCATTTCTTTCTCCAGCTCCTTTTACAGATGAGGAAACTCAGGCAAACAGGCTTAAGTGATTTACCCAGGGTCACACAGCACAGATAGTAAGTGAGGCCAGATTTGGACTCAGAAAGATGAGTCTTCCTGACTCCAGGCCCAGCACTCCATCCATTGCATTGCCTAGCTGCCTGCCAGCATCTATATCCTGTCATTTTACAAAGTGGGAAGCAAAGGCCCACACAAGAGAAAGGACCCACCCGAGGCTTCACAGCTAGTGAGTGGCAGAGTCAGGGCTAGAATCCAGGCTTCCTAATTCCCAGTGACTTGTTCTTTCTTAGAACACCAAAATCTTAGCAGAGAATTAATTGAGGAGAGGGTTGACGATGCCATCTATACAGTCATAAAATCTCAGAACTAAAAGGAAGCTCGGAGATCAGATATTCTAGTCTGACCTTCTTAAGTTATAGATGACAAAGGTAGGATCCAGTTCTCCATGGCGCGATTGCCCAAGGTCACATAGCAAATCTGCAGCAGAGCTGGGACTAGAACCCAGTTATCTTGAGCTCCAGTTACACATGTGAGAGGCAACACAGTCTAGTGGAAGGAGTGAGGAACTTGGAGTCATACCTAAATATCTCATAGATTTGTGATGTTTTCTGGTTAACAGTTCAAATCTTGCTTCTGACATTTACTGGCTAAATGAGCATGGGTAAATTACTTAACCCCTCTGAAAACTGGTTTCCTCAACTATCAAACGGAGATGATACCTATCATCGGGGTCAGATTAGAGAAGATATGGAAAAGGCACTGAAAACCTTAAAGCGCCATAGAAATGTTAGCTACTACTCTTTCCACTGCATTGAAATATTTAGACTCATTATTTCTTTGTTGGGTCAATTTTATTTTATTTTTATTATATTTATTAGAAATATTTATTTATTAGAAATATTATTATATTTAACATAATACAATATTATTTATTTATATTCATTTATTCATTCATTTATTTTTGGTTTTCAACATTAACTTTTAGAAGATTTTGAGTTCTAAATTTTCCCCTCTTCCTCTGCTCTCCCTTCCCCCAAGACAGCATGCAATCTGATATAGGCTATACATGTATGATCATATTAAACATACTTCCACATTAGTCTCGTTGTGAAAGAAGAATCAGAACAGAGTGGAAAAACCATGAGAAAGAAAAAACAAAAAACAACAGAAGAAAGAGAAAATAGTATGCTTCGACCTGCATTCAGACTCCAGAGTTCTTTCTCTGGATGCAGATAGCATTTTCCATCATGAGTTCTGGAATTGTCTTACATCATTGCATTGCTCACAAGAGCTAGGTCTAACAAAGTCGGTCATCACACAACATTGCTGTTACTGTTTTGTGTTCTCCTAGTTCTGCTCATTTCACTCAACATCAGTTCATGCAAATCTTTCCAGGTTTTTCTGAAGTCCCTCTGCTCACCCTTTCTTATGGAACAATAGTTAGAATCATTATTTCAAATCAATGAATCGTAGCCTTTTGGCCTACTGGCCTAATCATATTAAAATCCAGGGTCTATCAGCTACCCCTTAGTCAAGGGATACTGTAGTGGAAATGGGGCAGAATGCCCAGATACTGAAGAAGCGATTCGAGAAACCAGCTAATCCAATTCCCTTATTTGACAGATAAGGAAGCTGAGGCCCAGGAAGGTGAGGTGACTTCTTTGGGATCACAATTTGTCATTAGCCAAGCCAGAACTGGATCCTAGGTCTTGATGTTTAGTCTGGCTCGTTTTCTACTGCAGAAATCCTACTGAATGCTTCCCCCCTGTAGACCACAGTGGGAGAGGAGGGAATAAAGATAGGGGTACACCAGGCAGGATCCTTACTTCATTAGCCTGAATAGTTTTTAGACTTTTTATATCTGATAGGTACCTCAAGAAAAAGGTACATTGCTGCAGGCCGTGAACCAATCCTGCCACAAACTCTTTACGTTGTTTAATCTTCAAAGTGTTTTAGTCTTTAAAAAAAAAATTCAAAATCTAACACATAGAAAGTGATAGAAAATTAAAGAACATAAGTTCAGTTATGTATATATTATATATAACATATGCATATACACATGTATGCATGCATATACACATTTATGTGTGCATACATGCATATATTTTTCTACAAAGGATATACAGCATTATACTTATTAAAGAGTTTTTCATGCATGAAAAAGTTAAACATGAATAGACAAGAATTGAATAGAATGGAGCAGAACAGAATCTTTTGCACTAGACAGGTCTGTAGATCTCTGGAAGTCTTAGGGAAATTGACTAATAGGTATCAGGTTAATATAACGTGGGTGGGAATTGCCATCTTTTAACAAGAAATTCCAGACCAACTTAAGTCCCAAAATAGCAAAGGTAGGGAGCTTTTGATTATTGGAGAAAGTTCAGACTCTTTAAGAATCTTATACCCAGAAACCAGGGAGGAGAATTGCATCAGACAGCACCAATTTGGGGGAGGGGTGGTGATGCAGCGGTAATGGAGTAAAAACTCACACACACACACACACACGGAAAGGAGGTGCCTTGGGAAAGAAGAAAAGGAAGAAGCAGATGGAGATGGCGTAGAAGGGAGATGTAACTTGGCATGCAGGGAGTCCTGGGGGGTTCCTGAGCAATCAAGAGACAAATGGCAGAAGCAGAAGGTGCAGGTAGAAGCAGAGAACAGTATTGCTATTGAATCCCAGAACCTAATAGCTCCTAGCAGAAGCATGATGACCCCCTGGAGCCAAACCAAGAGGCTTCAGCAGCTTTCTGATGAGGTTAAGAAATTCAATGATTGTAGGGTTCTCTGTTTTCCAAGTTGCATTACTTTTCTATGTTTATACCTTGCATGGCAGGGGGAAAAATGAGCAAATCTTCATTAGGGCCAGTGAGAACATGCTGAAAGAAGATAGGACTAATTGAAACTTTTTCCTTCTTATAAGTTTTCCTCAAAAGGTTTCTATTCTCTTCTCCACCTAGGGAGGTATAGAAGATTTCATTCATGTGTACAGATGACCAGAAAGGACTTTATTACTTGATTTTTAAAAATCAACAAGCATTTATTAAGTACCTATTTTGTACAAGGTACTATCATAGGCACTAGGCATACAAACACAAAAGGAAAAAGTCTCTGCATACACAAATAATTAAATTATTTAAGGAGGGAAAGAGCACTAGCTTGGGGAGGCCAGGAAAGAATTCCCATAGTAGGTCCAACCTGAACTGAGTCTTGGGGGAAGTTAAGGAGTTGAGGAAGAACTGAATTCCTGGCACAGGGAACAGTCCATGCAAAGGCCTAGAGGGAGGAGATTAAAAGTCAAGTTCATGAAACAGAAAGTAGGCTAGTTTGACTTGAATATAGAGCTTGTGAAGGGAAATAATATTATATTAAATAAGTCTGTACCAATAGACTGTAATCAGACTCTGGAGGTTTTTAAATGCTAAATAAGGATTCGTTTTTCAAGCATGGGTTAAACTAGAGGGCCACCAAAGTCCCTTCCATTTCTAAATTGTGTGTTCTTGTGTGTCCTTGACCCCTTTAACTGGTATTTGTTCTTGCTCAGCTTCATTTGCATAACAACCATCAATTCCATTTGGGGACCAAAGTGGACTTTTTTGCCCAGGCTTCTGTATTGTTTTAGCCCTTGAAATAGGTTTTGGGGACATGGGAACTCATCAGAAATTATGTAGCAATGATAAGGAATTTCTAACCCACAGACAGCTAGTTGTCTGGGAGCATGACCTTCTTTTGAATTGCTTTCATTCTTCATACTCAAAGAGGACCAAAATGACACCATAAGGTAAGAATCCAAGTAACAGTGTGTCCAGCTGTGGCTGATTAGTCCAATATGAGCTCAGCAGGTTCTACCACAGGTCGGGTACATAGTCTGTCTGAACATTTGGGCTGGAGATGTTTCTCGATTTGTGCAACTCATGTTTCTTTTGATCTACTGAAGCAGACACAAGGGATTGTATTAAGAAAAAAAAAGTGTTTCTCTTTATTCTCTTCAGGTCAATCAACAACTGTCTAATAGTCTCCCTTGAGTTCTTGGATAAGGGACAAAAATGTCCCAAATATGTGCACACACACACGCACACATTCACACTAATCTCCACCAACAAAAAAAGTGACTGAGTAAAGATAGCATGATGGAGTGGAAAGTCCACTGGTTTTGAAGTAAGAAAACCTGGCTTTGGATTCTTTACTATAAGTCACTTAACCTTTCCAGTTCTTAGTGATTTCACCTAAAATGAGACAAATATACTACATAATCTCAAAGGTGTCCATTGCTATAAAATCCTATGATTCGGGGATGTCAGATGGAATCCCCAGAGTATTGTCAGGGGTCTTTTGGGCATTTTGAACCAATACAAAGAATAAAGAGAGTCCTCAGGGAGCTGTAAGGAAAGAGCTTCACTGGGAGAACAAAAAATGATAGCCCTAAATTTATAGATGAAATCTCATCCCAACAGATTTACAGGGGATTTGGACATGAGGATTTCGATTTTGAAACACTCTGAGGTTTTCCTGAGAGACCTACAACATTCAGAGAACCAATAATGGTACAGTTAAAGGCTGACTTACTCATTAAAACTGAGTTAGAAGTTCTAGTACCTGTAAGCAATCATAGCTTGTATCACCAATTTTAAGGGTGACAGTATGGGGAGAGGCATGAACCAGGAAGACTAAAGCAAGAACATCTGGATCAGGGAAAACAAAAAAAGGTCTTTCCAAAATCCATAGTCTTTCCCCCTTCCTCGCATCTTCATGAAGCAGAATTCCCCAGGCATTTCAAATTCCACTATGATTTTTACTTCTATGGTCCCATTTTTTCTTTCTACATTCTCAAGCAATATGGCCCTTCTTGTGGCAGTAAAAAAAGTTCTCATGACTCATGAGTTCCTTATGGGGCCTGAGTGAGGGAAAGGAGGTAGTTTGGCCTTTAGACTTAGATTTCTCTTTCTCCTTATCTTTTCCTTCATAAACATGTTGGGCAACATTTTTAATTTAACCTATAGCCTTGGACACCCTACATAACATGGCATATCATGTGTTAATATACTATGCCATGTGACAGACATGGCACATCATGGGATCGAAACGCCATGGCATTTGACAGAGATACAATGTCATGTGATGATGTAGTGTCATGTGACAGACGCATAATGACATCTGATAGGCATGTTACGTCATGCGGCATACAAGCTAGGACATATCATGTCATGAGACCAATAGGCCATGTCATGTGACAGACACAGTGTGTCATGTTAGATATGCCTTGTCATGTGACAAACATGCCACATAACTTGATGTGTCATGTGACACACTGTGTTACTTGACAGACACACGACATGTATCATGATAGACTTGATACCTAAAATCACTATAGAAATCTAGCTATTATCATAATTATTACTATTAATAATAATAATATTCCAAAGTGCTTGAATCCTGCCCTTAAATGACTTCCTGTCTTCTCATTATGTGAACAAAGTATTTAAGCTTCAGCTTCATTATTTGACCCACAGTGACTAGTATGAATTAATTTCTTTAAGTATTAACTGATTTGACCTCTTTGCTGTCCAAGGGACTCTCAAAGGTTTCTCTAGCACCATAATTCAAAAGCTTTGATTCTGCAGCGCTCTTTATAGTCTAATTCTCACAGGCATACACTGGAAAAATCATTGCTTTGACTATAAGGACTTTTGTTGGCAATGTGATGTCTCTGCTTTTTAGTATGCTGCCCAGATTCGCCATAGCATCTTTTAACATCATGGCTCTAGTTACTGTCTACAGTGATCTTTGAGCCCAAGAATATAAAATCTGACACTGCTTCCATTTCTTCTTCTTTTATTTGCCAGGAAGTGATGGGGCCAATTGCCAAGATATTAGGAATTTTTTTATGTTAAGCTTCAAGCCAGCTTTTACGCTCTCCTTCTAGACTTTCTATTCACAGATGACTATGTATTCAATGCAGTCTCTGAGGTTGAAATGCAACAGAGTATGGATCCATTATCTGCCAAGTGTGCTAATTTTGGCCCGACAATTAACACTAAGGAAACAAGTTCTCCATCAGCGAACACCACACCACCCATATGTGGAATCATTGGTTACAGTAAAAGGGGAAATTTTGAATGCTGTGGATGAGTTGACTTACCTTGGCAGTATACTTTCCAGAGATGTCCACATAAATGATGAGATTGATGCACACACTGCCAGAGCTAGCTCAGCATTTGGGAGGCTCTGAAAGAACGCATGGGAGAAAAGGCTGCCTATCCGGTTGGAAGTGTCCAGAGCCATTGTGCTAACCTCATTGTTGTATGTCTGCGAAACTTGGGCCATCTAAGAGCTCCATGCCAGAAAAATGAACTGCTTCCTTCTTTTGAATAAGTACTGGACAGAGGCATTAAAAGGATAGACAATTTTGTCCTTATCATTTTTAACTGAGCTGGTAGCTCTGATTGCTGTATACTCTATCCTCTCTGATGGCACCGCTCCTCTGCCAATCCCTACTCTTGGGCCCTTTCCACTACATTGACTGCATTGCTTCCAAATCATACAATTAACCAGTCTCACTACACGCTTCCCTTCCATTATGCTCTGCCCTAGAGGTCAGTGTTTTACCAAATCTGCATGTATTTTGTACATTTCTGATATGACCTCTGCCTTCAGTCAGGCCAAAGACTGAGGTCATGGTCTAACATGTCAGATTCTATACCAAAAAAAAGCATGCCACAGATATTTAAAGCTAGAACAGCTGTTGGGGTCCTCTAGTCTAACTCCTTTCATTTTACAAATGATGAATTCAAAGCTCAAAGAATCTGAAAAACCTGCTGACCATAAGAAATTGCCTGATGCTATTTAAATGGTCATTACAAGAAATGCGAGGAAGACAGAAACACAAGATCTTAGATATAGAGTTGTAAGGGACCACAGAGGTCATTCAATCCAGTCCCTTGCCTCCTTACTTTGTAAATGAGGAAACCGAGACCCAGAGAGGTTAAGACTGGCTCTTTGCACCCTCCACTCTTTTTTTGCCTTTCTGGGACTAGGCAGGATCAGAAGGAGATGAGGTTATGGTTGAATAATAATGGAGCATATGCTGCAAGAGACTTGGGTTTCTGGACTGTAGAATGACTGCTTTCTTCCCTATTCATTTTGCTTCATATGTAACTTCTAAAGTCAAGCAATGAGGTTGCTTCCCTGGTATTCCCTACACAGAGTATTGGCCTGTGACTTCATTTACAAAATTAGAATGTAAGTAGTAGAGAATAGTGTTTGTTTCCAGGCGCGAGCTTACAATTTAATGGGGGAGATAACATGAAACAAATATATACGAAGCAAGCTATATACAGGATGAATAAGAAATAATTAAGAGAGGGAAAATTCTGGGATTAAGAGGGGTTAAAGAAGGCTTCCTATAGAAGAGATTTTAGTTGGGACTTAAAGAAAGCCAGGGAGGTCAGTAGTCAGCAGAGAGGAGGAAGATCATTCCAGGGATGGGGGACAACCAGGGAAAATGCCTGGAGCTGAGACTTGTTTGTAGACTATCTTGTTTATGGGACAGCCAGAAGGCCGGTGTCACACTGCCTGGATAGGGTATGAAGACAGACACAGCGACTGGACCTGTGATCTCACTGGTATAGCAAACTCCCTGGGTGAAGAAATCTCTTTTACTAAAACAAAGCAATTTACAGTCTTAATAGATAGTAGAACCTCCATAATTTGTGATCCTGATCCTTATCATCTTTGGAATTCCTTTCATGGGGTTCACCCATCTTGACTAGTGTAGTAGGAAGGCCGAATTTATGATCTCAAAAAGGATCATATATATATATATATATATATCTGAATGGTTCGAAATCGTTGGGTATATAGAATTCTCCAAGCAGAAGGCATCAAAAAATTTATTCAGGGACCAGAGCAACAAATTAGCGAACCAACCTCCCCATTCCAGTATTGTGAACACAAGCCTCCAGGCCCAGTAGGCCCGCCTCACAAGAGTAGCCAGGAGGCCACAGAAAAATAAGATGGCATAAATCATATTCACTGGCCTCAAGTCCTCGCTTGAACTCCTGGGTCCACACAAGAGTGGCTCTGCCTCAGCTTTTTTCAGCTGTAGGTTCTCGCAGCCAAGCCTCTGGCGTTCTCAAGACCCGCCTCAACGACCAGAGACCAGAGTCCAGAGAGGCATTGGTTCTGGAGTTGGCCCCTCTTAAGTCCTTAATCTACACCTACACAGGTTTTCACACCTGATAGGGCTTTGGGCCTGGGGCTTAGCATTTAACAGGTGAAAGTACTTTGACGGTAAACAAAAGCCAAACTCCTCAAGGGCACCCATTAAACTAAGCCCTTTTTGCCTTACTGGCACAACTAGTGAAAAAGTTGGGTGAGTACAAACTCACATAGCCCACTATATCTAATTGGCCTAGACAGTAGACTAGATTGGGCTGCATATTAACTTCCTGTTCTATAATCCACTGAGGCCCCTCTTGCCATCTGCAGAACACTGCAAGCTTATTTCCCTCTACCCTTCCTTTTTTTACCTCCTGATCTGATCATTGTAATCAAATCGATACCACCATTGCTTCTGGAAAGGGCATGACAAATGTCTGCCCTGTGATTTTGTTTACAAAATTAGAATGTAACAAGTTCCTTGATGTCAGGTATTATCAAGTCACTTTTCATATTTATATCCTCAGCATTTAATATCTGTCTTTTCATTCATTCCACCTCATTCTTTCATAGCTAAGGAAACAGTGCCCCAGAGAGATATTCTCTCTTCGGTACCTGATGATACATTGCCTGAATAGATGGGGATAGAAATAGAGAATAGAGACAGATACCGGACCAGAGATTTCATAAGTGAAATAATTCCCTCTTCCAATACAAAGCAACTGGTAGTACTGGTTGCCTTCAACACTGAATGAGATATGAGACTCCCAAGGTCACACAGTCAGAAGCAATGCCTGAATCCAGGCAGCTGGCCAATTTGCATTTATTAAATACCTACTATGTGCCAGACACTGTGCTAATCTGGGTCATCTTGATTTCAAATCCAGTTTCCATCCCTATACATGCAATGGAGAGACAAATAGAAACAGAGAGACAAGTACTTGCAGGTCTCACACAGATTTACTCAACCAAAGAGGAGTCTTGTGGGCCTCCTGAGGCTATTTGGAAATGTCTACTTTAAAAAACTTAGCTTCAAAAAATGGTCTCACTGCTAGCAAGCACGTCCAGATGAAGAAAAGGTGGCGGGAGGAACAGAGCTGCCTCCTTCTCCAGCCTTCAGAATTCTTTTATTTATGTGTTTGGAAGAAAATCACCTCCCTCCCCTCATTTTGCAGCTGCCACAATAAGTGTAATGAATCAGCTTGAATTTCCTGAGTCATCGTGCTTGCTCTTTGATGCCAGCAGAATGGAAGAATGTCAGCCCTCTCAGGCATATTGAGGTGAAGGATAGGTATTGAAAAAAAGTATTGCACAGAAAAGACATTTTTTTTTGGTCACTGACAGTAAGGTATTACAATATCAGAGGAAATAGGTACTTAACCCATTATCCAGATGTCTATAGGAAGTCAATGGATCAACTTTCCAAAGAGAAGGGGCTAGGAAGGAGATATTTCCCAGAGATATGGGAAAAGTCACATTAAAAAATGAGAAAACCTAGTAGAGATTTGTAGAATGCTAGAAGGGACCTTAGGAAATTTTAAACAAAACTCAAAAAGTTATATCTGGAAAGGGCCTTCAAAACACATTAATCATAGAATCATAGATTTAATATCAGAAGAATCTCAGATACTCATTTTACAAGAAACTAAAGACTTGTCTCCAGGTCACACAAAGAATATATAGAGACTAGTAATCAGGAACACACTGGTTCAAACCCCACCTCTTACATTTACTAGATGCGTGACGCTGGGCAAGTCACTCACTTAACCTCTCTGAACCTCAGTTTCTTCATCTGTAAAGTAAGGCAGTTGGACTCAAAGACCTCTTACGTCCTTTCCAGCCCGAAATCTATAATCCTATGTATGATGCTGAGCAGTTAGCATAAGAAGCAGGATTAAAATCTAGGTCTTTTGGCTTCAGAGTCTGTGTTCTTTCCATTATACCATCCTGTTTCCTGTGAGGCCATTCAGTTCAACCTCTGCATTTTACAGACAAAGAAATTTCATTTAAAGAGATGAAGTGCTGTGTGCGAGATCACATAGCCAGATTATTGGCAGAATTGGAGCTAAGACTCAGACATCCTCACTACATCCTCATCCTCAACTAGGCATCCTTCAAGCCTCAACTCAAACCTTACTTTCTGCAAGAGACCTTTGCTGGTCTCCCTTCCCCACCCCCATAATCGCTAGTGTCTGCCTTCTGTAACTACTTCCCATTTACACTGTACATATCTTTAATTAAGTGGTTGTCTGAATGTTGCTTCCCCTGTTGGAATATGAGCTCCTTGAGGGCAAGGAACAGGTAATTGTCTTTATACATCCAGAGCTTAACACACTGCCTCGTGCATAGTAACTACTTAATAAATGCTTGTTGGTTGATTGAGCCCCTGATCCCAGGGGCATAATTCAAATCCAGTGCTTTTGTCTCTAAGTCACAGCTGCCCCATATTTCAGAATCCAAATCATTCAATTGATCAAGTGGTCAAAACTTTTAAAAAATCTAATTATTACCCTCTAATTCAAACCTCACAGGAAGAACCAGGTCCCCCACTGAGCCACAGACTCTGGAACAAAAGTTTTTCTATTGGGGGAATGGCAGACCACCCTGTGTTGCACGATCCAGCCTGCAATTGCACTTTGTGGCCACAATATCTGGTTTCCTCTCAACCCCCCACCCCCAACACCTCTACTTCCCAAGGAAGTCCTGATGACCAGACAAGACAATTGCCATAGTTGTGATCTAAGGAAAACACATCCCTGTCTCTCAGACCTGCTTAGGGGGCTGTATACAAAGGTGAGGGATACTTTGTAATATCAGGCATGAAATAACAATAGGCATTAATTAAATAATAATAATAGTAATTGACATTTTAATGTAATGTTTTTTTGGTTATAGAGCACTTCACAGACATCTCTTTGGATCCTCAGAACAATCCTTTGAGACAGAAAGTATAAGTATTATTATCGCTCCCATTTTAGACATGAGGGAGCATATGGTGTAGTGGAAAAAGCAGAGGATCGGGGTTCATATTTCACCTCTGGTGCCTTCTACCTGTGTGACCATGGTTTATGAGAGATTCAGCAATAATAATAATAGCTAACATGTATAAAGTGCTTTACATATGTTGTCTCATTTGATCCTAGCCTGCAAAATGACGTGTTAATTGGAACAATGATATTTGGTCTTCCCATTGCCTGTATTTTCATTTCATTTCATTCATAAAATTGGAAGGGCTCATCTAACCTCCAAACTCAGCGACTTCTCCATGTACCTTTTGTTGTAGTTGTCATAGTCATTGTTGAACCTCTCAGGACCTCAATTTCTTCATCTTTAAAATGGTAGGTTTAGACAAGATGGCCTCTGAGGTCTCTTCCAACTCTATATCAATGATTCTATGACTAGATGGCATACAATTTTCTCTCCCAACTCTACATATATGATCCAACAAGGATCAGAGAATTGAAAATACTTCTCCAAGGTCATGCAGTTGATAAATGAGAGAGTTAAGACGCAAAACTGACTCTTCTGACTCAGACCAGAGGTCTTCCATTATACCACACTCCCTTGAGTAGCCTTTCAATTTACCTTCAAGTTATCTAGTGCATCTTTTTATCATCCTCTATCCTTCCAAAGAAAATCATCTAATCCTAGGTCATTTTTATACGCTTTGGGACACTCTTTTACCCAATCTCCAAGCTGGAAAAAAGAGCCTGGGTTCACTAAATCCTTGTAAGAGATTAGGTTTACTAAAGATTGAATATGATTTGTCAAGTGAAACAATGACATTTGGTCTCCCTGTTGTCTATGTTTTCTCATGCCTATGTTTCTCAAGTGGATAAATTAGAAATGTTTATCTCACCTCCCAACCCTCTTTCTTCAATCCATTTGTTCTTATTTTTATTGCTAACCACTTCATTCCTCCACTAAAGTCTTTATCTGATGCCTCATCATTGGCTAGGGGTGACCTTGGATTCAGGAAGGCTAGTTCAGTGAAGTATAAGCTCTGACAAGTCCAGTGAAACTGAAGGGTACAAGCCTGATGATGGAAAGTGAAGCTGTGCTCCAAGAACCAGCCCCAATAAACCAAGATAAGTGCCTCCAAATGAAGTTGGCCACAGCAGCTTTTTGAGACCATCTGTAACAACATGGAGAAGGTGCTACTGCCAATAGTGGAGACAGCTCCCCAGGGAAACGATAGACCTTTTGAAGTATTAAATGCTTTACAACATTCCATCTTCCTCCTCCACCCTTTTGCATTGATCAGCCTCCATGACGAAGATGCTCTCTCTCCTCATCTCTAGTTCTTCTAGTCCTTTATTCTACGGAGACTAATCTCAGGTGGCTCATCCTACATGAGCTCTTTCCCGAATCCTTCAAGTATTAATGTTTCCCCTATGTACTTCATATTTATTTATCTATGTACATGTTGAATCTTCCCAGTAGAATATAAACTCCTTGAAGGCAAGGACTATTTTAATTTTGCCTTTGTATTCCCAGAGTCTAGAGCCATGCCTCGCATATAGTAGACAAATAATAAGTGCTTCTTGAATGAATAAATGAGTGAACTGAAGAACTATTTTTGGGTTGTTTTTTCCTATCAGCCATAAATCAGAACTGCATAAAGTAGGTGGAATTTCATTTCTTCCACAAATATAAGGGTATGTGGAATCTCTAATCGTCAAAGCTAGGTAAATCTGTTAATAGTTCCAATGGCAAGGATGAGAAATTTTGCAAAGGAATTTGATGTATAATGTTTGAAAGAAAGACACAATATCATTTTAAAATGAATTTAATATTTTGTGAGCTCTTCTGGGACCCAGAGGGCTTTTAGACTACTTTCCTAATGCAAAACTCAGAAGCACTTACATTCAATTGAAAGAGTTTATATACTATGCACTTTATTCTTCTTCTGTGGTCTATTAAAGTAGGTAGTTTTATTGATATGGTTGCTGTGAAGGATAATGAATTCACAGATGATATTTTATTTCATGTAGCACAGCCTGGATCATATCAGGCAACTAAAGAAAGAAGAGTGATGGAAATCTGATATTAGAAGGATGAAATAAGCAAGGTTAAAGGGAAGACTAAGTGATCCCTGATTTTCTCAAAGCCTCAGTCTAAAGCAGAGTCCTAAAGAATTGACCTATATCCCCACTGGCAGGACAACACACTTGCACAGTCACCATACTCAATTTGCATGCAATGATGAAATGATGAATTGTGAAAAATGACACAATGTCAAGACATGAGAGCACAACCATTTTTGTTTCTTTTGGGAACTATTTTTGTTCAGAACATTGCTACTCCCTTTCTATTCTGATTGCCAAGAACAAAGTGGAGGTGTTTTTTTCCCCCTTGCTGGCTGGAAAATCTAATCAAATAATCAAGGCTGGGGTGGAATTCTGCAATGATTGCAGAATTGGTGTCCACTCAACCTCATGTCTCTAGTGGTCACTGGCCCTTAGGAAGTAGGACCTGAAATCCTAAAAATCCTGGAACATTAAGGCAAGAAGGAAATGAGAGAAAGCTAATCCTTTTGCAGATGAATAAATGAGGACCCAGAGAGTTGACATTACTTGCCCAAAGTTACACAGCAAATTATATATAATTAAACTTAATTAGCCATCTAATGTGGATTTTCCTTATGTGCCAATCTCTCAAACTTGAAGTCAATATAAGCTTTCTCCTTCAAAGTTCCCCATATCTGCTGTGGACACCACCATCCTTCCAGTCACTTGGGTTCAAACTCTCACAATCATCTTTGATTCTATCCTCTCCTTCAGACCCCATATCCAATCCGTGTCTACATCCAGACATGTCTAAGTCCACAACATATTTTCCTATTTCTCTCTATTCGTATTGCTACCAACCTAGGGACTACCAGTTTCCAGTCTCTTCAGTCTCCAAATCATATTTCATAAACCTGCCAAGAAAGTCTTCCTAAAGTATATCTAAACATTTCATTTACCTGATCAAGAAATTTTCATGGCTCCCTATTTGCATCTAGGACAAAATTCGAGTTCCTTAACTTGACATTTAAAAGTCTCCACATTCTCAATCTGATTTGTTTTTAAAGATTTGCTGTTCACTGCTCTACTTTCCTTACTCTGGGTTCAACTCTAGCCAAATTGGTCTCCGTGCTATTCCCTGATCTCCCATATCCTCAATGCTGCAAAGGCCCATGACTCACTCCATCCCTCCACTTCTAAACCTTGGCTGCCTTCATGGCTAGCTCAGGTCCTATGTTCTGCAGGAAAGCTCTTCCAAGTCTGCTAGCAGTAACTTCTCTCTCCCTCTTCAAATAATCAGGCATATCTTTATTTGTTTGCATGTTGTGTTTCTCTTGGGCATAGGACTTTTTTAAAATTCTATCTTTGTCTCCTCAGAACTTAATAGAGTATCTTCAACATAATGAGTGCTTAACAGATGTTTGTTCAATTAGGTGGTATTTTAAACCTGCTATAGATGTGTTATTAGACTTAAGGTCAAATCACAAGTAGATTGATATTAGATCTGAGCCTTGGACAATAGATCTCAGCCTCTCCAACCCTACCCAGGAACTGATCTTTATGCATTAGACCAACGTCCGCCCCCTGCCTTTACCTCTAGGATCAGAACCCCAGGTACCAGGCTCCTCACCTCAAAGACCAGAGACTGTAATACCAGACC
The DNA here is from genome assembly GCA_028646595.1 of Phalanger gymnotis. NCBI lineage: Eukaryota > Metazoa > Chordata > Mammalia > Diprotodontia > Phalangeridae > Phalanger > Phalanger gymnotis. Next base: position 63,896,767 of record CM053624.1, read on the forward strand.
CTCAGCTCAAGGACCCTGCTTCAGACCAAGGATTCAGATACCAGACCTCTTATTGCCAAGGTCTTATCTACACATGAGAGCACTGAAACCAGGACCAATCTTAAGAAAAATAGCTGACCAGTAGCTTCTTACATTCATAGACATATTTGCAGATAGGTGTTCATTTATTCCTTCATTCAGCTGCAAAGGGATTCACATATCCAAATGCCACGATCTGAATGGTTGTTGAAGCTGTTCAGTCATTTTTCAGGCACGTCCAACTCTTGGTGACCCCACCTGTAATTTTCTAGGCAAAGATGCTGGAGTGGTTTGCCATTTCCTTCTCCAGCTCATTTTACAGATGAGGAAACTAAGGTAAACATGCTAGTAAGTGTCTGAGGCCAGATTTGAACTCATAAAGATGAGTCTTCCTGATTCCAAGCCCAGTGCTCTATCCACTGTGCCACCTAGCTGTGCCCCCCAAAATTTTGTGATCTCATTTGGGGTTTTCTTGGCAGAGATACTGGAGTGATTTGCCATCTCTTTTCCTGCCTATTTTACAGATGAGGAAACTGAGGCAAACAGGGTCAAGTGATTTGCTGAGGGTCACATGCCGCATTTGAACTCAGATCTTTCTGACTCCAGGCCTGGCACTCTATCCATCGTGCAACCCAGCTGCCTGATCTGAATGATAACACTTTGTTACTGTAGAATGGATAAACCTATCCACTGTTCAGCTGCTCAAATGATTTTCCTGATATACAGATCTACCTCATTACCTCTCTTCTCAATAAATTACAGTGGCTTCTTGTTACCTCTGAGATCAAATATGTGTGGCATTTTAAAACACTCACAACCTGGCCCCTTCTACCTTTATTCCCCTCCAAAACTTCTACAATCCAAGTACACTGGGCCTATTGGCTGCTCCTCAGAATTCTTCATCTCCAAAGCCTTTGCCCTGGCTGTCTCCCATGCCTGGAATGCTTTCCTTCCTCATCTCTTCCTCTTAGTTTCCCTGACTTTCTTCAAGACTTAGATCCAGTCTTTTATAGAAGACCTTTCCAGGTCTAGTGCCCCCATGTAGTACCTTCCATTGAAACAGTATATATCTTTTATGTGGTTAATTGTACATTGTTTCCCCCATTAAAGTGAAGCTTCCTTGAGAGCAAGGACGGTGTTTTTATCTTTCTTCGTATCTCCAAGATTTAGTATGCCTGGCAGACAGCAAGTACTTAATATTTGTTGATCCTGAAGTTGTACAGCACACGCAGTAAAACAGCAAAAGTGACAAAAAATAATGAGACAGGCATGTTAATGCATTGTTGGTGGAGCTGTGATTTCACTGACTGCAGAATGGCTAAACAAATAGTGGTACATGAATGTTATAGAATATACTGTTTTGTCAGAAACAACAAACATGATGAATGCAGAGAAGCATAGGAAGACTTACATGAACTGATGTGAAATAAAGCAAGCAGAGTCAAAAAAGACAATATACAGCAATGCAAATGGAAAGGAAAAAAACCATAAAATCATCCAAAATGAATGTTTAAGAATTATAAAGTACAAACTTGACCACAAAGAAAACATTTGAGAAGACATCTCCCCTTACTTCTTTGCAGAGGTTGGAGAGTTTTCTATGGGTGTGGAATAATGCGCATGTTGTCAGATTTTTTCAGTGTTCTGATTGGATTTTATCTATTTTCCTCTACTTTTTCTTCTTTTAAAAATTTTTTGTCATAAGGGGTAGCTCTCTGGGAACAAGAGGGATATAGAGGAAAATTAGGTGGTATAAAATAAGAGCTCAATAAAATTTTATTTTCAAAAATAAATGCTTGTTGACTAACTTACTGACTAGCTGTAAGGCTGTGGTAAAATGTCAACAATAAAGTAAAAGGGGCCTGGGATTCAAGGAAATCTGGAAGCTAGACCCACTTTGCCATTAACTGAACTAGTAACCTTGGGAAAAAAATGTTCAGTTTTCCCTCAGCTGTGCAATAGGATTAATAATGCCCAGAGGCATTGTGAGGGGAATCTGCCCTGGTTTCTTTAGATTTGTGATTTATGGGAAAGTTCTTAGGAAGAAAGGAGCTATAAATATTAGCATTAAATAAGCTCAAGGCTTATTCGTTGTTTTCTGTCACCTCATCGGTTTATTTATTGCTCACATGGGGGTCAAAACCAGGTTCTGTGGGTTTTTCTAGTTCTTAGCTCAATAATAAAGAGAGTTCATATTTATATAATGCTTTATTAGAACATTTCATTTTTTCCTCACTTAACCCCCTTCGCAAAATAGCCCTGTAAGGTAGAGAGTGTGGGTATTATTGTTATCACCCTTATTTACCAACCTGCTTGCCTTCCACTTGCCCTTTCACACTTCTCTCTTCCAGTATCCAGCTGACCCCCTTACTTACATCCCCACAAAAGGAAGTCTGGAGAATCCATTCTACTCTGACTCATTACCCACTTATGAATGGTCATGAACCTGCCCCTCCCCCAATACACATGAATACCACTTTGATAATCAAGTAGCCACCAGCTATAATCCTTCTGTTAAGATGGAGGACCACTGGCTCTTGCCAGTATCCTCCAGAACCTAGATCCTGCCATTCATAAGGACCCCTGGGCCTTTCCATCTACCTTGCAGCTGAGCCCTAAGAATCATCAGGTCTTTCCATTCATTCTACAGCTGAAACCTCGTATCTGTATCCCCCAATCATAAAGTTAATTCCTTGAAAGGAGGGATCATCTTATTTTTCTACATATATCCCCAAGTTTATTTATCATAATTCTTGGTAAATAGTAAACATTTAATAAATACTTTTTATTCATTCATTCATTCCATTTTGTAACCGAGGAAACTAAAGTCCCAAGAAGTTAAATGATTTGTGTAAGTTCACCCAGCTAATAAGTGGCAATAAGGATTCAAACCCAGATCTTCTAACATCCAATCCATTTCTCTTTATACTTTCTCTCTGCGTATTGACCACGTTGTAGATAAGGTCAATCTAGATGAGTAGCCTTGAATAAGGCAAAGGAAATAACACAGTAAAGTGGAAAGAACATTGTCTTTGGAGTCAGAGAACCTAGATTCAAATCTTGCCTCTGAGGCTTACTTATGACTTTAGGCAAGTCATTCAACCAACCTGAGTCTCAATTTACTCATCCAAAAAATGAAGGATTTGGACTAAATGGTTTCTGGGGTCTATTCTTGATATAGGAACTGTCTGGCCTTCAGTTTCCCTATTTGAAAATTAAGAAAATCAGACTATTTGATTGCTAAGGTCTCTTCCAGGTTTAACGTTTAATGACTGCCTAACACTCCCTTTTTGGTGATCTTTATGGGGTTCCTTGTAAGTTCTAGCCCCACATCTCCTGTAATCACAACAGGCAACAAACAGCAACATCTCACAAAGCCTTTTGCCATCTGGGAAAGTATATATTCCAGAGAAGACAGCAGAAGTCCTCACAATGACATTCCGTTGAAGCAGCAGGATTTTCCTCAGAGGCCTGGACCAACTAAAAAGTCAAAGACCTGGAGTATCTATTCTCTACATTTCAAGACTATGAACCACTTTGCTGCAACTGAAATTCTACCTTACCACTGTGTGAAATCAGTCAAACATCTAGTTAAACAGATTCTTCTATTAGATTTCTTCAGCTTAACTGATTCTGAAAGCACTGGGCCACTGACTACAGCAAACACTGATTTTCATGGTTTGGCACTCTCCAGACAAAAACCTCAGATCAGTCACTACAGAGAAGAGTTGCAATATGGGCTGATTCTTCCTTTGATTTCAGTCCTAGCTATTGAGATTTTTATTGCAGGCTTGCTGCTAGCTTTTTGTCCATCTTCCTTCTGGCTGGTACCAATATGTGCCAGGTAAATGGAACACAATGTGAATTTCATTCTCTTCCTCCCTGAAGGGATGCTGAGCTGATTAAAAAGATTCCCTAGATTGGTGCTTTTTTGAGAGAGATAAAGTAGAAATATTCAAGATATTCAAAATTCAAAATATTCAATATTCAAGATAAACCCCAAACCTCAAGAAACTGGTGTGAAGTCGCAATATGTTTTAAAGGAAACAGATGCTACTTAAAAAAGACTAGGTTGTCTTAATTATTGCAAAAATAAATTAGGTGAATAACAAGTAACACTTAGAAGACAAAGAATAATAAAATAATTAAAGGACAGCAGCTAAGCACAGAAAACAGTAGAGACACTTTCCTCTTTAATTAATATCCTTGCTCCCCTCAAGAGGGAGCCTGGCACAGAGAAAAAAAGGACCGACTGGGAAATCAGAAGACTTGGGTTCAAATCCCAGCTCTGCCACCACCTTGCTGTGTGACTAGGGTAATCCTCCCTTTAGATGTCCATTTCCATATCTGTCAAATGAAAGTTTAGAAGATATAATATCAGAGTATTCTTCCAGGTCTAAATGTCCGTGGGGCTATGAGTCTATCTCTCCCTCTATTTTCCCCTCAGGCCACATAAAGAGTCAAAATGAAATGGATGAAAAACCTCCCTGGTCAAATAGTGTAACTTATGTAATTATACTTCCCTGGAGCAGATGTGCCTTTGGAAGAATGAAAAAGGCTCTGGGTCCCAGCATGAGGTCAGTGTATCTGCACATGCCTACTGCTGGCCTCATCAGTATGCAGATCTTGTGTCCAAAAGCAATGTTTGGCAGAATAGTATAAGAACCTGGAATTTTCCACTCGTCTATCAGCCTAATCAGAAAGGACTCAAAATTTAATTAATTTGCATTAAAGCTCCTCCCTCTTCCAAATTAATAATCTACTATAGGTCAACCATAAATCATTTAGTATTAAAAGTCATGTGTAGTAATTACTTCTTTTCATTTCAGTGCCCTAAACTAGATTATAATTATTACTCACACCATAGCCTTTATTCAGAGTCTAGCTACAACTAACACAAAACACAGGTTTTAAATGTTTATGGGATGATTAGAATGAATTTAAATGTTAAATGACTTGCCCAAGGTCACAAAGTAATAAGCGGCAGAATCAGTATTTAATATGGTATTTTTCCCCCAATATACCAATTCCAAATCTGATGATATTTCCACTACTCCTCACTTCTACCCTCAAAACATAAAATGTTAGAACACAGAATCATTGAATGTCAGATCTGAAAGGGTCCTCAGAGATTATCCAGTTCAACTCCTCCTTTATAGATTAAGAAACTGAGGCTTAGAATGATCAAAGGAATTCCCTAAGTCTCCAGGGAGGAAAAGGATCTCATTCTCTCTAGTAACTTGATTGTAATGATATATTCAAAATGAAAGACCTAGAGAGGTAATGTAGTGGAAAGAACTCTACACTTAGGGTCAGACAGTCTGGGATACTGTCCAATTTCCATCATTTCCTAGTTAGCTAACTAAGGGCAATTCAAGAGATAGTATCTGAGGCTGGATTTGAACTCAAGTCTTCCTGACTCCAGGTTCAGAGCTCTACCTACTGTGCACCCTAGCTGCCTAGGGATAATAACAGCACCTACCTTCCTAAGTCAATATGAGTATAAAATGAGATAATATTTGTAAAACACTTAACACAATGCCTGGTGGTGGTGCAGTAGATAGAGTGCTGGGCCTGGAGCCAGGAAGAGCTGAGTTCAAATCCAGACTCAGACACTTAATAGCTGTGTGACCTTAGACAAGTCACTTAACCCTGTTTGCTTCAGTTCTTTATCTATAAAGTGAGCTGGAGAAAGAAATGGCAAACCACTCCAGTATCTCTGCCAAGAAATCCCCCAAATGGGGACATGGAGAGTCACACATGACAAAAAACAACTCAAAAACATGTAAATGCTATTTCTTATTATAGCTAATTTTGTGTGATGTTTCATTACGTTAATAGATCTATGATCAATCTCATCAGTGTGGGTATTCCCTCCCAAAGTACACATCGCAGCTCATCTCCTCATCCTTATGTGACTCTTTTCCATATCTTCCTATCACTCCTGCACTCTGAAGGGAACCTTCCTCTAGATATTTTAACATTACACGAGTTCCATAGGCCCTCTGTTAGTTATCCCTCACTCTAGATATTGGGGCTGTCTTTTGGTTTTCACGCTGCCTGGTGCTTAGTAGGGACTTCATAAATACTGGCTGGTTAACTGACGTTACAACTGGCCCCACTCCCTTTCATACTTTTATGTTATTCTTAATGCAAGTCATCATACACAATATACTACAACCTGTTTATCATTGGTAGTACCTTTATGGTTGGTTCAGTTTCATTTTCTGAAATTGGATTGTTTAATTTCATGCTCTGTTAATTTGGGTATTTTATATTTTTGTAGATAATCCATTTATTTTAACATCTTCAGTTTTGCTGTAGGATAGTGGCATATGTTAGATTCTGTTAATTCTTTTTATTTCATCTGTGTGGTGATTCTACTCTGTTCATTTCTATTTTGTTAATTTTATTTTCCCCTGTTCTTTTTAATCAGGCTGGTCAATCTTGTTGGTATTTTCAAAGAATAATCTTTTAGTCGTATTTATCTATGTCATAGTCTTTTGTGGTTTCCGATTTATCTATTTCTCCTCTAATTTTCAAGATTTCTTTTTTTGTGTGAGTTTATTTGCTGAATTTTAATTATATGTTCAGTTCATTAATCTTTTTCAACTTTGTTCCTATGTGTTCTGAGGGATACAGTTTTTCCTCTGGATTGCTTTAGAAGTACCTTTGGAAGTTTGGTGTGTTGTCTTCTCATTAACTTTGACTTTCAAATAGTTATTAATTGTTTATATGATCTGTTCATTACTCAAAATGTTGTTTGCCTCCAGCAGCTGTGGCACGGAGTGGCCGGAGATGGCCAAATGTTGCGGAGAGTGAAAAGAGTACACAGGCCAGGTGGAGAGTATAGCACAGCTCCATTTATTAAGCTGAGGAAAAGGGTTCATATACTTTTTTAGGCAAGCAGATCAACAAGTTCTCCTGTGAAACATTTGTTACATTGCATGACTTCCTAGTGCTTTATTCCCTTTTTGCCATAACAATATCCTGTCAACAACCCACAGGTGGTGTTTGGCACCTGTGCCGAGGGGGTTTGGAGAGACCATAACCCTAGTTATCAGCCCGAGGGCAAGAACAGGCTTCAGGGAAAACCTAACCTGTATCTTATCCCTGAACATACTTTCTCAGAGCTGGCCCTCTACAGTTGTTTTGAAATGTAAAGAGGTCAAGGGGGATTTGAGTCCCTATCAACCACTGTGGATTTGTATCATGTAAATCAAAGAATAGATAGCAGGAGTAATAAGGTGATGATGTGTAAACAAGGTGTTAACACCTAGTGATCCATTACAAAGTGGAAACAACTTTGATGGAATTAAAGGAAGTGCACTCATTAGAGGAGTAGCAAACTGGTCATGCCTAAGAAGAAATTGCTCTTAGTGGGATCCCTTAGATGAGGGAGAAGAATTCTATCTATGACTACCTGTAAGGTTAATGGGATATAAGATCTTCCCTGATCATTAACAGGCTTCGTGGAGCCCATTAAGGAAAGCTTGCTTAGGGGAGACTTGCTTGTAGGAAGGCTTTCACATCTTTTGGGACTAAGTTTGATTAGGGACTGAGTCAAGAGGGTTGTGATGCCTTCTGGCTCTGAGAAGTATATATATATATACTCTGAGTTGCTATTTTGCTTTGGCGGCTCACATTCACATCCCCCAACTGTTCAGATGTAAAGGCTCTCTCCATCCAAAGGTGTATGTAAAGTGTATAGCAATATTGCTTTGTTTTAGGCAATTAACACCCTTTCTGTTGGTCTTAATGCTAATTTCTCTGCTTGTGTTTTCTCTGTATTTCTCTGACATTCAAGGTGCTGACCCTTCCCCTGAATGTAATTAAAAATAGGCTTATTAACCCCTTTTTGAGCAGTCTTTCCTAGAAAAGCAGATTAAAAAACCTGGGCTAGCTGGCCACCCTGGGTATACTAGGGTGCTTGCTGCTACACTACCTGAACTCCAAACTTTCCAACTGAGTTTACTTTTAAGGGCCACCCAGAGACTTACCTATCTTTTGCAGAATGGGATACTTCACATTGAAATCAATCAAAGCTTTCCTACTTCCTAAAAGGAGGTATTAACACCCCATTAAGAAACTAGTACCTCACTATTTTGTGATTACATCAACTGACCCTGGGGGTAAGTAATACTCTTATAATAAGACTTTATTTACACTTATCACTCCTGTTTATGTTCTATTAATTGCTATTTTCCTGAATTATGTTCTTTACATGATACATTCAGTCTTTCTAATTTTTTCATTTAGTTATAATTCCTCTGTGCCCAAGAACATGGTCTATTTTTATAAAGATATCATACGGTGCTGAAAAATATGTTCATTCTTTAATTATTCCATTTAGAAGATGTCTTAAGTATATCAGCTGTAAATTCTCCAACTTCGCTTTGTCCTATACTTTCATTTGTTGTTTCCCTCTATTAGATTTGTCCAGCTCTAAGAGCTTTAGACATTAAGACATTGGACATTAAGCCCTACAATTATTATGCTAATATTTATGTCTCTTTACAATTCAATTTATCTTTTATGCATCTAGACACTATACCATTTGATGCATTTATATTTAATATTGATACAGGTCCATTTTCTATGGAGGAATCAAGCTCACTGTGTAACAACAACAATGCTAAATGTTGGGATATAAATAGAAAAATAAAGACAATCCAGGCTCTCAAAGAGTTCACATTGTAATTGGGGGAGATGATACATAAAAGAAAGTTTGGGTGCAGGGTAGATGGAAGAAATGGTATTCATGTCTTCCTGACTCCACTTCCTGCTCTATCTACTCCACCACCTAGCTGCCTCATAACAAGACTAGATCTACTCATAAAAAAGATAAATCTTCTTAGACTTGTTTGGACAATTATTGGACAGAATTGATCAGGGAAAGGATGGAGGAGGGAATTTTAACAGACCATTGTAATAGTTCTAATGAGTGATAATAAGGGCCAATACTAAGTTCTTGAGGGCAGAAACAGAAAGGACAGAGAAGATGAAAGACAACTTAAGCATCAATATACTTTGAAAGGTCATCAATAATGCAAATATCAAATTACCTCTGATTGGGATGAGCACTTATAAAATATTTCAATTTGAAAGCTTTGCTCTGATGACTCTGAAAAGGAATTTATCCCACAACTTTTTTTAAACATTGATTTCCCTCCATTTTGAGCTAAAAGTCCCAATTTTAGCGAGCTCTGAACAACTTTTCAAACATAACCAGTGTCGTACTGGCTGGTGGCATATAAGCAAGACTATCTGTAAATGGGCAGGTTTCTACATATAGTAATGAATACAGATGTATGAATACAGAATGTAGTACTGATGAAGCTAGAGTGACATGAATAAGTTACAGTGAAGTCCCTGAGAACTTGCAGGCAGATGAATGTTTCTGAGAGTCCGTCTGAGTCCCTCAAGAACAAAATTCAAATGGCGACAAGTATTTCCAACCTTGAATAAATGGCCATATTTGAATATCAAGTATGTAATTATTCATCTGCCTGGTAGAGCCAGCTGTTGCCAACCAGACGCTTAATTTTTAAAATGAGTTTATTCTTACATTAGCAATATGGAAAGCAGCGAACAAGCCAATAAATCTATTTGTTTAACTATGGTACTGAAAAATATCATGACTCCTGCAAGTTTGGATTTCTTTTCATAGGGGATTCAGTGATGTCTCAGCAGAAAGAGGCTTCAGATATGGAATTCCAAATCTGTTTTTATACCTTCTTTAACTTTTTTGAGTTTGTCCAATTTTGTGGTATCACTAAGAGGATTCTGAGCTGTGACTTTGGAGTTTTGGGATCCAGTCCCAATTCTATCTCTACAAAGACTGGACAAGTCACAATAGCTCTCTGGGCCTTAGTTTCCTCATCCATAAAATGGAGTGGAAGAAAATAATAGAATGCTGTCAGCGGGGCGGCCATCTCGCTTTCATATCATGCTGATTGTGAATGTTGGTGGGTAAAGTCTCTACTTTGTGACTCTTTTTGGCTTCTGCAGGATTTCACATCTTCTCAAGCCATTTGGACAATTTATGAGGGAGACATCAGGTGTATAGTGAACTCACTCTGTTCAGTTACTGGGGGCAGGTGGAAGTGTTCTGAATTTTCTTTATGTTCACTTATAATGATTTTTAATTTTTTGTTAAAGATTATCTTCTTGGTCCACCTCCTTGTGCTAAGAGGCTCAAGTATGGGCCATGACTCATCAACTATGTGCTGGTTTCCATAGATGACTGGAGGGAAAGGTATCCAGAATCCATTAGCTCTAGGGCTGTGATGTCAGATTAACTAATGAGAGGAGAGGAAGAGGTCATGATGGGGTATAGGGTTAGGAAAAGATAGAAGGTTAGTGAGAGAACAGTATGGAGACCGAGACCCAAAGAGGGTTGGTCATCTGGGCCACAGGTGTCAAAGATGCAGACAGAGGGCAACATTCACTACTGCAGAGAATGTAACTGGGAAATAAAAATTCAATAGAACATAGATAATATTAATATGTGGTTTTCTAAGTCAAGATGCGGCCCATAGGGAATGTTATGTACAATTTAGTGGCTTCCTATTGCCTATTGAGTTTGATATCACAATCTGGGCCATAAGATCCTAGACTTCTGTAGGGAATAAGAAAATGAATCAATTCCAACATGTAAAAACCACGCCAGCCAGAAAGATGTGACTAGTAGCATTTGCTTTAGGCAAAGAAGTGGAAACAGACATTATAGGGGGAAAAGAGTGAGAATGACTTCCAGGGGGTCAGTGTGGTGATCTCTAAACAAGGGGTAAGGGAGGTACAAGGCCCAAAACTCTAAAGAAGATCCTCTGGGGCCCAGAAGGGGAAGAAGCTTGCTCACCCAGATATTGAAGAGGGACTAGAGAGATGTCCCCAGAGTATGACTAATAAGCAAAGAAATGATTAGCATCAGAGGAATGTGCCAACCCAAGCCTCTAATTGAGAGCTCGAGAAGTTGTCTCTGTTGCTGTAATACAGAAGCCTGGTCATTCAAATCCACAGTTGGTATTCAACTAGCATCAAGACATAGTCTTAATCAGGAGGAAGAAACAAGGAGGCTAAGAGTAGATCTGATGACTTGTAGTTAGAGATTAAGGCATAGATCAAACCTTTACCCTTTTCCTGAGTCACTCACTGTACATCTTCCCTCTCTTGTAGTGATTTGCGGTAAATCAACTAGTGAAATACTTTAACAACTTTTATGTCGTTTTCAGGGAAGAGGGATAAGGAGGAAAGAGGCAGAGAAAGAGATACCTTCTCTGCAGACAGAGACTCCAAGAAGTAAAGAAAAGGCAATGGTCTGGGAGAGCCTAGTTAATGGTGGTAGCTAACCAGCTCCCAAATCTAGGATTTGGGATTAAAAAAGAGAAATGACATCGGGAGATAAGGAATACCAGAATAGATAAGACTCCCAGGTTCAGCCCTCAGGGCACCAAAATGGTTTTCAATAGGCTGGTGTGACACATAGTGAGTAACACTCAACAGGAACAAATTCAGGAATTTGGAGGAAGAGGGAGTAGAGATGGGGGCAGGGAGGAATGGGAAGGAATTAGGCATTTAAGTACCTACTGTGTGCCAAGCATTATACTAAGCACTTTTTACAAAATATTATCTCCTTTGATCCTCACAATAACTCTGCAAAGTAGGTGCTTTTATTATCCCATTTTACAGTTGCAGAAACTTAGGCAAACAGAGGTTAAATGACTTAAGGGTCACAAAAGTAAGTGTCAGAGGCTGGATTTGAACTCTGGTCTTCTCAAGGCCCAGCATTCTACACACTGGTCCACAAACTACCTCCAATGATGAAAGATAATGTATGTTCTCTATGTTCGCTGAGTTCAAGGATTTTCTTTTTATCTTTGTATCCTCAGTACCTAGTATGATGCATTGACAAATAATAATAACTTAAGAAATGAGTGTTGAATTAGTTGGATTACATCCTTTGTATCCACAGATGATACCAAGCTGAATGGAGTTGGTAGCAGAAGAGAAGACTTCATGGTATCCTAGCCAATAATCTCATGACTATAGTAACACCAACCCAGGGGATGGGATTACTGTAGAGAAAGGAATTAGGTGAACTGGGAAGGCCTCTCTGAGCCTTTTTAGGACCGAGCCCGCTGTAGCTCTACTCCCTGCCTGCCCTCTTTGGTTTTACCACAATTTGCAGAAAACTGGAAGGGCCCAGAGGTAGGTTTTCTCCCCATCTGTGTCTCAAGATACATCCTGGTCACACCTCTGATGATGTAAAGGAGCAAAACTCAGGCTAATTGCTATGATAATTTTTTCAGGAATGATTTAATTATATGAAACTAGGGAAGCTTATAAAGACATCTACAGACATTTTTAGCAGCCCACTTTTCAACTTTGTAAGTCAGCGACTTTCCTCTTAAGCAAATGCTAATTTATTTTTGTCAGCATAGAGAATTCCCCGCAGGGAAATTCTCTCTATGGGATAGATTGTGGACCTATCATTGACTTAGTAAGTAAGTCTTAGGTGGTTGCTAGAGGCACATGGAGGGTAAGTGATTTGAAAAGAGTCACATGGCTAATATCAGGAGCAGGAATTTGAACCTAGGTCTTTCTGATTCCAAGCCTAATACTGTGTAGCTACCATTCAGACATTCTTTACCTGGGGTTTGTCAAGTTGTTTATTTACTTTTTATGTATATTTTTAATAACCGTATTTCAACATAATAGAATGCCTCTGTGATCCTATATATTTTATGTTATGCATTTAAATATGTTATTCTAAGAAGGGGTCCCTAGGTTTCATCAGCTTGCCAGAGGGGATCTATCACACAAAAAAGGTTGAAACTATACTCTGCTACATTGTGTCTGTCTCTTAAAGTATTTGGGAGTGGAGGGTTGTAGAAGGAGGAGGGGGAAGAAAAAGAGTCTCTTGCCTGGCACAGAAGCTGTTCTCAGGAATTAAGCTTTGCTAGCAGAAATCAATTCAAGTAAAATAGAAAGTGAGAAGAGTGAATGGGCCATTACTGTTCTTAGAACAAGTTCTCTTCTCCCTTGTAGCTATCCATGAAGTTAAATATTTGTCTCTTGAAATGCCATTTTTCTATTCAAAGTACCATTTTTTTTCTTCTTGCCACCTACTTATAGAAAAATGACTCTCTGGGGAATAGTGAGCATTCGAACAATTTTATTTTCTTGGAAATATCACAGAAGAAATTCAATAGCAAGGCCCCCAAAGTGTAGGTATTGCTCTGAGATAAAAGAGCCCTGGGATGATACCCATAGCTGCCTCTACTGTGAAGCCTGTATCCTAAATCCAAGGTGAATGAAGGCACATGAGAGGAAATCACATGTCCAGTCAGTATTGATCATAACTGTCACATATGCACCTCACAACCGACCACATCAACACACACACACACACACACACACACACACACACACACACAGCTGCTCCACCATTCGAAAGACCTTATGACAGTCAATAACTCAACAACTTTATTCTAACTAAGGGGACAATACATGGCAGACCTCAGCATATTTAATACCTTGCTAGAGTCTTTCTGCAGCCAATCAATGAACCCAACTTCCTCACCACACCTGCCTCATTAGTGAACACAAATTTACAGGCTGCATTTCTCCCAATGCACATCATAGTGCCCCACCCCCACCCCTGACCCCCCTAGCCCACATTACTGCCACCTTAACATAAATCAGCAACAGTTACAGAGCTTTCAGAAACTAGTTCATTCTACCTGTCCCAGTTTTACAGCAGTCTCTCTGCTCCGCACCCACTGCATCACAGCTGCGATAGTCCTAAAGCTAGGGTTTTAGTGTAAACTCTCCTTGTGTCTTTCTCATAACAAGTGATACTAGAATCAATGACCTCTGCCTTTCTTTTTTCCCCATCTGAAAGCTCCAGGATTTGGCTCACTGGTGGCTCCTTCTTTCTTATTTATTATCACCACCTCCATCTTTCCTCTGGTTTGGGCTTTTGACATCTTCTGTGGGAAAGGATGCCAGCTTTCCATTTCTCCAATGCCCTGGCCCCAGGAAATTGTATACAAACCCTCTTTAAGGGCCATGGGGTGGGGCACAGATTCACAGAATTTTAAGTGGATTTTTAATGTTTTTAAGATCATCTAATCCAATCTCCTCATTTTATAGGTGAGGACCTAAGGCTCAAGGAAATTTACTACTAAGTATTAGGGGGAAACTTTTTCTTTTTCAATCAGACTTGCAATTTCATGTGGTGCAGGGGACTTTCTGTAATGACACTCTACTACAAAGAACTGTTCTGCAATTTATAATCTTATAGAGATGCCTAGGCCAGTGAGAGATTAAGGAAGCAAACAATAAATGTTTCTTATTAAACACTTACTGTGCGCCAGGCCCTGTGCTAGATGCTTAGAATATAAAGACAAAAGGGAAACAGTGTCTGCTCTTCCAGGGCTTGTATTCTAATGAGGGAGATAGCATGGACACACGTGTCATGCCCAGGTACAGCCAGGATATGTCAGAGGAAGGACAGGGTCAGGTAGCCCTGATTCCTAGACCAGCTCTCTATCCACTACCCCTTGCTGCCTCACACAAGGACCCTATTTTCACAATATAATATATATAAATATATATATGATATATGTATTTATATATATATACAATATATATAATAATATATATAAAATATATATTTCACAAGGAATTAAGAACAGCAAAGGGGTGAATGGGTAGGTTTATCTGTACTGGTAACTAAGCCTCACTTCTTCCCCTTTCCTCCTCTGACTATCCCTCCTAACAGATCTCTCCCTGAAATCTGTCCCACCCAAGGCTCCCATCCCTATTTTAATCTTTCAGCCCAGGCCCTTCCAGGAAAAAATAGCATCCAAGAATCACTTACTGTGTTCTTTGCCTACCCTTCAGTTTCCCAAGTAGCATCTGAAATGCCACACCAAGGCAGATGTGGCTAATATGGAAACTGCCTCTTTGGAAAACACTGTATATCTATACATTAATTCTGCCTAGGAACCAGGTCCTAGGATAGTTAATATACATTCCACAGGTCTTCTAAATTGGCAATCTCCATATTAATCATTCCCTTGACTCAAGAGGACATTTCTCTGCATAAGAGCCACTAAAATGAGTTCAATTATCAGTCCATCCAGTCCTGTATTTAATGTCTAATGGTAGCAGAAAGGGAAGCAGTGAGGCAGCAATAGTGAGCAGAATGATGGACTTGATGTCAAGAAAATGTGAGTTCAAATACTGCCTCAGACACTTACTAGCTGCAAACCTGGGTGAGTCCTCTTTCTATGCCTACATTTTCTCATGTGTAAGATGAGGGATTGGGACTTAGCCTCCCAAGTCCCTTCTAGCTTTAAATCTATGAGCCTTCGATATCTGGGAGCATGTGGTATCACCTTCTATGATATTATCACCAAAGATTAGTCGGAATATCATTTAATAACACACAGCATGGTACCAGGATAGTGAGTGGAGCTTTGTGTATCATTTAACCCATAGTTCTCTTGCTTTCCCCAAATTCTAATGCATTTATTACTGTATAGTATAGAATAGTAGGAAAAGCCAAGAGAGGCATAGTTAAAAATCCTGTCTCTAACAGTTACTTAGCTGTGTGACTGCGGCAAGTTCCTTAATGTCTCTGAGCCTGTTTCCTATTTAGAGAAAACTAGAACGACAATATCTAAAGCATCTACCTCAAAGGGTTGTGAGGGTCAAATGAGATAGTAAATCTCTGTGACTTTCCAAACAATGAAGCACTGTAATAAATGTCAGCAACAATTATATAACCTGTTTATGATGCCAGAATAATCTTGATATTTTCATCATAACATTGCTTTTTGGAATTGTGTTGACCCTTTAATTGTCTTTGAAGGACACACTAAACTGTATTCCAAAATCAAGCTTATCTGAACATTCAAAGATAGGTCTCTGTATGTTGATGGGTTTGTGTTGTTAAGTTTTCATATAACTGATCCAACCCAACCAATAAACACTTACCTGTATTAAATGCCTAATGCTAGGTACTAAGGGTATGAAGACCAAATTAAAAAAAAAAACTGTCAACTCTCAAAGAGCTTACATTCTCCTGGGAGGCTGTGGGGGTGGGGGATGGAGAGGTGGGCAAGGTGAATACAACACTTAAACAGATGAGTATATGCGTGCTCATTTGAGGAAGGAAGGAGTACTAACAAATAAGGGTGCTAAAAAAAAAGCCAGAGCCCACATCTATAAAATGAGGAACTTGGATTACATGATGTCTAAGGTATTTTCCAACTTAAAAAACTAAAAATCCACTTAAAATGGAGGAGATGGCGTATGACCTGAATATTAAAAGAATTTAGGGTGGCTAACAGATAGAGGGGTAGAGGAAGTATATTTTAGGCATAGGGGCTAGCTTGCCCAAAGATGGGGAGGCAAAGATTTAAATGCCAAATGTAGGAAATAAGTAGGTTAGTTTGATTGAAGAGGAATAACATGAATTAAGTCTGGAAAGACTGGCAGCAGTTAGACTGTAAGGCATAGGAATTTATATTTTATCTGAGAGGAAATTGGGAAATATCTGTGAAAAACTCCAGAGATACTGAAACAAGGACCTCAAGCAAGGTGATGACACATTCAGATTGGAATTTAGGAGCGAGACCAAGGTTTATTATTTAGGTGTGGGAATCATCTGCAAAGAGATGGATACTGATGACATCCCCGAGAGATAGGATATAGACAAAGAAGAAAAGAAAAAAAAAGCAGGGCACAGTCTAAGGGACCATCCAATGTTTAAGGGTAGAATGTTGATGATGCTTCAGCAAAGGATGGAGGGAGCCATAAAATCCCAGAGAAGACAGAGGATCAAGGAAGAGAAGGTAGCCAACAGCATTAAATTCTACAGAGAGTTCAAAAAGGATAAAGACTGAGAAAAGGCCATAGGATTTAGCTATTAAAAGATCACTACTAAGAAAGTAATGCATATTCCTCTGTCTGTCACACAAACTACTTTTGAATATTGGGAAGGTTTTCAGAGTCAAATTACACAATACTAGCCGGTTTTATTTTCTCCAAACTATATAATTGCTATTATCTTACTTCCTGCCTCAGATTAAGACAGAAACAGAAATAGAATAGTGTTCAAGGGGTCAGTTTATTTATTTATTATTCACATAGAGAGACAATAATCACAACAAGGTACACCTGCTGATGTGCTAGATAATATATCTCTGAATAGAGTTGGGAGAAGGTGGGGAACGAAACTTCCTTGGCTGGTTGATTTATCTCTTCACTCTAAATAATAGAGAAGTAGAACTATTTTGACTGTGTTCAAATCAGTTTCTCAGTTTTCCAGATAACATCTAGTTAATTTCAATGTAACCTTTCAATTGGAGAAAGGAGAAATACAATTTTGAAAGAAGGTGGTGCCATTGGACGTCATGTGGCTTTCTTTATTAAAATAATATGAGCCATGAAAGAAGGCAGAGACGACTCAGAGTACTCAATTTGAATTATAATGTAAAATCCAAACATTTATTATTTAAAAAGCAGAAAATATGTCATTATTCCTCGACAAAGCTGTTCGGTGAATCAGAAAGACAGAAAGCAAAAGGATCAGATTGGCCTCCCATGTCATAACATTCACTAACATCAATTTAGCTGTAGACCTGGTGTTCAAGCCATTGTCGAGCACCAAGGAATAGATGTTCAATTGGATTTTTTTCTAATTTTCTGAAGGAGTTCTTTGAGATAGAGCAGACTAGGAATATTCCATTGTATCCAAGCTAGTATATTACACAGTGGAAAATAAAAAGCAAGAAACCAGTATGCTATTTCATTCATTGACTCATTAATTGAATAGATATTTGTTAAGAGACTTCTGGGTCACCATTGGCACCATATAATTAATTCAGTTCAATTCAAAACATATCTCTTAAGCACCTACTACATACCAGACACAGAGAATTAAATGAGAGCTGTTGTGATATAGGGAGAGAGCTAAAAAGTCGTATGAGGACGTGTTGTTGTATTATGCCTCTTCTTTCCCTTGGGCCTCAGTTATATAAAATCTGAAATGAGGGGGCTGGACAAAATTAACTCTAAATTCCCTCTTAGCTGAAAATCAAGGATTATTAACCCCAGGCATTTGTGGTGAAGTTTCAAGGGGTCTGTGAACTTGGATGAAGGGCGGGGAGATTTTTCAAATTGCACACACACACACACACACACATACAGGTATAAAGATATGCATGTATATAAAATATATGTATACACACACACATATAGGTATATGTGTGTGTGTGTGTGTATGTGTCTATATATATGGAGAGAGAGATTTTTATTTTGAGAAGTTCCCTAGGTCTTTGATCCCAATAAAGTTTAAGAACCCTTGCTCTAAATCTATTATTCTGAGATACTTTGACCTGCAGCGCTTCCCTGGGTTAATCATAATCCTGATGGACATGTTGGTATAGCCATAAAGCCTAACCTCTGGCTAAGGCTAGAAAATTTTCTGTGGAGATAAGCACCAACCATTCAGCCTTAGCGATTGAGAGTCTTCATGTCTAAAGCGTAGCCAAGTTGCTCAGAGAAGGAGTGGGGGGAAGGCAGTTTGGTTTCCTATACAGATGCCCTCCAGACTTCACTCACCACACTCATCCTGACTTAGTTATCCCATGAATAGAAGGCTAATTGCAATTGCTTAATCATGCCTCTTACAATATGTTGTCATTGACAATGGTGACAGTCATGTACCAGAGCCACAAAAGCACAGAAAATGATTCCCTGAAAAAAAAAATCTGCCAAAAGAGGATTCAAACCTCAAAAGAGGATTTAATTCACCTAATAGAGCTGAACTGGACCTTTTTGGTTGGGGGGGGGGGCGAAGAAGGGGAGGGGAGGAAATATGATAAATAGCAACCATAAAATTACCAACTCAACATATTTCTGAGATATCTCATATACATAACCACAGTGGAAGGAGGGCAATGCAATGAAGGGTCATAGAAATCAACCATTTAGCAAGATGTAGACACCTCTTAAAAGCATTTGTCATATAAACCTAGTACTCTGCCATTATCCCTTGCTACATGTGGGACCATGATGGTAAGGAAGTCTCGCATCCTTTTGGGTCCTGGTCAACTCCCAAAGGCTGTTATCTATTCCTACCCATCAGGAGAACCAGGGGAGAGAGCAGCTGGCCTCCAGCCTTGAATCAGCAATCATAAGTCCATGGTCCTGAAGGCTATGTCTCATTCATCCTTGCCAGACCAGTGAGCCGGCCCTGGCCTTTTTTTCTGAAATCTTCATCCTGCACATCCGGATTCTACTTCCTACCTTCCTGTTTGGCCTAAACCCCTGGATCCTGAACCCATCCTAGTGATTCAGAACTTGCTTCCTAATAGTCCTCTCCTAATTGCATACAATTGTTTATTCTGAACTCAGATCACCATCCAGATTCATGGTACTCATATCCCCTCTTCAGTATAATAGGTAGCATTTACATAGAACTTTGAAGTTTGCAAAGCACTGTACATATGTGATATCATTTTATCCTCACAATAACTCTGTATGGTAGGTGCTATTAACATCGCCATTTCACAGATGGGGAAACTCAGGCTGATTGAGACGTGTCCGGTATCATACCACTAATGAGTAATTAAGGTGGGATTTGAACCCAGGTCTTCCTGAGTTTAGAGGCAAGTAGGTAGCACAGTGCATAGAATTCTGGGCCCTAAGTCAGTAAGACAAGTTCAAATCCAAAGCAACTGAGCCTAACACCTACCTATAAAAATAACTAGGAAGCTGCCAAATGATGGGCTTCCTTCCTTTCTCCCTTTACTCAGGATAATGAAGACCTTTTCCAGTTTCCCATTTCCTTTGTCTCCCCTTCTAGGTTTCCTTCTATCTCAGCTTGAGTAAATTTGTCTTATAAATATGATTTAATGGTACATTTCATGCTAGCTGCCCAGGCAGATTTCGGAACACTTATCTCAGGTACAAAAATTGCCAGTTATAGGCTGACAGCTGGCTCACTTATTGGCTATACTCTTGATCTTGGCCTTTCCTGATCCATCCTGCTTTGTAGCTATTGATGACCTGATTCTGATCAACTGGCCAAGGTTTTGGGTTTGGGTTTGGGTTTGAGAGAGAGAGAGAGAGAGAGAGAGAGAGAGAGAGAGAGGGAGAGAAAGGGAGAGAGAGAAAAAATGAGGGAGAGAGAAAGATCTCCATATATATTTACATACAAATACGTAGACTTGGCTTTATTCATCTCAATTCTCCATCCAGATTTACTCTATTCCCAACTTCCTCACTGGACCCATACTCTTACCATCAAAGAATCAGTCAACTAAGGGATGCTGTTGTTGTTGGGTTGTTTTTCCTGCCAAACAGTCCTCAGGCCTCTGTGCATCCAGACAACATATACTGAGAAAGCCCCACACTGAGGGCCAGTGTTGTCATCCAGCATTCCACAGAACTGGCTAAAGTTTGTAAAGGCACCTTGGAATTAGGAAAGCCTGGGTTCAAGGCCTGCCTCTGACATACACTGGCTGGCAGAGGCCTGCAAGAGCTACTGCTGTTCAGTTGTATATGACTCTTCATGATCCCATGGATCATAGGACACCAATGCTGTACATGGGGTTTTCTTGGCAATGATAGTGGAGTGCTTTGCCATTTCCTTCTTCAGTAGATTAAGGTAAACAGAGGTTATATGACTTGCCCTGGGTCACAAAGCTAGTACAGTCTGAGGCCAGTTTTGAACTCAGGTCTTCCTAATTCCAGGCCCAATGCTCTATCCACTGAGCCTCTAACTGCAAGTGTTACCCATCCCCTAAGCATCCCCTAAGTTGGAGGACTCTGAGGCAAGTCAACTAACCCGTCAATGATTGGGGCAACTCTGTAAGACTATGCAAAAAAGTACCTGGCTGCATTGATAGAGGGAGTTTCCTCACTTGGAAGTTCCCTATTCCAGTGGAAAACATAGATCAAGTCCTCATCCCCATCTCTACTTTTATTATAGTTCAAATCCTATCTGGCTGTACTCCTCTGAATTCCTCTGTCATCCCCCCAGGGACCTCATCATTTTTCAAGATCACCTTATTAGCGGTGTGACTCACACCTTATCAGTACTTGGGGCCATGGGGCCCCTCTGATTGGAGGATGGAGCAGAGAGCTCCTTTATTTAAGGGGGGAGCCAAGGCCAGCCATTTCCATTTCCCTCCCAGCTACCCTCCTTTGGAATTCTCCATCATGCTTCCCCCAACCTTAACAGGTACCTTCCCTTCCCTCCTCCCTTTGGCAGTTCCCTTTTGTGTGTTGTTTTCACCCATTAGATTGCAAGTTCCTTGAGGGCAGGTTCTGTCTTTCTTTTCCCTATTTGTATCTCCAGCATTTAGGCACAATTCCTGGCATGGCAGCAGGTGTTTAATAAATGTTTATTGACTGACTGACTAAAAGGTTCCTCCAGTGGAACAAAGTTCTAAGCTTCTCATGAAACTCATTGGGAAAAGTTGCCTCACAGCCAACTTTGCTAGAATTCATGTGTACCATAAAACTAGTGCTACCTACACTTACCTAGCACCACTCTTCCTGTTCCTGGCTTGACCCTCTGAAAAGCTAAGGGAGGGGATCATGATCTCATGGGAGGCATCTTTAGGAACCTTAGGACACTTGTTAATACATGGAATCATTTTTCTCTTGTATACACTTGAAAATAAAAGTAAACTGTTACAAATAAAATCTAGTTTTCTATTAGAACACAGTGCCTGGGATTGAGAAGCACTTTGGAAAACTTCGAAGCTCTTCATTTTATGAGATACTGTTGACTGTGTGCAAAAGGGGATTTTTATGGATTTTTTTTTCTGAAGACCCAAGTAGAAGGTAAAATATTTCCTGGTGGCATCTAAGCAGCACCAACTATGCTATCTACGATTCCAAAATGTATTACCACCTGTCAAAACCCCTTCTGTGGCTGAGAAGTATACTCTTGGCACAGAGCGTTGGGGGTTTGTTTGCTTTGTGTCACAAGACTCTAAGATGCCTTCACATTCATGTTCGTTCTTGCATTTCAAAGAAATCTGAAAAATAGAGTTAGCAGGCGCAACTTTCAAACTGATGTGTGAGGAACGTAATGCCAACACTCAGGAGGAATCATACATGAAAATCACTGCCATCCCTTTGATAACATTGCAAAAATACATTCTCTGGTTCTTGCTAGGGTTATTTACCTCTAATTAGCTGGATCCCAATAAGAGAGCCACCAATGGCTCATTATGACTATAGTCTCCTTAATCAGGCTCCCAGGATAGTGAGCCAAGCTCATAGACAATTAGTGTAAGAGCCCTCAATGCTGGCTTCATCACTTAATAGCCAGCTGTGCCATGAGCATGGACAGGCCAATTAATTCTTCCGATCCTCACTTTTCTCACCTATAAAATGGAATAATAACGATACTTGCATTGCCTCCCTTCACATTGTTTTAAAGATCCCATGAAACAATATATAAAGCACTATGCAGATGTGACCTATATTATTAAAATGGATTATACTAATATAATGCAAAATATTATATTATTATAATATAAAATAATATATTATTATTTCCTTAAGGCCGATAATCCTAGTTCCGCCATTCATTACCTATGTAACCTTGGGTAAGCTCATCAATTTCCCCAGGCCTCAGTTTGACCACTTGTGAAGTGAGGGGGTTGGATAGATAAATTTTAACACCCATCTTAGCTCTAAAGCTATGAGCCTATGGAGCTTCTTAGTTAGTGAATCTTTGAAAATCAAAATTCAAGGCTGTTTAAACAATTTGCTGTTAGAATGAAAGTGACTCGAATAGGGATTATTTCATTCTTTATTTGTCTCTCCAGCACCTACCACAGTGTCTGGAACATAGTAGGCACTTAATAAACGTTTGCCGACTGAGTGACTGTCCTTTCCATTCTCTGGTCTTGACTGTTTAGTGATATTACTTAATTTGGGGCATTCATAAACTTGCATTACACGGGTGTTCGATTAAGCTAGGTGTTTCAACAATCCGGCTAGCAGCTGTTGTGGGGGGGTGAAAGACCAACACAAGCCCAACAACAAGAATGCTACCAGCACGCTGCAAAAGCCCAGGTTCTTTTGATCTGCTTTAGTAAGGAAAGCAACGTTAAGGGGTTGACGAGTTTACTTTAATCCTGCATACAGACAGCATTTACTTAGTTCAGGGGAAAAACCCAGCACCCTGAACTTCAGAACAAAATACAAACAAATTAGCAATATCAACAGGCAGACCTTGTCTGATTCAAATCCCAATACATAGTTACCAGAGTTTAACAAAGTCTCAGCATCCAGGTTTACAAGCTGGAGGACTCTTAGTTACAGCCGCCTGGAGTCTCCGCATCATCTTGCACCACCAAGAGTGAGAGCCCTGCGCAAATGGCTCTGTCTTCTCATCTTATAGGATTTCAGAGGTCATCAAACTTCATCTGAATGACCAGAACTTAGGCTCCTATGATTGGCTCTTGAGTTAGCCCCTCCCCTCAGGACCCTGGGAGGTTCACATCCACATAGATTAGGTTAACACCTAATAGGGGTTAGAGCCTGGGGCTTAGCACTTAGTAAGACTCAATGAAATATACTGAATTACTCAAAGGAAACAAAAGCCAAACTCTTCAAGGGCACTTGGTTGAACTAAGTGCTAAGAGCCCATTTTGCTTACCAACACACTAGGTTAGGTTCGGATTCAGATTGGTGCTGGCAATAAGGCACACTCTCAAAGAATAAGGTTTTTATTGAAAGACAAGGGAAATACTCTAGCAAACACAGTTTACACAACAAAGACAAAGACATGAACGACATAGATTCATCACCACCCCCCCAAGAACTCCAGCATTTGATCTTCTCAAGACTGAAGGGGTCTCAGTTTACACAGCTCAGCTCCATCAAGGCCCTGGAAAGGAAGGTGGTCCCAGGAGAAGCATCTTCCTCATGGGTGAGATCCCAATGTAACTGCCCCACGTGGTGACTTTTATAAGATGCTGAACAAAGAAAGCTTTTCCCGCCAGAGAGGGGAGACTCACTGCTAACTGCCCCTGATGTTCTTTGCCAGAGAGGGTAGCCACTTCCCTTCGGAGGGGAAGATTCTGTCAGTCATTTTGTTTTTGAGCACAGGCTAGGTCCTCAAGAAGCAGTTTCAGAAATATTTTCTGTCCTTTGTTCAGGAGTGTATTCGATCTTTTGTTCGGGCCTATCAGTCAGAGAGGAATGCCTGAGAGGTGCATTCTCAGAGAGGGGCTTCTCAGTCTCCTAGCTAGAAAGGAATGTCTAATTCTTTATTCCAAGCTGGAGAGTTTAAAGATCTTGCAGGAGCTGGGGGATGGGGTGGGGGGGGGAAGGAAGAAAAGCTGGGCTTACACTATAATATGGAAGATCTTCTACAATGATTTATCATTCGACTGGTTATACTTAGAAGATTAGAGCTGATAGGCTATCAGAATCTGTAAGCTTTGAGGTTCCCAAAGCTTTTTACAGACATGAGCTGTGAGGTAGTTATCGTCATCCCCATTCTATGGATGAGAAAACTAAGAGTCAGAGAAGTTAAATGGGTGTCAGAGGTGGGATTAGAATGGGAAGGGAAGGGAAGGGAAGGGAAGGGAAGGGAAGGGAAGGGAAGGGAAGGGAAGGGATTCTATTCTGTGCTTCAACCACAGTTCTCTTCCATACTGTCAAATCCACAAATTCCATAAATCTGGGTAAGTCCTCACTTGAGAATTCCCTGTTCCAAAGAAATCATAAATCAACTCCCTTTCTTTATCCCCATTGCTATTATTATTCATTTCTCCACTGGTTTCACTCCTCTGAATTTCTTTGTCATCCCCACAGGGGATGACATCCCCTCCAAGATGACCATACTTACACTCTTACCTATGCCCTGGGGCTTGCTGTACTCTGCACTGGCCAATGCTGACTGGAGAGGCCTTGCTGGTGATTCTCAGTGAAAATGCTCTATTTTCCAAAGAAGACTGCTCTTCTCTAATACATATTCAGCACAGGACTCTGCCCTATTTTTGTCATTTCTGTGAGCTCTGCTGTAAATCTCAGGTAATCAGTTTTATTGTCTCTGCCTTTCAGAGCTGAAGAGTTCTTCAAAACAAGATCACAATTATAGAAGATTATCTCCAAAGATTGGGTTGTAATCACCATGGAATAGAATTGAATTTCCATAATTTCCAAATATCACAAAAGACTTTAGGAATCTGAGCCATCTAGATACCTTTGGCTGGATGTTTCCCCTGTTTGTTTTTATGCCCAAAGTCAGTTACAGGTCACAAGCTATTTTCTGCCAAAGCTTAATGGGGCAGTTCAGTGGTATACACAAAGGGATTTCCTCAGAAAAATTTCCATCAAGCAAGCTGAAGGATAAGCACCCCACTAGGAACAGGTACTTCCCATTAAGCTAACATTAAATTCTCACACAGGGATGTCAGCTGTACTCCTCTAACTCCAGATCTTTTCCACTTATTTGAAGGGGTTAACATGCTATGATAAAAAAATGTTTTTCTTGCCCTATCTCCCACCATAGGGAGACAACAAACCTTTCCCAGTGGAGTAGAAAAAGTGGCAGTTCTGAAGTCAGAGGAGCAGAATTCAAATCTCCTCTGGCACAACCTGTGTGACCTTTAACTTGTCAGTCCCTGGTTACCCCCTCTATAAAATGAAGACATTAGGCCTGATGGCCACTGATATCCATGATCCTATGAGATGCCCACCCCCCCCTTCTTGATTACCTCTTGATGCTTAGGCTTTGTCAAATTAAAAGTGCCCCAGGTTTGCTGAGGCTGCTAAATATGTGGCAAGAGATGATGGAGAGATTGAGGAAAACCATTAACTGGCAGAGAATTTTGATTTTCAAAGATCTGTTTTTAATCTTATTTATTTTATTTTTAATTTATGAAATAAAACAAGCATTTCCATGATGCAGGAGAAGAAAAAAAGAATGATTGTACGTGAAATTACAAATCTATTATGTATAATCTGCTATTCCCTTTAAATACATAATAGAGTTATCATGTAAATTTCTTTTTTTCTGTTATTGAAAAAGTTTCATAAACCCTCTGTCTTCTCCCTCTATCACATAAACACAATTGGTGAGGAGAATGTGCCTCTGGTGGCATCACAGGTCAATGGACACACTCAGAATCATGGAATTTGAAAGCCGAAAGGAGCCTCAGTAGCTGTCTAGTCCAACCCATATATAAAAAAAAAATCCTTAGTATAATGTACTCTTCAAGGAGTTGTTCATCCTCAGCTTGGCCCTTCCAAGGAGAAGGAAACCACCTCCTGTTGAGAAAGCCCATCCCACTCTTAGACAGCTCCACTGTGAGCAAGTTCTTCCTGGCATCTAGACTAAATGGGATTTTTTTTAAAAAACTTCTACTCTTTTCTTCTGATTGTGCCCTTTGAGGTCAAACAGATTAAGTCTATTGCTCCTCTGCATGACCTTCAAATATTTGACAATAGCTATAATGCCTCTCCTAAGTCTCTTCTTCTCCAGGCTAAACATTCGCAGTTTCCATTTCAAAGAAATGCCTCTGAAAAGGTTTATTTCTTTAGGTCTTTATGGAGAGTCCAAAGTGGTTTTCTTCTCCAGGTGAGGCACATTCCAGGTTGTGTCAGGATCCTCTTTAATAGTTTGGTGCCACTATGCCCAGGTACATCGGACCTCAGCTTAGTTCCACTTGGTTTCTTTAGTTAGACCCAAACCAAGCCAGTGATTCAAACTATATTAATCGAGATGCTCCTGCCCTCAGGTAATGTCCTCCACTTCTTTTATTTGATTCATGAAAATTTGGCATTTTTTCATATTTTGACACAATGTGATAGGTATAAACAATATATAACATTCACACGGATTATTTTACTTAAAAATGAGGATTATCATTATTCCTTGATTTAATCCCATAAAATTTGATTTTAACTCAAAATTAAAATTATTGATTGACCCATCAAGAACATTGGATTTGAAGAAAGAAGACCTTAGTCCAGATCCCCATTCTGCTATTTACTGCTCATGTTACCTAGGCAAATGGTTTTCTCACTCTGAGGCTCAGGTTTCTCATTTGTAATATGAGTTGGAATTGGTGTAATGAAACTGAGTAGAGGACTTCAGTTGGGAAGATCCACCAACGATGAAATCTGGGCATTCTGCCCAGACCTAAGAGGTATTTAAGCTGACTTTGCACTGCCTTCAGGGTTTCTGTACCCTGCTCACACCAGCCCAAACTTGTGGAAGCCCTAGGATGGTGAAGAAGGTAGTAGGGAAGTGGAGGTGCTACAAGAACCTTTAGGGAGCTCAGATATAGTAACCTGGAGTGATTCCCTCTTCCCTGATAGTGGGGAAGGTAGCCTTGGCTGCTGGAGTTCTTGCCGGGATGACAGTGGATAGTGTTGTATCTCTGTGTTTTTCTGTGGCTCTTTTATGTGGGTCATGGTTAGGTTTTGCACTGCTTGGGAGGCAGGACACAGAATACATGTGTAGATAGATAGATAGATAGATAGATAGATAGATAGATAGATAGATAGATAGATGATAGATAGATAGATATTCACAAGAGGATCTGAATGGTGATGACATAACAGACTGGTAGACTTATTGAGGCTACTCCCAGCTCCTAAAGTTGGTTCTGTGAGGAGTCATTGATTGTGAATATTGATTAGGCTAAAACAACACAGCCATCTTCTTCTTGTTCATTGTCTAAGCAGTGAGGTAGCACAGGATAGAGCGGCAGATAGAGAGCTGGGCCTGGAGTCAGGAAGACCTAAGTTCAAATCAGGCTTCAGATATTTCCTAGTTGTTTGACTCTGGGCAAGCATCTTATTTAACACATTATTCATCCTCAGTTTCCTCAACTGTACCATGACAATAATACTGTCTATCTCCCAGGGTTGTTGTGAGAATCAAATGAGATAATATTTGTAAAGCCCATAACAGGCATAACAAGCATTTATTAATAAATGCTTGTTTTCTTCACTAATAATAATAACTCACATTATAGAGACTTTTGAGGCTTACAAAAGTGCTTTCCTCACAATAACCACTGAAGAAAGTAGCATAAGTATTATTATAAGCCCCATTTCTCCTGTTTTACAGATAAGGAAACTGAGGATCTTAGACTACAGCTAGTAGGTATCTGAAGTAAAATGAACTCAGGTTTCCCGAATCCCCAGTTCCTATACAACACTTCCTCTCAACGACCCATTCTCTGGTTACTTTGAAGATTTGTATTAAGTCTTACGTGTGACAAAGAATTGGAAATTGAGGGGATGTCCATCAACTGGGGAATGACTAAACAAGTTGTGGCATATGGATGTAATGGAATACTACTGTTTTATAAGAAATGATGAGCAAGTGGATTTCAGAAAAACCTGGAAAGACTTCCATGAACTGCTGCTGACCTAAGTGAGTAGAATCAGGAGAAGACTATGCACAATAACAGCAACATTGTGTGATGATCAACTTTGATAGACTTAGCTCTTCTCAGCAATACAATGACCCAAAGCAATTCCAAAAGACCCAGGATGGAAAATGTGATCTACGCCCAGAGAAAGAACTGATGACGTCTGAATGCAGATCAAAGCATGCTGTTTTCACTTTTGTTTTTTTGTGTTTTTTCACTTTGGTTCTATTTCTTATTTCACAACATGACTAATGTGGAAATATGTTTTACTTTATTATGTGTGTATAACCTATATCAGATTGCTTACTGTCTTGGGGAGAGGGAAGGGGAGAAAAATTTGGAACTCAAAATTTTTAAAAAAATGAATGTTGGAAATTGGCTTTTAAAAAATCACACACATACACACACACAAAACACAACATGCTTGGGACTGACTGTTGTAAATATATCCTTTAATGTACCGTTTTAAAAACTTCCACATTATTTGAAAGTTCCATAAGGCCAAAGTTGTATAAGAGTCGGGCTACGTTAATTACCCAACCCACTTAAAAGTAATTACCTTTGTTAATATTGGTCCTTCTTTGTTGAATCAATCAGAACTGAGTGTGAACAGGGCCTGTATACCTCCTTTAATCTGTTAATGCCAGTATGTGAGAGGCAATCGTGTCTTGAATCAGGAGGTCTTAACCTTGGGTCTGTGACTTTGTTTTGAAAAGTATTTTTATAATTGTATTCCAACATCATAAGTATTTTACTATATGCATTTAAAAACATTATTCTGAGAAGTCTACAAGTTTCACCAAACTGCCTAAGGGGTCCATGAGCCCTAAGAAATTCACATAAAAATTAAGTGCTATCTCAGAACCAGAAAAAGAATCTGAAAGTCTGGCAGTGGAAAGGAAAGAGCAATATCACATGGAGTTGAAACAAGGACCAGCAACCCTAAAACAATCAGCAACAGTAGAATGAGAATATATGACTGCATTGTGGGAGATGAGGCACATGTTTTGAAGAACTCCACTGGCTCCAGAGGCATCTCAGACAGAGCAGAAGACCTAAATTGACACTAATTTGAGGGAACCCCATTCCTACAAACTTTTTGAACCACCCCCCTCCCCATCCCACACACACACCCCCTCAAACCTTCCTCCAGTTTTGGAGTTTTACTTAACTTACTGATTTCTTTTTCTTTCTTATGCAGCTATCTAATTCTTCCCTTCTCAGTGAAATGTCTATTTCAAAGACTCCCCTCCATCCTTCCCTTCCAATTTCTTTTTTTTTCTTTTTCTATATCTTTTTCTAAGGATTTCTTTACACTTTTCTCTTCATTGATTCCTTCCCAATTCTATCTATTCTGAACTTCTATACTCTGATTGTCTTTGTTGTTACTTATTCCTTCTCTAATCTCTTTGTATTCCTCATGGAATTAATCCTTCTGAAGCATCAAGTTTGAGTCCCTCTCTCTTCTTATTGATTTTTCTTATTGCCTTTATAGATCTTGCCCCATGGTCCTTTTTTTTCCTGAGGTGCTTCACTCTTATAAATATGAGTTCATTAAGCAAGTAACAAGGTTAGAAGCATTCTTCCACGGTTGAAATTACCATGTGTCCCAAATCATGTGGTTTAGTTCTACCCCCTGTCCTCACCATGATCATTCTTCTTTCCTATTCACCATGCAATATCCTTTCTGAATAAATGTCCTCCCACCCTTAGGGTCCCAAGTAGCTCTACTAACTCTTATTTCTCTTCTCCTGAGGCAGGGTGTTGTCCATGGAGATACAACACTTTCTCACTGGAAGGGGCCTCCCTGTGCATCAACATCCACTAGATTAGACTCACCGTAAAGACCCCATCTTCCTGCAGACATAGATCTCTGCCCCTTGGGAGTATGACCATTTTCCCAGTGAGTTAAGATCCCTTCTAACCTTTCACCTATATCAATCCCTCCCTTTTTTTGCTACCTCTTCCATTCTCCTGTGGCCCCTCTTTTTGCTTAGACTACAAGAGTTTTCTACCCTTCATTGTTTACCCATGGACTTGATTTAGGTACATTCTACATTCTCTTCTATCTTCCACATCTCCTCTCCCAATGCAGCCTTCAAATTCTGCAATTTAGTCCCACAATATACAATGATTCACTTGTAAGGGGGCTGTGGGGCTTAGTCTCTGATGTTTCAGGCTGCTCCTCCACCATTGCTTCTATTTATTTGAATTCTGATTTTATCTTTATTCTTTTGTGTTCTTTTCAAAAGAAATCTTCCAGTAGTCCCTCAGTGGTTGGAGGCTTTAAAAAAAACACCAGTATGTCTGTGTCCGGCTTTCTTTTTAAATAACCTCTAGCAATGGGTAATTTATTTCATTGTTTATTCTTTTCTTGGTAGTTGTATTAATTTACCTTTCTTATATTTCTGTTGTTTGGAGTGTCTGCAAGTCAAACAATCTGCTCATCTGTTTTTTTTTTTCAGGAATACTTTAAATGTCTCTTTTATTGAACATCAATCTTTTTCATTAATGATAAAACTCTGATATGCAGTGTATGTTATTTGGGTTACATCTTGAGATGCTTTCCTTTTGTAATATATCATTTAATTCCCTTCTGCAATTTTGAGTGAATGCAGAATAGTCAAATTTCCTTTCCTTTGTATTTGAAGGTCTTTCTGTTAGCCACTTGCAGAATTTGTTATTTATCTTTGGAATTACTAATTTTAGTAAGTATGTGTCTTGGAATTTGAAATAAGGTTTTGTTATTATTTTTCTGGAAGCAATATGTGAATTCCTTTGATAGATGCTTTGTTTTCTGTATTAGAAGTTCCTGTCAGTTTTCGTGTGTTATTTCCTATACTATAGTGTTCAGCTTTTTAATTTGTTATATTTTACCAGGAGACCTGTGATCCTTAAGTTGTTTCTGCATATCTTGTCTTCAAGACCACCGGCTTTTCCTTATATAGATTAGATCATGTATTGCCTTTTGCTTAATTTCTTCCAGATTTTCCCCTACCTCAATATATTTGTATTCTAAATCTGCTGTTTGGATTCAAGTTTTTTTCTATTCTGCTAA
>CM053624.1:63928784-63966841 GCA_028646595.1 Phalanger gymnotis
GTACTGTACTCCCGCAGTAGCAAGACTTCTTTTTTTAGCCTCACCCATATGTTCTCACCATCTTTCCACTATTAGATGCACAGATTTCCATATGGGTGTTTGCCTTCTTTCAGTACAGCATTACTCTTTCTCCCATCCTACTAGGTGTTTCTTTTGGAACAGATATATACTTCCACCATTATCATCCAGTCATTAGTCTGATTCTACCAAGTCTCAGTAGATTCTCCTAATGCCCTTTCAAAATTAAAACAAAAAACCAACATTCTCTTGTTCATTCTGTATATTGGCATGCTGATATCCAAGGCTATAAGGTTTTTATTTAATCCCCTTTCTTGTTATTTTTACCTTCATTACTGGGTTCTTCCTCTACTATATCACTTCTTTTGTCATACCTGCTACCCTCAATGATATATAATTTTACAGTTTTATCTGGACATTATTCTCCAGCCCCCTTAGAATTCAGCCTGAAGCTGTCTCAATGAAATCAGCAAGCCTCTCAACAAACAGATGCTTTTCGCACATGAGCTGTGTTCTTTACTAGCATCCCATCATTTTGGTTTTGTAAGCTATGATCCAAGAAACCAAAGTTTCACTGGTAACGTTTTTCTCTTCCCATCTTGTAATCACCAAATAAATGTTTTCAGAAGTCATTCGGTCCAACCTATATACCAAAACAATAATCCCATATTAAACATTCCTGCTGGTGGCCAACCAGTGTTGACTTGAAGATCTCCAATGGTGAGGAACAAATTATTTCCTGAGGCTACTACTTTTGGGCAGCACTAATAATTGAGGGTTTTTTCTTCTATCAAGCTGAAATCTGACTCTGAAAATGTCATCCATAGTTTTAAAGTCTGTCTTCAAGGGCCAAAGTGAAAAGTCTAATATCTCCTCCACATAATGGCCCATTAAACAGTTGAAGAGATATAATATGGCTCTCATCATCCTTACTTTCTCCTGATTGAACATTTCCCATTTCTCCATTTTCTTTAGCCTGTTCTTGCATGGCATAGTTTTGGGTCCCTTCACCATTTGATTCATTTAAACTTGTCAATGTCTTACCCAGAACTGCATAGTGCTCTGTAGATGTGAACTGATAAAGAAAAATACAATGGGATTATCGTCTCTCTAATTTTGGACCCTATATTTAAAATTACATATAATTAGAAAGAGTTGAAAGCATCAACTGTGCCTTGTCCCAACCTCAAGGTTTAAAAATCTTTAAAGATACCTGCTAGGTTCCTACTGACCATTCATTCCCATATGAATAGGAAGAAATGGGTGATAGACATTGGGTCTGATAAGCCTAGAGATATTCTTCAGAACTCTTATAAAAAGAAGACAATTTACTGGTTTTCTGAATCACTTCAATACATGGCCATGCCTATGTAGGAGGTAGGTAACCACCAGGACACAGAACGTGCATTCTTTTCCTGGATAAGGTAAGGAGATTCCTTCTACCTGCTAGAACCCGTAACTCCTTCTTAATGACCCCTGAAGCCTAAAATGGTGTTTCTTATGAATGTCCAGAATGACCGTTCACAGAAAGAGCCTCAGCTGTACAGTTTCAATGGCACAGTTTCATTTTCTACCCTTTCTCTCCTCTGTCACATTGCTGATCTCTTAACATTAATTTCTCTCTAACTTCTTTATTTCTGGCTTTCTTCCAAAATTATTTCTTCCATCCTATAAAAGAACTCTTCATCCTCTCTCAGCTCTTCATCCTTTCTCAGCTCTTAAAGGAGTTTTAATATAAAAAACAACAAAGGAATTGACAGTGATTGAGTCGCTAATGGGCAGCATTATTGAGATCTTTGTGGTGATATTTTCTTGAATGTGAAGTAGAGCAAAAAATGGACCAGAGGTTTCTCTTTCAACTTCATATCATCAATTTTAATCATGTTTCACCAAAAGTCCACAGGTTTCAGCTCTAGTAGAAATCTAGAGGAGAGGAGAGAGCAGGGAAAGAGGAAATGATATGAAAATAAAAGAAATGGGACACAAGAGGAGGAAAGAATGGAAGAGAAAGCAGGAAGCATGGTCTAGAGAGGTTATCACAGTCTCAGAAGTGGAGGTGAGAAAAATGAAGACTGTTAGCAGAACTATAGCACTATTTTCCATGGGTCTTCCTCTCCTTTTGCATACCCTCCTCCCCAATCAGGCATTTTTATGAGGCAGAATTCACTGAAACCAGAGTTGTACCTGTCCTTGTATAGGTATTGTCATTTTTTTCTTGCTGAAGGAGCTGTGGCATGATAGCCTCCAGAGAAAAGAGACCTGACCATTGTCATGATCTGCAGGCAAGGCCACTGAATGACAGAATTCTTCCAACATGATTTGGGCCAAGGAAGTGTCGATGAGGATGGTGCTCAGCACACAGTAGGTACTTAAGGCATACCGGATGGAGTAACTGAAGAGGCTCCCTGATAGTTTTCTGTGTGTTTGTTTTTCAGTTTGGGGCTAAAGCAGTGAATACTTTAATATCACTGATGGAAAGTGATCCATTCCTCTCCACTAACTCCACTAATAGAGAAGAATCAAAAGGAAATTAGGTGATTACACTTAATATAAAAATAAAATTGGGGTGACTGTTTATAGATTTTTTTGGTATCCTTTCTTCCCTACAGAACTTTATAAAGGATTCAGTACATAGCAGATGTTCAAAAAACACTTATCAACTAACACAATTAGCACTTCTTCCCTTAGGCAAGAAAGATCTGGACTTGTTTTAGATTCTTGACAATTACAAGGTATTTTCTAAGACTTATAATTACTGGACAACACAGGATAAAAGGTTGGTCACCTAACCCATTAAAACACAGGGAATGAAACTTCTAACAAATGTTAGAACTGAAACGATTAGACATATTCTGTGGGACATAAAATAATGGTTAGAAGTACCAAATAATCTAATAAACTGGCTGCAAAAGCAACATGGTCTAATGGAAAAAGGCACTAACTGAGTAAAAAGCCTGGGTTCCATTCCTAGTTTTGCCATTTGTTAACCATGTGCCAGGTAAAAGTCACTTCCTTTCTCTGGGCTTCAATTTCCTCATATCTAAAATGAGAGACTTGGATTATTTGCTAAGTCTTTTCCACCTCTGACTTTTTTAGCAGTCTATGAAACACAACACCTGGACCAGACTCCTTGCCAGATGTTAATCTTCATGACTATGATTAGAATCACACAATCTTAGTAGGAAGGGACCCAACAGCTACCTAGCTTAGGGTCATCTCTATATGGAGATCTCTTTTCCAAC
The DNA here is from genome assembly GCA_028646595.1 of Phalanger gymnotis. NCBI lineage: Eukaryota > Metazoa > Chordata > Mammalia > Diprotodontia > Phalangeridae > Phalanger > Phalanger gymnotis. Next base: position 63,932,045 of record CM053624.1, read on the forward strand.
ACACCCAACAAATAGTCATCCAAAAACATCTTCTGTGAACAAAAATTAGTCAATAAACCTTTATTAAGCACCTACTATATGCCAAGCACTGTGCTGCTGAAGGGCAGATATTGAGGCAAAAGACAGTCCTTTCCCAGGAGCATCTCTTCGAGGGGTTCTCCAACATGTGGTTTCAGAGAGCTTTGCTTTTTTTTTAAAAACTGCTTAGGCTATGAAATAGGAACACTAGACCAGTGAAGACAATCCCTTGCAGCCATTCATGGCCAGACTCTCTTGTATATCTTACATTTGGTTAAATCTTGATTGATGTAGAGCTCTGCCTTTCTCCTTATGCTCCATTATATCCTTTCCTCCTTCATAAATCTCTTTACTCAAAGCCCAACTACATCCCTCTCCCACCCTGAGTGCCTTCAACAATAATAACCAAAAGCAATTCCATTGTAGTTGTTTCTGTGCTTACACTGTGCTTGATGCCATGAAGGAAACACAACATGCTCCCATGGAATTTATAATTCAGTACAGGAGTTCTTGATGTTGCATTTGTGAATTTACTTTTTGAAAAAATGTGATATCTGTATAATCAACTTCCTTTGTAACCCCAAGTATTTTATTTTACACACTTAAAAAACACTATTCTGAGAAAGAGTCTACATCTACAGGTTTCACTAGACTACCAAAGGGTTTCATAATACAAAAAAAAGTTAAGAACTCCAGGTCTAGTAGGAAAGATACACAAATAACCATGGCACCAAATGCATTATGTGATAACTGTATAGGAAAGAGACACATGATGTAGTGTTAAGAAATCTGAGGAGAGAACAATCTTTTCTTGCTGGAGGAATAGATAGACTTCATGAATAAGGTGATTTCTGACCTGGATACTGAAGTATGAGTAAGATTTCAAGGAGAACTATGGGTGAATGGCCTTCTAGGCAAGAGAGGGCACAAGCAAACATGGAATTGGGAAAGAACAGGATGAGTTTGGGGTATGATGAGATGCTGGCCATGCTTATTCATTGAATTTGTTAGTGTCTTAGGCTCCCACTCATCTGGGAAAGAAATTTGGGTAAAAAACTAATCCTTTAATGCTATAAAAGGAACTCAGGCTACTTAGAGTCCCTGTGGGTTGCTGGCACCCTAGGGATACAGAGACTTCAGCAGGGAATATAGGTCTGTAGCTGATGAGATACTTCATTTGGTCAAAGCCCAAGGTGCTATGAGTCACTTAGCTATGGTGGCAGCAGGAAGTGGGTGCAGAGTTATGAATAGTGATGTTTCCAAGCCTTAAATTGGGTTGGCTGTTAAGCAACCCCTCTGTGCCACCAGCTGTTTCCTTGTAGATCTATCAGTTTGCTACCATGTAGACAGATATAAAATAAGTGGTTGAGACAAAAAAAATTGTTCTCTTATTAATGCTGATGTTCTACAGACATATCTTCAAAATCCTTCCCCTTGACATTGACAAAACAACCCCAATGAGAAAGAACAGAAATGGAAGGAGAGGGTGTTCGTTTGAGATAGTGGAATGTGAAGGAAAAGCGTAATCAATCACCGGAAACACCAGAGACAGAGCCCCAAGGCTATGCCTGCCTCTTCCTAGAGCCATGACTAGGCTATCTAAAAGGAGAGCTTGAGTTAATAACAAAGATGTGCAATGAAGAGAGACACACAGAAGAGACAGAAAGAAATAACGGCTGTCGAGATGAAAAGTAAGCAGGGATCCATCCTGCCAAAATGTCTGCAGAAGAGATAAAGATGGACTAACAAAGACAGCTTGATGATCTCAGGACGGAGTGGTCCGTGCACAGACTAACCATGACTCTCATCTTTCCACAGCCTCTCCACTTCTCTCACATTCTCTACTTATTTCATTACACAGTTGTTCCTCCATTGGAGGATGGGTAAAGAAAAAGGAGAAGAAGAAATTCAAATCCTTCACTCTCTCTTAAGGAAATTCCATTTTACTACCCTCCCCAACATGAAGGGCTAAGAAGGAGAGTCCTTTTAGAACCCTAAGTCCAAATGAGAGCAGATTGGGGGAAAGAACATAACTGCCAAATATGTTGTACCTACCTTCTTTTGATTATTTGCAATTTATTCTGTATATAGCTTGTTTGTACATAGCTGTTTGCATATTGTCTCTCCCATTAGAATATAAGCTTCTTGAGAAGGTTCATCTTTTTACCTTTCTTTATAAACTTAGGGCTTCCACAGTACCTAGGACATAGAATATGCTTAATGCGTGCTTATTAACTGACTGCTGATGAGTAAAACTTGGATTCAGACACTGATATACTCATATCTTGCATTATTCTATAGACCCACTGGAATAAAGCTTAGCTGGTGTTTACCTGTTGCTTTATACTTATAAAGGGCTTTACAACTGCCATTCCATTCGATCCTCACAATAATCCTGTGCTAAGAATACCATTAGTATTATCATGCCCATTTTATAGATAAGGAAAGTAAGTCTCAGAAAATTTAAGGCACTTGTTCAGGGTCACATAGCCATTAAATATCAAGAGCTGGCACCAGAACTCAATTAAGCCTTCTGATTCTGACCCCAGTTCTTTTTCTAATACACCATGCTACTTGTCATATGTGTCCATATCCATTTTCTTATAGAGCCAGCTCCAGAGCAAGCTGCCATGCTGAGTCTGACAATACGGATTGATGGGCTGACCCTCTTGTCCTTTTGGGCTTTCCGATCTGCCTTCCAGTCCTGCTCTTTCAGACACCAAGGGCTGGAGATGGCTGGAGAGTTGGGGGTGGGGGTAGGGAAAGGAAGAGAGGATATTTGCTATTTCAGCTTTTCACAATCAATACAAATAATCACATGATTAAGAAGGTTGCAGCAATCAAAATCAATTGAGGAAAACTGGCAACAGCAAGCCCTTTGAATCATTTTAATGATGTCCCAGTGTCTCCCTAACAACAGAGAAAAGGCCAATAAAGGGGAAAAATGTAAACACATGTTGGAAAAGTTTGAGGTGTTTGACAAATATATCTTCATTTGTTGTTGATGGGATTAGAAACTAGCCTCATCTTCCATAAAATGGAATGAGGCTTATACTGGCAGTGGGAAGGACTGCAAAACCAAAAGGATAATTTTGTTATGTTCACAAACATAGGTTAAGTCCTAAGTAGGACTGATATCTATTAACAACGTTTACTTAACCTAACAGTTTAGAGGAAACACATAAGAAGTTGGGGTTCTTAACCTGGGGTCCATGAATTTTGTTTTGCTAGATATAGAATCAACCCCCAATATTAAGCCTTTAACTTTTGCAACTTCAAGCATTCTCATTTTATTAGCAACCTCATTTTTCACCTTCAAGTTGGCAGCTGGGCATATTTGCAGCTATGTGCAATAGAAAAAAAATGAATGGCTCAAGATGGTTTTCAGGACAGCGAAGATGATGATGGCAAATAAGCCCCCAGGACTGTGTCACTAACAGCTTCCAAGGTTCAAAGGTAGCCTGGCATAATCGACAAGCATGCTAGAGACATTAAGGCTGCCAATCCCATCATTCATTGTGGTATCCTCAAAGTTAAACATCAGCTCACTTCTACTATGCTCCCATACTCCAAGACCCTTAAGGATCTCAAACTGCACCTGAAGTAGACGGCACCAATTATTTCAAGCTGGTCTGTCCTTCACAATCTCCAATGCCATCCACCAGCCCTGAAGGACAGAATGTTTGTGGTAATGTCAAGACCTTGCCAGCCTTGGCATTTTCCAACAGCAGTGACTGAAGCCCCAGCAACTTCTGCATTGGTTTTCAGAAGTCAGCCAAGATAGAGAGGTTTACAGCAATATAGTATATAGTACAATACCCTCACACTGCCATCTGACACAGTGGAAGGTAAGATTCAGGTTAAAAATGTTTTTTTAATTAAATTTTAATAATTTTATTTGTTATACTGTATTTATGGTACTGTAGATTTCATGTATTACAAAAAGTGAATGTCTGAAATCACCATTGTTTTTTAATATTATTGAGATGTGTGACAAATGTGACAATTTATAAGATGTGATAAAAGGTCACAGAATTCTAGGGGATTACTAGCAAGAAAAAAATGTTTTGCATGTTACCAATTTTATTTTGTGTACTGCATTTGATTGGTTATTTCATGGTTATTGTGTTTAGGAAAAGAATATATCAGAATTAATGTTTTGTTATAAGGAACTGTATGCAGAAAAGTGCATTTTTGTCAATCTCTAGTGAAAGATTACAGTTTCTGATGATCATAGAAACCTAACCTACTATTTCCCACAAGATCATTTTATCAATATTCACATTTTTTACTTTAGTGATGTTTTCTAGGAATACCACTCCCACAAAAGTTGAGGATTAATTGTAGATGTAGATATTGATATAGATATTGATATTTTAATATAACTAGCTCCCTACATATTTTATTCATGTATTTAAAACATTATTCTAAGAAGGAGTCCATGGGCTTCAACAAAGTACTAAAAGGATCCATGACAAAAAAAGAAAAGATTAGAATTTCTACTAGAGAGGAAATCATTGTTACATAGTGAAAAGAAAACTGAGGAATTAGGAGACTAATTGTAGCTCTGGCTCTGTCATTAGCTTGTCATATCCCTGGGGCAGGTCATTTAGTTTCTCTGAGCCTTAATTTCATGATCCGAAAAATGGGGAAAATATGCACTTAGAATTGTTGTGAAAAATCAAATGAGATAATGTATATACAACACTTTATGACTATAAAACACTATAGAAATGATATACCTAAAAACATATGACCTGAAAACACAGGATTCCAAAGTGGAAAAGAATGATTTGTTGTCAACCATCCTACTGTCCCTGAACCCTATAGTCCTTCTATATTCTGGGGAGCTCCAAATGGAAACAGCAGCAACAATGACAATAACATTTATATAGCACTTACAATGTACCAGTTGCTATGCTAAGCACTTTACAAATATTATCATTTGATATTTACAACAATCCTAGGAGGCAGGTGCTATTATTGCCCTCACTTTAAATATGAGGAAACTGAATCAGACAGAAGTAGAGTGACTTGCCCAAGGTTACACAGCTACTAAGTATCTGAGGCCAGATTTGAACTCGTGTCTTACTGATTCCAAGCTAGGCACACTTGACACTCTGGAGAACCCTAGCTGTCCCAAAGGTACATTTTCCCAAAACATTCAACCATTCAATCAACACACATTTATTAAGCATTGACAAGAGATAAAACTCATAATTGAAAAGATTGTAGAATAGTTTGCTATTCCCTCTGCCCACTATGAGGCTGAGAAGGGTCTAAGGGAGATTTCTCTGCTACCCTGTATCCCCTGACCATAATGGTTTTTCCCCTCTATGACTACAAGGTACTGTAGTAGTAATTTAGATTTGAAGATCTTTCCCACCCATTAATAGGCCATGTGACCTCCTTATATCACAGGAAGCCTAAGACACATGTGATGGGAGGGGCTTCCTGACAGGAAAAGGAAATTATGTCACAGGAAATGCTGAGAGAGAGAGCAGTTATGGCTGCTAATGGCTGCCCTCATGATTATTAGAACTGAACAGGCTCAGTTAGTTGTACTGTGAGTTTGTCTTTGGGAAGACCCCAGCAGTGGGTCAGAGAGGTTTTGGGATGGCTGTGATATGGTGTTTTAAGTTCCTTGCTGTTATGATAAAGTCAGCTGACTGGCTGTGGGAGCTAAACATTTGGTTATGGGATATGATTTTCTGGTGTCTAAATAAATGTTATACTTCCTTTACCTTCTTTATGGAGAGTCTCTCACACTTTGCGATACAGAACTATATAGGCATATTCATGATTATTGTTTATGTTGTGTTTATTGCCTTACTGTTACAGGTCCAAACAATAAAAGTAGATCCTGGACAGCAAAAGAAAGAGTTATAAAGCTCTGAGTGAGGTATTGTTCACATCAGAAGTGAAGAAGTGGGCATAATGAAAAGGAAAATGGCAATTCTTGGATCTGTAATAGAAGACTGATGCTATGCTAGAAGTTTTCAAGATAAAAGGCAAATTTACTTGTGGAAATATGAGTCAGCAGCACTCTGGCAGCATCTAAACATTTGGCCATTTTGGAACCAGAGCAATAAACCATCAGAGAAATATGACAGCACTGCAATTCTGCTCTGGAGTTAGAAATTAACATAAATACATATTCTGCTTTCAAAGCACAGTTTGTTCCCTAAGAAAACATTTAAGTGCTACTATTATAATGGTCACATCTTATTCTTTCTTTCCTTTGACTCACCTGCCAATTTCAAGATCATTTTTGGTAGCTTTTTCTCTTCTCCACGGTACTCAGAAAGATCAGTAAATAAGATAGAAAGGTCAGCCTGTTTCCAAAGGAAGCTGTGATGATTATGCTTGGGACCAGGGTAGATGAAGCAGTAGTCAATCAGTAAAGGAAAACTTTGGCACCATTCTAATTGAATTTACCTTCTCCTTTCTTGATGTAGCCTTTGAGGTAACACACCTTATACCTGGGTACCCCTGAGTATTATCCCAGGTTTGAAGCACAGTTGTTAGTGTGGGTTATAGCTTTCTTTTCCCAGATAATAATATAATATGTTCATGGAAAGAAAAAGACATCTAAGTAAACAACATAGTAAGGAAAATGATATGATGATCTCCCATATACTTAAAGAGACACTTTCACACAAGTTACTATGTCAAGAGTGAAGTGGGGGACATACATAAGGAACAGAAGTGGCCAAGTAATATGTAGTTACATGCTTCCAGTATTGCTGGGTCCACTCCCTCCTGTTATTTCTATTCCCACCATCGCTGCTCTAGATACGGCTTTTACTACCTCTTGGCTGGACCTCTGTAGTAATCTCCTACTGGTTTTCTCTATCTCCAGTACAACTCCTATCTAAACAATCCATCACACAGCTACCAAAGTGATCTTCCTAAAGTAATAGGCCCTCATCACATTCTATCACCTATAGGAAAAAAAGCCAGATGACTCAGCATGTAATTCAATGTCTTTCTGCTGCTCTAGTTTTATCTCATACTACTTTCTTTCATGAACAATATGTGCCAGCTATACAGGACTGCTATTCATTCCCTGGACTCACCTTGTCATCCCTTGCTTCTACAATTGCAGACTTTTATGTGGAGGGACTGGATTCCCTCAACATTTCCTCTTGTTGAAATACCTTGAAATAAAAGAAAACTTAACATAATTGTTCATATCAATAAGAAAAGTAACAAAAATCACATGATATCAACAGATATGGAAAAAGCTTTTGACAAAATACAACACTTATTCATTCCTATTTAAAAAACTTAAAAGCATAGGTATAAATGAATTTTTCCTTAAAACAAGAAGCATTTACCTAAAATCATCAGCAAGCATTATTTGTAATGGGGATGAGCAAGATGCCTTCTCAATAAGATTAGGAGTTAAACAAGGACACTCATTATCACCAATATTATTAAATATTGTACTAGCAATAGCAATGAGAAAAGAAAAAAGAAGCTGAAGGAATAAGAACAGGCAATGAAGTAATAAAAATATCTCTTTATAGAAGATATGATGATATGCTTGAAAATCCTAGAGATTCAACTAAAAAGCTAGTTGAAATAATAATTTTAGCGAAGTAGATGGATATAAAATAAGGGCATATAAATATCAGCATTTATGTATATGTGTGTCTTAGTGTGTGTGTAGCAGGGTCTTGTTGGATAACCAACAAAACCCTGGAAGAAGAGATAGTAAGACACATTTCACTTCAAATAATCACAAACAGTATCACATACCTGGGATTATACCTGCCTAGACAAACCCAGGAACTACCTTAAACATAATTATAAAACACTTTTCATACAAATAAAGTCAGATTTAAATAATTAGAGAATATTAATTGCTCATGGGTGGGCAGGGCCAATATAATAAAAATGATAATTCTATCTAATTTACTTTATTCAATGCCATCCCAATTAAATTAAACCCTTCCCCCAAAAAACAACCTATTTTATTGAGCTAGAAGAAATAATAAAATTCACTTGGAAGAACAAAAGGTCAAGAATATCAAATGAATTAGTGAAAAAAAGGTAAAGGGCAGAAGTTTAGCAGTACCAGTTCTTAAACTATATTATAAGATGGTAATTATCAAAACTATCTGATACTGGCTAAGAAACAGAAAAGTAGATCAGTGGAATAGTGTAAACATACAATATAGAGAAGTAAATGAATATAGTAATCTTGTGTTTTATAAATTTAAAGATTTAAGCTTTGGGGATAAGAATTCACTATTTGGTAAAAAAAAATTGTTGGAAAAACTTGAAAGCAATATGGAAGAAACTGAGTATAGACCATGATAATCATTTAATATCAATTTAATAACTTCAATAATGGCCAGAGCCTGAACTAATAATGAACCAGAAGAAGAGCCTGGATCTAACAGCCTCTTTGTTCTTTGAGTTTACTCAGAGAATACCTCTTCCTATGTCAACAAGCCCATATGGGTCTGACTTAAGAGCATTTCTTCCTCTGTCTATGGCCATTAAGGATGAGATCCTTAACCTGAGATATTATCTTGAATAATGTGACTTTTTCTTATCTTAATATTTTATGGACATATACTATATTATGGCATGTTAATAGTAAATTAAACACAAGAGATCCTGGGTTGTAATTTTAATTGATACTTTGTCAACTCTCTTATCTTATTGAATTTACAACCTACTCAATTAAGAAAAGTCCTTTTCTTGTATCATGGTTAAACATACATAGAGATCATAAAACTGAGTAACACAGACATGCTGAGTTGTGACTGTTCTAAAAATGTATTTAAGCATCCTCATTCTTTTGTTCAGACAGTCAGATTTGATCTGGCTCCATACATGCATGTATGCTGCTAGCTTTAAGGAAATAAACAATATGAATTTACATATCACCTAGCCTGTTTGCCTTCTTTAAACAAACTTTCAGGTCTACAACCAATATCTTACACCATTTACCAAGGTCAAAATAAATAAGGTCAAAATGGGTACATGACCTAAATATAAAAGGAAAGATCCTAAGTAAATTATAAGAACATGGGACATATTACCTATCAGACTTATGGATAGAAGAATTTATGAATAAATAAGAGAGAGCACTGTAAGGTCTAAAATGTATAATTTTGATTACATTAAATTAAAATGCATTTGTACAAATAAAACCAATGTAGCCAAGGTTAGAAGGAAAGATTTTTTTTCATAGACAGATAAAATCTGGTATCTCAAATATATAGAAAACTTTGTCAAATTTATAAGAATAGTGGTCATTCCTCAGTTCATAAATGGTCAAAGGATATGAATAAGCAGTTGTTCAATGAAGAAATCAAAGCTGTATATAGTCATATAAAAATCCTCTAAATTATTATTGATTAAAGAAATGTGAATTAAAACAACTTTGAGATATCATCTCATACCTATCAGACTGGCTAAAATGATAGAAAGGGAAATGACAAATGTTGGAAGGGATATGGAAAATTGGGACATTAATACACTGTTGAGGGAACTCTGAACTGATCCAACCATTTTGGAGAGCAATCTGGAATTATGCCCAAAATTCTATTAAACTCTGTATACCCTTTGACCCAGAAATACCACTGTTAGGTTTGTTTCCTAGGGTGATCAGGGGAAAAGTAAAAGAATGTAGATGTTCTAAAATATTTATAGCAGCTTTCTTTGTGGTGGCAAAGAACTGAAAACTGAGGAGATGCCCATTAATTGGGGAATGGCTAAACAAGTTATAGTATATGATTATAATGAAATACTACTGTTGATGGGGTACTTGTACTTGGACCCTAATTCTAACATCATATTTCTCCTTAGCCTCTGCTTGAGTGCCTGTGCCTGGACCCCAGTTCTAAAATCACATCTCTCCCTAGCTTCAAAGCATTGGCCCTAGCAATCTCTCTCTAGTTCAAGGGCAGCATGCCTTAGCAGAACACTTATCTCTCCTCCTAATATAGCAGCCAGCTGCACATAGAGAATTTATTGGTCCAACTCCTTGTGTACGTGCTAATTGGCTATGCACTGGGACATAACAATATTTACTACTTACTGACCTTCCCGATATATATCCTAGACATAGTCAAATGTATACTTCCTTACATTCAGCTTGTCTAACAAGGCATTTGATGGAAGCAACCTGGATATTCCCAGTCAGCTGTGACTGATGGTTGACTTAGTGACATTTCACAGTCAAAATCACACCCCCAGGTAGCACCACCTTGGGCTATTTCCCAGTAAACTCTGAGATGCTTGAGATAGTACCTGCGCAGTAGATACAAAAAGTGCATGTTCCTTTAGGAACTGACCACCCCTTAACCACTCCCTAATCCTACCCCAAAACACCTAATTGACAGGTTTCATCTCCAAATCTCATATTTAAACTTTCCCTGTAGCCCTGTAAGGTTGCAGGTTCCCTAAGAACTCTTGCCCACTATAAAGCATACTAAATCTTTCCCACCTTGACTTAAAGAATGTTTGAGATTGTGAATTCATTCCAGATGGCCCTGACCCTCTCTAGTACTCGGGTCTTTGAGGGGCACTCCCTCTCAATGACCCCATCTGGGAACTCCAGTCTTGGGGTTTCTGGACCTTGTCTCCCTCAACCCTCAACACTGTGTTGTAAGAAATGATGAGCAGATTGAGTTTAGAAAAATATGGAAAGACATATGAAATAATGATGAGTGAAATGAGTAGAATCGTACACAGTAACAGTAATATTTTTCCCTTAATAACTGTGAACGATAAGTTATTGAGTATTATAAATACTGAAATCAACAACAAAGAACCTATGAAGAAAGACACTATCCACTTCCAAAGAAAGAGTTGATAAATAGAAGTATGCGCAGTACAGTTGTACATGTGTGTATATGTGTTAAATAGGGGTGGGGAGAGAAGGAGGGAGACATTTTGGAATTTAAAATGTGAAAAAACAATAAATAAAATTTAACAAAAAAGAATAAACTAAACACAGACAAATACCACTCATCCTTCAAGGCCAGCTCAAAAAGTACTTCCTCTATAGAGTCTTCCCTAACATTCCAAACAGAAGTGATTCCTCTCTCCTCCTATTTCTTGTACTTCTCTTGCTTTTGACCATTCTTAGGTGCTTAACATATTCTAAGTATTATTTAGCTCTGTATCACCTGGACCTTGAATACAATGGGTACTTAATAAATGTGTTGAATAGAGCAGAGTTGAATGGTATTCTAGGACAGCATTTCTCAAACTGTAGAGCCTGCCCTATTAAGCTCACAAGGCAATTTTGCCTGCTTTGTTCTCTATGTAAATTGCACATATATACATTCAGCTAATGTAGAGAAGCATTAGGAATAGGTTTGACTGGAAATATGACTTCTTATTGGCTTAGAATAAATCATCAAAAGGGCCCAATAATTACTAACCTGTAATCAGCTGATTGTCTTTCCATCTTGGCAGAGTGCATGTACAGTAATCAGCATCCATTTGAATTCTTAGGTTGTTGGGAGTTTTTTAGTTATTGTTGGATCTTATTTTAACCATCAATATTTTTGGAGCCAATGTCCATTATAGATAATTGGGTACAATCAAAAAGACAAGAAATCAAAGGCGTTAAAAGCCAAGATTCTGATAAACATCAGCAGACCTATTTTATGTGTCCAATCCTAAATACAGAAGAAAAAAAAGTTAGTGGGAGGGTAGTGGTTTCTAAGTTGAGTCTGTTTCACAAAGGATCACAGGTAGCATTGATCCATTCATCATGAAGCATTTCTTAAATGCCTTCTAGCACTTTCCTAGGTGTTGGGGATAAAAAGACAAATTATGAAACAGCCCTGATCTCCAGAAGCTTACGTTTCTATCACTAACGTAGAGGGGGAAAGAATTTCAGAGATCTAGTCCAGGGCTTCATAAACTGTTTCCATTGGTGACCCCTTCAGCCCTTCTTAAACTGGGTCATGACCCCATAAGTGACCCCCCCCAAGGTCACATAGGTAGCAATAATAATATTAATAAGCTGGCACTTATATAGTGCTTTAAGGTTTTCAAAGCACTTTAAAAATATCTCATTTTACCCTTACAACAACCCTGACAGGTAAGTGCTATTATTACCACTATTTTAAGATGAGTAAACTGAGGCAGACAGAGCTTAAGTGACTTGCCCAGGCTCACATACCTAGTAAGTATCTGAGGCCTGATTTCAACTCAGGTCTTTCTGATGCCAAGTCCAGCTCTCTAATCTTCTGTATCTAACATTTTAAGGTTTGCAAAGTACTTTATATAGATTTTCCCGTTTTATTTTCATAACCTTATCAGGTAGAAACTGTTATTGTTCCCATTTTACAGATGAAGAAACTAAGGTCTGAAGAGGTTTAACGGTTTACTTAGGTCCCCACAGTTAGTAGGTATCAAACCCAGGTCTTCCCGGCTCCAAATAGCCTTCCATCCAGTATATTATACTGCCTAGTGTCTGTGATGCCAAATGTGTTAGTATACCAACTTCTAAAAAGATATCTGGTTCCTGCAAAACTACAAAAGCATTTGCAAACAAAATAGATGGAATTTTAACACACAACTCTTGCATCTTTAAATTGAAAATGTGATGAACTGAAACAATCCTCCTCCAAATACTAGCTTATGTAAGTCAAGGAGAAAATAGAAATTGTTGGGAAGCATTTTACAAGGTTAGCTGTCACACCTGATGCTGCTCCCAATTGTAAAACCCTTACTGATGGTGAACAATCATATCCTTCTCACTAAATAAGCTACATCGACCACTGTGAGATGTGGGATAAAATTGCCTTAAAAATATAAGACACACTCCACTTATTTGAAAATCTTACCTTGCTCTCCCCCATCTGATCAACTCTATCCTCAAACCCACTGCTGCTAAGCCAGAGACCAGACAACACAAATAAAATAGGAAGGACAATGACAGGAAGAGAGGGGAGAGAATATAAAAGGAGAACTCTATGGCAGCTTGGAGAATTAATGTTGCCAGAAGGATTGCTGGAAATAATTCTTTTAGACCTGCCCTGGTATGCCCTCCAGGGCCACTGGCCATGGAAGCCTTTGGAAATCTGGAGAGGGGTTCTCAGTCTTGTTTCTCCACAGGGGCAGACAACACTTCATATGCCCAGCCAAAAGGTGCTGTGTTCCAAGCTGTTTGGAACCCAACCCAGAAATTATAGTGGTTGTCCTAAATCACATTTTCTGTCAGGATTGGGCCAAGCAGATGGGTTTATGTCCTGTCGAGTACCCAAAGGAGTGCAGTGATAAGTCAAAAGTTAGCTGCGATAGCCAAAGAAGTGTCAGCTTCCATTTGGGTCTGATGACTTCACATCTAGGACCCTTCATTCCAGTTCACTGTGTTCTCACCACTGATAGACTATTGCTGCCCCCTCTTCACATCTATTGTGTTTTCCTGATGCCTCTGTCTCCTTCCTCATAGCTTAGCTTCCCTAGTTTAGTCTTTTCTGATCCCTCAGATGTCAGTGTATCCCCGCCCCATACCAACATTACCTTTTATTTTCTTTGTGACTGTTAACAGTCCCTCTGGAAAGGCTTGGACTGGCTTTCTTGCATGGGGTCTAAGTCTTTAAATACCCAGGAAGTCATCTATCTTCCCAGTTCAGAATGAGAGGAAGCCAAGGAAAGATCAGGACTAGAGGGAAGGCCTTTATCCACAGTGGGAGTTTTAATTATCTCCTTCTCAAGAGAGGAAGGGAACACATGCCAAGGGAAGGGATGTGGATTTTTTCCTTGGCCCCCCTCATCAGGCAGAAGTCATGACGATGACCATTAGCAGCTGCACTCCTCAGACTGATGCTGCCTCCTGGGACAATGGAGAGGTGAAACCTAAAGAGGCAAGATATAAGACTGTTTTTGTTACTGTTCTTAATCATGGCACCCTCTCAGCTGGCTGGAGCACTGAAGGGAAAAAAAAAACATAAATGGAGGAACCCAGGAGTCCTTATCCACTTGTCAATGCCTTACTCAAGATGGGTATGACTACCATCCACGTCTAAGAATGCTCTTTTATTCCATTTAAGACACCATCTAACCTTATTTCTCATAAATAGCTGTGGTTGGTTTTGTCCTTTGCATTTCCTTATGTCCTTCTGTTTGGGGCATGAGAGCCTGGGATATTTCTGGTAACCACATAGGAGAAAGTTACCTTTCCCAACTCAGAGCTGATTGGTTAAAGTGTTTCTTTTTCTCTCTCTCTAACTGGAAACATAATCATGTGCTATTCGGTTTCATAATTACACTTCCAAGGGCAACTATGCCCCTGTCAGACTGCAAGACTAAACACATAACATATATATTTGTATTAGTTTGTTTGTGTAGTTTATCCCCTGATAAGGGATATGTTCTCAAGGTCCAAGATTGTTTAATGTTTGTATGCTAGGTTTGTGCCTGGCACATAGTAGGTATTTAATAAATGCTTGTCAAATGGATGAATGTTACGAGGAACAACCAAATAAATGAAAGTTGTTATATATAGTTTTATATACACATATATGTACATATATATGCTGATAACTGTATTTCAATACAATTAGTTTCCTTTGTAATCCTGTGTACTTTGTTTTTTGCATTTAAAAAACACAATTCTGAGAAAGGCTTCACTAGACTTCCAGAGGAGTCTCATGCACCAAAAAGGTAAGAATCTTTGCTTTAAAAGATGTGTATATTCTAATTCTTTTATTCTACTACACAAGGCAGTTATCTATCTACCTGCGCAATCAATAGTTCCGCAAGTGTCCAATATAAAGAATAACCACTTCTATCTTAATGTCATTGAAAAATACAGGAAGCACGAGATTAATGACGATGGTGATGATGACAATCAACTCTAACGAACAACTTTGGAATGGAGTAATTCAAAGAAATTGGAATCTGCTAGAGCCATCACAAATGAATTATGATACCACAATACTTGACAGAGAATAAAAAGACTTCAGGACCCACCCCCAAAAGTGGCTCAGCAAGAGCTTGGGGGAAAAAAGACAACTATCTAGTGATGTTCCTAAAAACCGGCCAGTCCCCAACACCGTCATGGCAGAAGCAACCCGACAAAACTATTGACTTGTCTGCTCTGTAGGCCATTCTTTTCGCTCTCTACTCTTGCCCTTGTGAGAAGTCCTCGGTTGCTGAATCTACCATTATTTGTAGTGGTGCTGAACTGACCAGAAGTTCAAACAGAAGAAAGCCTCACCGCCTTGGCAGCATTAGGGCCCCTGACCCTAGCCATTCCCAGATATGGCTTCCAAATGTTAGGAACATGCTTACGTTGTCCAGGAAGAAACAATACTCATCGGGAAGCCAGGAGCGTTTTAATTATATTTTACATTTATTCAGTCTGAATAAATGAGTACAACCCCTGAACAGAGTACAGGAGAGTACAAAAACTCAGATGGACACCAATTCTTTTACTGAGACCCCCATTTCAAATCTCCCGCCAGGCTCTTCATTGGCCAGATACAACCCCCTGACTGCCTAGTCATGTCCTCCTCAAATGGCTCATTTAAGCATGCGTACAAGCCTAGAACCTTTCACCGAAGCAGAGGCCTGGTCTCTTCTAGATCAGAGGTCTGATGAGAATTAGTTCTAATCAGTAACCTGACTTATATTCTGATAAAGCTGGAGGGAGGGGGAGGGGGAGAGGGATATTTTCAACTTTGTAGAAACAAAACTGCTCCCCCCATTTCTTACACAAATGAGCTCCATCTCAAGAGACAGTGATACAGCAGCAAAGCCCACTGGGGCTGGGGGTGCCCTTGTAGGGGTGGCTGGCTCTAGGGCTGATCTTGGGGCTGCACTTGGAAGTCTCATCATTGCGTATTGTAGGAAACCCTTCCTGAAGCGACATCTCTTCTCTTACACTATCCTTGGCTTTGCTCTAAGGCCATGGGGCTCTTTTGCCTGAAGATGGCCCTTTCCATCCTGTTCCACATATGAGAAACCTTTTTACTCCCCCCCCCCACCTCTTTTTCCTCCTAGTCCCTATGTCTCCTGACTACTTTGCCCTCCACCTCCACCCCCAACAGGCAGCCCTGGGGAAAGTTGAAGTTGACAGAGGGAAGATAAATAAACACTATGTTAATTGAAAATACATATTTAAGATTTATGGAAAAATATTGGAAGGCTACATAAAGCCAGTAGGCATAGTAGAGAATTTGAATATTCTCTACACTCTAGTACCAAATTCTAGACAAAGATAAAACCCTGCAGAACTGAAGACAGAAAATAAAAGCATATCAGAAATTCTTGATCCTCTTAACAATTAAAAGCAAAATCCAAGAGCAGTCAAAGTAATGCCAAAGAACTAAACAATTTAATGTCAATCTAAGACTATACTATAGAGATTTGAGAAGAGAGGAAATTAGAGGAAAGGGAGGACCCCTGACAAAGGAGGGATGTGGAAAATTTCTGATCCCCCATAACTGAGAACAGTACAAAACAATGAAAGTTCAAGCTGGATCATAGCTGTAAAGGAAGGCTTGAGTGCATTAATATAACGGTCAAATCAAGGGAGTCCACTAAAGCTCTAGCTTCTATGAAAAACTAGAAATTCATGCAGTTAGATGAGATCCATAATTATTGCCTCAAATGCTTCTAAATGGCATATGATATTACTCTGCTAGCTTCCTCTCTGATGCAACTTTGAGGCCATCTATCATAATGAAGAGAAGAGGTTAATGAAGAGGTAATCATTGAAAGCCTATTTTGTATTTTTGTGCTTTGTACAAAACATTTACAACTTTCTTTATTCAAAAAAACTATAAACATTTACAGGAAAACGACATGTGAAAAGTTCCAGTTTTTAATACTACCTTTATTGATTATTGCACTGCCTTTGATTCAATTCCATACTCATGGTTCAGTCATATAATATAAATACATTTTTTAAAAAGATCTAAGCAGGGGCAGCTAGGTGGTGCAGTGAATAGAGCACCGGCCCTGGAGTCAGGAGGACCTGAGTTCAAATCCGGCCTCAGACACTTGACACATGTACTAGCTGTGTGACCTTGGGCAAGTCACTTAACCCCAATTGCCCTGCCCAAAACAAAAAAGAACACAAAACAAAAGATCTAAGCAGAGTAAGAGTGTTTAATGTCCATGCGGAAAATTGTTTTTTATTTTAAAATATGCCCAGCACAGTAATGTCAAGAAGAATCACATGCAGAGAAAGAATTACAGAGTCTGAATGCAGATTGAAGCAAACTGTTTGTTCTCTCTCTTTTTTTGTTTTTGTTTTTCTTTTTGTTTTGTTTCTTCTTTTTCATGATTCATTCCATTGGTTGTAGTTCTTCTTTACAACTTAATTATTGTGAAAATACGTTTAGTGTGAAGGTATACTATAGAGTCTATATTGGATTGCCTGCTGTCTTGGGTGGGGAGGTGAGAGGGGAGGGAGGGCGAGAAAATTTGAAACTCAAAAACTTGAGGAACTGAACGTTGTAAACTAAAACTAAAAATAAATTAATTAATTTTTTAAAAGAACAGTTGATATAAAATCCTGCAAAGAGACAACTTCCAAAGAGACCATTTTAGCCTGCTATGGTTCTAGAATGTAAATCAATTGTCATAACCTCTGAGCAGAACAGAGTATGCTTTTCAAATTAGAGGAAGTCTTAAGTTAGAGAGCTCCACTGAAAAGCACATTAAACAGTTACTTTCTGCAATGATCGATGTGTGATCAGGAGTTCATCAGGGCAAAATTATTATTCTAAAATTCTAAAAGGGAACTGAACTTAGAGTCAAGTTTCCTGAGTTTGATTCTTGGCTCTACCACCTTCTACGTATGTAAACTTTTGCAAGACATTTAACCTCCCTAGGCCTCATCATCTAGTAAAACGAGGGGGATTGGACTAAATGGCTCCTGTAGCCCCTTCCAACTCAACATCAATGTTGCTGTGAGGAATCAAGAAGAAAGCTGAGAATGTGTATGTAAAGAGACTGGCTGGCATCCTGAAGTCAATGTGTAAAGGGAAAAACACATTTAGAGCAGCTAACATCTATGCAATACCAGACTTAACATATACTGATATAGAATATGTCCAAACAAAAACCCTTACAATGTGAACAAAACACAGAGCTGAGACTAATCAATAGTACTTTGCAAAAGAAAAATAGAATCTGTACAATATATCACTGTAAGTTGCAAAACTTGGCACCTACCAAATATCTAGAAAGACCAAATCAAGTGGACAGAATTAAATACCAGAAGCTCTTTATCCTTCATAAATTAACAGATGACAAATTCCTACATGGGGTGGGGGGGGAGGAAAAATAATAAGCATTTTATGGCACCTAGTATGTGCCAAGTACAGTGCTAGGTGCTTTACAAATATTACCTCATTTGAGCCTCACAGCAACCCTGAGAGGCAGATGCTATTATTATCTTCATTTTGGGCTGGGGAAACTGAGGCAAACAGGTTATGTGACTTAGTCAGGATTGCACAGCTAGTAAGTTACTGAGGCCAGGCTTAAATTCGTGTCTTTCTGATTCCCGGCCCAGCATTCTCTCCATTGTACCACCTAATACAGACCCCCAAATAGCCTTGAAGATCTACAAACAATACTATACTAGAGCCCAAGCATAATCACCAATGAAACTGCTTGTTTCTCATGATTACTATTATAATGATGACCAACAAAAATTTAAAAACAACATTTTTAATAGAGGTCACCATACTGATAACACATGATCTCTAATTAGCATAGAATGAAAAGCTTCAAAATATTGAGACAAAGAAGAAGAAACAGGAACCTTGTAGGCATAGGAAGACATTATTTTTGTCAGCCTGTCTCCTGCTGGAGTTGTCCTGAGGATGCTTTCAATGATCCTACAAAAGAACTGAAATCTCCATATTTCGATCACAAGAAGAAACCATTAAATCTACCGGCTCAATAGTCCTCTGAATATTAAATATAAAGAAACAGCAGTGGGATAGTGACCTGTCTCAGCAGAATTATTTCTATCTGAATATAAGAGAAAAAGGATGAGAATATTCATAGTAACATATTTATATAACACTTACAAGTTTGCAAGACTCTTTCCAATCCTGAAGGGCAGGTGGTACAAGCAAAGTATTATTATCCTACTTTATAGATAAGGAAATAGGTAGAAAGATATTAAGTGCCTCATTCAAGATGGGGTTTCCTGACTCCAAATCCAGGGCTCTTCCAATTTATCTCACCTAAAATGACCATCCAGAACACAACAGAATTCCTCCAATCTGGTCATTCTTTCAGTCTGGGTTACCATGTGTCCACATATGAAAAAAACTGTTGTAGATTTTACAATAAGAAAAATCAAACTTCGTTCTTTTCTTTAGTCCATAACAAGCCTGAAACCAGTTTCAACCAAACTGGATGAGTTCATCTAAAAGGCTAGCATCCCACTGATGAAAACATGCACCCGTGTCTTTTACCTTTTTTCAAATACTAGAAATTTTCTTTTAATTCACTGAATAAGAGATGCGTGACCAATAGTTATAAGCTCCTTGATACTAAGGTTATTATATAGAATTTTTGTCAACTGGTATTTCCAATGTACTAGAAAACGGTGGGTTGAAAACTGAAAGATTGAGTCAAACTAGCCAGCACATTTGAAGAATGTCACTGTCTAATACCATATCAACTAATCTGTTATCATATTGTTGAGCTTTTTTCACTGACCATCTGGTTATTTTGTCATTGTATAGAGAGATCTAAAAAAGTCTTTTGGCCTATGCCTATATGTACATGATTCCTGTTCAGTTGAGGAAAAAATTCAGCCAACTAGAGCTTCAGTCTGTTTGATGACAAGCAAACAGTTCATTGCCTCCCCTGAATTGACTGAGCCGGCTGCAGCTTTTGATAACACACAGAAAAAAGATGGTAAAAATGTCTTTAGTTTGTTGGGCGACATAATGTGTAGTTTTAAAAACAAGCTCTGAAAAGGACAGAATGGCATAGATTTCAAAGCAGTAAACATTATTTATTTTGTGACTGCAATTAAGATTATGGCTTAATATTAGTTTCCAGGTTTTTAAGGAAATATGGTCAGTTTTTCCACCAACATAGGTCAAACTATGTACATGTGACTGCATTAATACAGTCAGAGATGCATCCTTAATTAACTTCATTCTTGTGCTGGATCAGTTGAATAGCACCAGATATTCACAGGGACAGAAATCTGGGAATCTAATCAAACATCAGTCAACAACATTTGTTGTGAACCTACTTTGCCCAGCATCTGTTTTCGATTCTGCTTTTGTTTGGATTGCCTCTTATCTTCATCATGTCTATCTAACACTACAATCAACCATGGCTGTCCAGACCCACAGTTGTGTGGTCACAGCTGAGTGAGGAGTAGGTGCTGATAATGGATGCCACTGCTGTTTTAAACTGCTTCTTTATGTAAGATAGACTGCCATTAGCTGACATTTTCTGCCTCCTTGTACCCTGCTTTATATAAGGCATTGTTCCCTCCAACTTTGGATCACCCACCCCTTCCCCTGCTCTTGGGCTGAGTTCATGACTTTTTGCTTAGGACTGGCTGTTTCTGTGAACTCCTAGCTTTTACCTTGACCCAGCCTAACTTCTGGTCTATTCACTTAGATCTCGACTTAGATCTTACTGTTCCCCCTCATTTCTCCCTTTGGATCTGTCAAATGTTGCTGTAACCCTATAATCTCTGACACATGTAAGCCCCCAGTCCCTTTCTCTGCCCTGTCAATTGGAGGGGCCCAACAGTGACCTAGCTGATTCATGGACCTCAAAACTATTGTCATTTCACCAAATCAATCATTTGGCAATCCAATTCAGTATTAAGATTGACCACAACTAGCAAAGTTGCTGTACCAGTCCAGTTACATGGGCAATAATGGCACAGTCTGACCCTGTGGCTTCCCTTGAAGACAGGCAACTTCATTAACAAATCTCCTTGTTGGAAACAACTTCTCCCTCACTGCCTAATATCATATTCTTCTTTCAAGGGCGATGATACTCTAATGTTTCACTGAGCATCATTATTTTATCATGAATATGTCCTAATAACCCCCCCATTAATGTCATTCTTCCAATCACTCATTTGTAACATAGTTCATATTATTAATAACAAGCATTTATATAGTACATTAAGGTTTGCAACACACAATTACTCTCACAACAATCCTGAGAGGTAATGGATGCTATCATTACCCCCACTTGACAGATAAGGAAACAGAATCAGACAAAGGTTATCAGCCCATGGTCACATATCTAATAAGTGCCTATAGTTGGATTTGAATTTAGGTCTTCCTGACTCCAGATGTAGCATTCTATCCTCTGTACCACCTAGTTTATATAGTGGCAAGGAACTGAAAAACTAAGGGGGTGTCCATCGCTTAGGAAATAGCCGAACGAATTATACATTGTAAATGTAATGGAAATTTTTTTAATGTAAGAAATGATGGGATGGCTTCAGAAAAACCTAGAAAAACTTGAACGAACTAACACATAGTGAAGTAAGCAGAATCAGGAGACTAATTTATACTATGCCAACAACATTGTAAAAATGAGTAGTTTGCAAATACTCAAGAACTGATTGAACTATGATCAGAGGTCTGATGATGCTACCCACCTCCTGACAGAGGGGTGAATGACTAAATATGTAGAATGAGACATCCATTTTTAGACATGGCCTATACAGGAATTTGTTTTCCTTGACTATGTACGTTTGTAACAAGGATTTTGTTTTTTTTTCCCCCCTGCCCCCCGCCATGGGGGAATGGCTGGTGAGATAGTGAAAAAAAATAAATGCTAGATAACTGAATCCTATAATGCTTTATCTAATTTCATTTTCATGGAACCAATTAATGACATCAAGGTGTGTATGTGCATGAAACAAGCAAGGTGTGTGTGTGCATGTGTGTGTGTGCATGTGTGCATGTAAACACCTCTTTCAATGAATTTAAAAGTATGTGCCCATCATTAAAGATTATTTTTGGGACCACCAAAAAATGGCATTGTTGAGATTTCAGTGGTTACTCTACTGAGAAGTATATTTGATGTCTGAGTTTTAGTGTCTTTGAATCTTTAGTAAACAGGTGACTCTAATTTTCTGCACGTTTCCCAAACCAAAGAAAGAGGGGAGTTCTTTTGGTGCTTCTTCCAAGTTCTCTTCCCCAAGACCATCTTGCTTTCACTGTTTTACAGCTTCTGACATAAGATACCCACAGAATCTACATTCTTCATGAGTCTGAGATAGTCTCTGACCTGAGACCTAATGAAACAGGCTGAGTATGTCAGTAACATCAATGATTTAG
The DNA here is from genome assembly GCA_028646595.1 of Phalanger gymnotis. Classification (NCBI taxonomy): domain Eukaryota; kingdom Metazoa; phylum Chordata; class Mammalia; order Diprotodontia; family Phalangeridae; genus Phalanger; species Phalanger gymnotis. The sequence continues at coordinate 63,954,349 of CM053624.1, forward strand.
AAATATAATGCTTCAAGAATCCACAATTTTGTCAGAGTGAACAATCCCTTCACTGATGCACGTCATGACTCCTCTTCACCTTAATGGATGGTCTTTGTAAGTTGTTGTGGCCAAAGAATTCATCTGGCCACAAGCCTCCCAGAGCTTAGCTAGGACTGCCCTTGGCTAATAGACATATAGTCAATCACTTGTCCTGTACCGGAAGCCTTTCCCGTATTCCTCCTGACAGAGCTAGCAGTCTGCTGGCACAGCCTTCAAGAGCCCTGGCTCACCTCCACATCAGACTTGAGTAGGGGAATGACTTCATATTACAGTTCATGGTACACTGTTGGTACTCCCAGAATCCCCACCCACATTGTCCCTGCCTCAGCCATTTCTTTACACTCATTTAATTTGCACCACACTAAAAGGGCCATTTACTTTGCAGCATCATTAAGAGAAATCAGTAGCATTTTGTTTTAGGTCTTCTTTTGTTTTTTACTCTTTCAAAATAAACAGCAATAACCTGGAGACTCTGTAGAAATACTGAACCAAATTTGGCATTTTTGAGAACTAAGGCAAAATTATGTAATAGTTATTACATCATAGTTATTAAATCACAGTTTCTATATCAGGATTTATAATTAAAAGCAGAGATAAAACAAAATCTCATTAATGCCTGCATATTTTTTATTGATTTGACCAGCCAGAATAGTGTTTACTAAAAAGAAAAACTGCTTGATGCCATCTAGTGGATACTTAGAAATAGTTTATCTCAAAAATCTGGCTATGTACGTAAGGAGAATAAAGGAACAAGAATTTATTAAGCACCTACTATGTGCCAGGCACTGTGCTAATCACTCTTTAAATATTATCTCATTTGATCAAGGGGCCAGGAATAAGACACAAAGATGGTGTACCATCTTTTCTGGTAACAAGAGTAGGGCTGTTTAGCTGAAAAAGTTAATATGGGGCATAGAGTGGCAAGGTTAATGTTGAAATCACAGACCTACCGCTTAATTGCTGGCTGTGACATCCACCCCAAACTCATTTTCCTCATGTGTATAATAGAGATAGAAAGGTTGGATTGTGTAGCGGATAGAGAGCTGGCACTGTAATCAGGAAGGCCCAGCTGTGTGCCCCTTAGCAAGTTAATTAACTTCTCTCTGCCCCAAGAATAGGCTGCAGAGCTGTTGACAACATGTATTGGTAGAGAGAGCCCCTTAAACCAATTACCAATCCTAAATACCTGTACAACCTACATTACAGGTTTGTTTGAAGATCAAACGATAATAGTATGTGTGAAAGCATTTTTTAAAAACCGTAAATGATTATACAAATTTAAAAGTTCATCATTCCTACAAAGAGGCAGCTTGGAGTAGCTGATGATGTCTTTAGGTCTGGAATCAGAGAGCTTACTTCAAATTCTACCTGTCACACTTAGGAGCTGTGTGACTTTGGTTGCTTAATTAACCTCTGTGTGCCTCGGTGCCTATCAGCCCTGGGAAACTGAGGCAAATAAAAATTAAGTGACTTTCGCAAGATTCACATAGCCAGTAAATATCTGAGACTGCATTTTAACTCAGGCTTCCCTGACTCCAGGCCCAGTGTTCCATTCACTGTTCCATAGAGATGCCTCGATTCTCTCAACTATAGAATGAGGTTAGATGGCCTCCAATATCCTTTCTAGCACCATGATCAAGGATAAATTTTCAGCACTTGCTTTCAGGTGGCAGATGAATTACTCTGATTATACATGAGGAAAAGGCCTACCTCTCCAAATAGGCACGTGTTGAGATCTGCTCACTGAATCACAGATCCTTCACGTACTTCACCAAAAAGCTCCCTTTCTGTTGTCTTTCTCGGGCTTCTGTGTCTCACAGGTTTGGATGATAGATTTGTTTTAAACGTTCAAGATTCACACCTGATAGCAATTGGAGGTGTTAGATTAAAGGAACCGAGTAATCTTCTCCATCCCCAAACATACAGACTGTGGGGAACCATAATGACGAAGTCTCGGGGAGTCTTCAGAAGACACTTTAACTCCTGCAGGTTTCAGGGAACATTTCCTTCCTTCCTTATCACTAGGTTCGCACTAACCTAGAACGCTAACCTGAGTTACTTCGAGGTGAGACAGCATGAGACGTTAGAAAGAGCACTGGTTCTGGAGCCAGAGGAGCCGGGTTCAAACCATGTCTCTAACACCATCTATGATGCTGGGACAATCATTTAACTTCCCTGGCCCTGGAGGGAGGAGAGGTAAGAAGCATTTATATAGTGCCCACTACGTGCCAGAACTGTGCTAAGTGCTTTACAACAACTCTGTGAGCAAGGGCTATTGTTATCTTTATTTTACAGTTGAGGAAACTGAGGCAAATAGAAGTGACAAGACTTTCTCTAGGTCATACATCAAGTACGTGTCTGAGGCTAGATTTTAACTCAGGTCTCCCTGACTCCAGGCCCAATGTTCTATCCACTGCACCACTTATAGGCCTCAATTCCATCAATTGTTCAAAGACAAGATTGTACGGGATGGCCTCCAATATCCCAATTCTAGCACCATGGTTAAGGATAAATTTTCAGAAACATACTTTCAGATGGCAGCTGAATTATCATGATTATACATGAGGCCTCTCCAAATATGTGTAGATTTAGTACAATTAGCACCAAATATGTAATATTAAGAAAGCATTGAGGACAAAAATGAAAGAGATTCTTGCCTTCAAGAAACTTACATTTGACTAAGGGATACCATATGTGCACAAATAAGCAAATAGAAGAGGAAGTAAATATAAGGGAGATATAAAGCAAACACAAGAGAAAGTAAATGCAAGGGAAATATAAATATAAGGGGATTGCCCAATAATCGAGGGGATCAGGAAAGGCTTCCTGTAGGAGGTGGCACCTGAGATGAGTCTTGAAGGTAATGAGGGATTCTAAGAGACAAAGGCAAAGGAGAGCATTTATCTCATGGGGACTAGATGGTGTGAGGTCATGGAGCTAATAGATGGCAGGTTGAGTTCAGGGAATAGTTAGTAAGTCAATTCACCTGGTATGCAATGAGTGTAACGAGGAAAAGTATGAAATTAGGCAAGAAAATTAGGTGGGAGCTAAATTGTGGGGAGCCTTAAGTGCCAAGCTAATCAAGAGAGTCCAAGGCAATGTGGAAAAAGCAAAAGATTGGGGCAAAGAAGGCCTGGGTTCAAAGACTGACTTGGACAAGTTACTCATTTGTAAAATGAAGATAATAGCTCTTTTCCTTGATGGCAATTGCAAGATATAAGAACTGCAAGATTTCTGGATGGATAGAGGTAGAAGGTGCTGCCCCTGGTTGCCTTTTCTCCCTACATGACCATGAACAACACATGGCCACTTCTGTGCCTCATGTGCCTTGTCTTTTCTGTTCTTAGGTGAATAACCATCAGAAGTGGAAAGGGCCCAAATATAACCTTGTGAACTGCAAAAGGTCAGAAAGGCTACCAGAAAGCCAGCAAGCGGAGTTCATCAAAGAGTCTTCCCATAGCTGCAACAACCATGCTTCCTTCCCCATTGCCCTTCTTCATTACCTTCCCTCTTCCAGCATGTTAGAAAGGCTATGTTACAGAACAAAAATCTTGTAACCAGAATACTTGGGCAGCACTGCGAACACCAAGAAGCCTGATCCCCATAATATCTATGTTCCTTCCTTCAAAGGTGCTTTGGCTAAGTTTGTTTCTGTTTTCATGATCCCTCTATCATTAGCCTAAAGGAGACATATTTGAGAAAAGTCAGAGGCCCCATCTGGGGAAGAAACCCCATCAGCTAGCATGAAAAATCAGTGTGGCATAGTGGATAGAGCTATGGACTTGTAGTCAGGAAGACCTGAGTTCAAATCCAGTTTCAGACATCTACTATATATGTGTGTGTGTGTGTGTGTGTGACCCTGGACAAGTCATTTATTCTCTGAACATCAGTTTTCTCCTCTAAAAGTGATAATAATAATAGTACTTACCTAACAGATTTGTTCTGAGGATCAGATGAGATGATGTCTGTAAAGCGCCTTATAAACCTTAATATGGGACATAAACTTAAGCTATTACTATTATTACTAACATTCTGTGGAACCTTAAGATCTGCAAGGGAAGTGTCATCAGCTTCTTGAGTCCAGATTATATCTGAATGGATAACAGGCTTCCCAGGCCCTTGGAATGTGATCCTATCACCTTTTTCAGGGGCCTTGTGTTATGGTAATTAGGGTGGGACTTTTTTACTGTTCTTTCTTTTGGAATGCTGAGGTAATCAAGTACCTTTGATGAGTTTTGCTTTTCAAATGTAATGGCAAGCAAAGTGGACTTTTGTTATCTTCCTTTTGGAGTGCTTCTCAGTACTAAGGAATCTTTGCTTGACTCAGGAGGCTTTGATGACCTGCTTTCATCAAGGAAAAGCCTAGTTCACATAGGTTTGAGTTGCATGGTTGTGACACCCTTTGACCCTGAAGAAGTATATATAAACTCAGAGGTTAGCATTTTGCCTCTGGCGGCACACTCATTGAAAGAGTGTTGGTGATGAGACTCTGGGTAGCTGTTGAAGCAGCCCCCCAACCCAGCTTTGAAAACCCAGATGTTGGTGCTTTTCTCTGGTAACTATGTGTGTATTGTGATTTGGTCAGACAGATAAAAGCCTGCCTGTGGATCTGTTTGTAATTTCTGCTTCTATTTGCTCTGAAGTTCAGGGGGTTAGCTTTTCCCCCTGAACTAAGTGAATGGTGTATGTATGTTTAATTAAAGTAAAATTGTTAACCACTTAAAGTTACTTTCCTTAGAAAAGCAGATCAAAGGATCTGTGATAGCAACCCTCCTGTGTGCTCTTGTTGTCTGTCTTGTTTTTTGGTCTTTCACCTCCACAGCAACTGCTAGCAACATTGTTGTTACACCTTGCTTTCTGAATCCTATCATAGACGGTCTTCCAGAAGTTGGCAGAGGACCCCGGACCTGACCTGTTTGGAATTAATGGGGATCATGGAGAAACAGAGAATGACTAATGTAGATCATGAAGAGCAGATCCAAATGAAGGGAGCTAATCAGGTTACTCTTGTGCCCAGAACAAAGAAAACAGCTAGTTCAGGAAACTTGGATGGGTAGAGATCAGGGATGCTTCTGATTTAGGTTCAAATGGTTATTTAAGGAGTAGTTCTGACTTGAATTCATCCAAGGGGTTGGGCCTTAGATGCAGACAGAGAGGATGGCACTTCTCCAGTGGACCAAGGAAAAAAAAATACAATAGCATGTAAGTGGAACTCTGCAAGGTTCTACAGAATACAAAGTCTTCATAAGATACAACCACTGCCCTCAATCTAATGGGAGGGGGAACATGCACATAGGTAGCTAAAATGTATAAAATGTAATCGGTACACATTTAACTATGCAAGTAAAAGGATGAACTAACAATGAGAGTCCTACAAGGGGCACTATGGGAAGGGGTACCAAAGCAAGAAAAGGGAATGGCTAGGAAACTAAGGGAAGATTCTGCCCTGCTTTTCCAGCTGTATGGAATCTGCCAGACAATTGGGGATCCCTCTGGAATTTTGTTTGTTTTATGTCTAGAAGGGAACGGGGTAGGAAGGGTGAGAGGGGAATGGGAGGCCTTCAAGTACCCAATGTATTAAGAGAAAATAACATTTGTTGCTTTCCCCTTCAATCTGACAGGTGTAAAATGATATCTCAAGGTTGTCTTAATTTGCATTTCTCTAATCTATAATGATTTAGAGCATTTTTCATATGACGATAAATTGTTTTGATTTTTTTATCTAAAAACTACCTGTTCATATAATTGTGATATAATACTACTGTGCTATAAGAAACGATGAGCTCAACGATCTTAAAAAACGTGGGTAGACCTACACAAAATAACGAAGAGCAAAATGAGCAGAACTAAGAACATTGTATACACAACAGCCATGTTGTTTTAAGAACAAGTTTTAGTGAATAAGAAATTTATGTGATAACTTTATTATATATTCAAAAGGAATAACAAGTTGTACATTCACATACAATGATCTTTTTTATTATACTATGTTATGGAAATGCTTATTTTATTCCATAAAAGAAAAATAAAACAAATTTTAAAATTTAAAAAGAGAAAATAATAAAAACAATAAACAAGTACAGTGGAGAGCAATGCTATCTGTCCATGGGAAGGTTGGGTACAGAAATTAAGTTTCCTGAGACAGGGCTAAAGATGTTTCCTTCGTTCTGAGTGGCAGAGTGGATAGAGTGGCAGGCCTGAAGTAAGAAAGAACTTAGTTAAAATCTGGCCTCAGACACTTTGCTGTGTGACCCTGGGCAAGTCACTTAACCTCTGTCTCAATTTCCTCAACTCTAAAATGGGGATAATAGCCCACTTCACATGGTTACTGTGAGGATCAAATGAGATAGTACAATGCCTGGCACATAGTAGGCACTTAATAAATACTTGTTAAAAATATTAATTTTTCTGCTGGGGACCCGCATAATTCAATTCAATGAACTTTCTGAATGCCTGCTATGTATGATGCATGCACTATGCTGAGCGCTGGGGATACAAATAAGAAAAAGACAGTTCTAGCCCTCACAGAACTTATAATCTAATTGGAGAAAGTAACACACAAAAAGAAGCTGGGAAGGAGGGGAGAATCAAGGGTTACTGAGCATGGTGGCATAATGTTCTATGGAGTCTCAACCAAGCAGAGCTACTAGTGAAAAATGGAAAGTTAGTTTGTGAGCTTGGAAACCCTGAGTTGGGTTATTTTCCCTAGCATCTCCTGGAGACCCAGGATCTGTGATCTGGCTCTAAAAACTCTTTCTCTTGCCTCTGAAGCTGGGAACTCTAACAAACAATGTTCCTCAGTCATAGGCCTCCAAGGGCATGATCAGTGAAATAAGGTGGTTGATGGGTTTTACCAGAAGGTACAAGAAGTCAGCTCATAGCCCTGACAAGGGCACTACCCTCTTAGCCATTCTGAAACTGCCTACAGGTAGCAAAACAAAGTACAGAGAGCCCAAGCCACTGGTTTGACAGTCCATCACACTTTGATGTGTTTTAGAAGAAGGAAGAGTAAGAGACCTAGGTGAGCATTCTTTGGAAAAGTACAAGAAAATGATAGGCTAGGGAGTCTGGCTAATATACACATGGCTTGTGAACAGGGGTGTGATGGTAAAGGTTTAACAACTGGCCTTTGGTGTGGGGGAGGGGGGTGCCCACTGTGGGGGAGGGCAAATATACACGTTGTACTTTGAAGTTACTAAAATTATTTTTAACATTTTCCTCATCACTTTCTTAAGTCTAGAAAATCAACAAGCCAGTAAATCAAGCCATCATTTGTAATGTTTGCTGATTTCTGAAGTGTAATACTTTCCCTCAGTCCAGAGGCGTATTAAAGCATATAGCAATATTGCTTTGACTCAGGCAGTCAGAGCCCTGTCTATTGGTCTTTATGCTAATTTCTCTGTTTGTATTTTCTCTGCTTGTACTTTCCCTGACGTTCAGGGTGCTGACCCTTCCCCTGAACTAGTGAACGTAATTAAAAGGATTGTTAACCCCTTTGTGAGCAGTCTTTCCTAGAAAAGCAGATCAAAGAACCTGTGCTAGCAGGCCATCCTGGGTATACTAGGGTGTAACAGATGGTCGTCAGAATTCCACCTGGCTATTATTCTGGGATATCTTACACAAAACAAGGTTAAAGCAAAACACAACCACAGAGATATGGCATAACAAGGGATTCAGGGTGCCCTCCTATGCACACTCATCAATATTTCAATTACACTGTGCCGAGCCCACTTGCCTTCTGTTGGGGCCTCCGCAGCATTTCATGATGAATGATAAATTCATTCATCAATTACATTTTTAAGGTAATATGGCATAATGGATAGAAGGCTGACTTTGAAGTTGAGAGAAACTAGGTTGAATTACTGCCTCTGAAACATTTTAGCTGTGTGACCATGAGCAGGTCACTTAACTTTTCAATGGCCCAGTCAACTTTCTAAGACTGAACTACAGGCAGGCTTCTTTGTGGATCTGTGTGATCTTTGTGGATCTGTGGATCTTTGTGTGATCTCCTTTGTGGAGAGAATTTGCACACTGGTAGTTCTGCATACCATTGAAATCTCAGGTCCATAACCACCCCCCTACCAGCTTGTTAAAGTACGTAGTATGTTCAAGGGATAGTGCTGGGGATTCAAAGATGGGTGAGAAATGTTACCAGCTTACAGACTGAGAAGAGAAACAACTGCCGGCTTAGCAAGAATGAAATGTCTTCAGCCAAACCTCACTATCGCAACATTTCTCATTCCTACAAAAGAGTCCCAGTGCACAATAAAAGGAAATCACTCTTGGTGGGAAAGTCAATGAGCCACCCAGATTCCCAGGATTTTTGTTCTTATTGAGAAACTGCTGAAGTAGGAAAGAAACAGAAGATAGCTGAAACCCTTAGAAACATTTTGGAGAGCTTCAATCCTTCATCACATAACAAGCGTCCGCAGAGCCTCTAAATGAGATCAAAGCCAATATAGGCAAGCAGATATTAGCCAGCAACAGTTTTGACAATTACCACCTTATAATACACTTCAAGATCTAGTACTGCTAGACCTCCTTATTTTTTTCATTAATTCCGTTGATATTCTTGACCTTTTGTTCTTCTGAATGAATTTTGTTATTATTTTTTCTAGCTCAAAAAAATTTTGGTAGTTTAATTTGGATGGTACCAAATAAGTAGATTAGTTTAGATAGAATTGTCATTTTTATTATATTGGCTCTGCCCATCCATGAATAATTAATATTCTCTAATTACTTAAATCTGACTTATTTGCATAAAATTGTCTTATAATTATATTCATATAGTTCCTGGGTTTGTCTCGGTAGGCATAATCCCAGGTGTTTTATATTGTCCATGGTTATTTTAAATGAAATATCTCTTCTTGCAGGGCTTTGTATGACAGTTTACTTTATATACTGGTACTTTGCTAAAATTATTTTTTATCTAGATTTTTTTAATTGAATCTCTAGAATTGTCCAAGTATGCCATCATATCATCTGCAAAAGGGAATAGCTTTATTTCCTCATTGCCCATTCTGATTCTTTTGATTTCTTTTTCTTCTCTTCTTGTTATTGCTAGCATTTCTAATACAAGGTTGAATGATATTGGTGATAACGGGCATCCTTATTTCACTCTTGATCATATTAGGAAGGCTTTAGCTTATCCTTGTTACAGACAATGCTTGCTGATGGTTTTAGGTAGATGCTTCTTAAAACTTTAAGAAAAAAACATTTACATGTATGTTTTCAAGTGTTTTTAATAGGAATAAGTGTTGTATTTTGTCCAAAGCTTTTTCTGCATCTGTTGAGATAATTATGTGATTTTTGTTGGTTTTGTTATTGACACGGTCAATTATGCTGATAGTTTTCCTAATGTTGAACCAGCCTTGCATTTCTCTTATAAATACCACTTAGTCACAATGTATAATCTTTGTAACATATTGTTCTAGTCTCATAGCTGGAATTTTATTTAGAATTTTTACATCAATATTCATTAGTGAAATTGGTCTATAATTATCTTTCTCTGTTTTTAGTCTTCCTGGTTTAGGTACCAGCAGCATATGTGGTTCATAAAAGAGGGTTGCCTTCTTTGCCTAATATTCCAAATAATTTGTTTGATATTGGAATTAGTTGCTTTTTAAATGTTTTATAGAATTCACTTGTAAATCCATCTGGTCCTGATGCTTTTTTTTTTTTCTGCTTAGGAAGCTCATTTATGGCCTGTTCAAGTTCTTTTTCTAAAGCAGACTTATTTAAATATTCTACTTACTCTTTTGTTAATCTGGGCAGTTTATGTTTTTTTTAAGTATTCTTCCATTTCACCTAAATTGTTAAATTTATTGGCATATGTTCAGGCAAAATAACTCCTGATAATTTTTGGTCCATTCTGCTATCCGTTTCCATTTTTATGGGTGAATTCATCCTATTCACATTCAAAATTATAATTATTAGTTGTGCATGTCATCCATCCTATTTTTCCCCACTGTTTATCATTCTCTCTTTTTGCCCTATCCCTCCTCAGAAATCTAATTTACTGCTAACCACTGCCTTCCTAATCTATACAGCCTTCTGAGAGTCCTTCCCTAATTGCCTCCCCCCTTGCCCTCCTATTTCTTCATAAGTTAAAAAGACTTTCATAGCCAACTAGATGTATATGTCATTCCCTCTTTTACTCAATTCCCATAAGAATAAGGTTCCCACTGTACCAGACCTCCACCCAATATTCCCTCCACTATAACAGTTCTTCCATTCACACCTCTTTTGTATGGAATACTTCGCTCCATTTTGCCTCTCCCTATCCAATTTTATTTTTTAGGATCATCCCATCATAATCAACACAATCCCAAGCCCTCTATGTATACTCTTTCTAACTACCTTAGTAATTATAACATTCTTAAGTTACAAATGTCATTTTCCCAACAGTTTAACTTCTTAAACCTTATTAAATCCATTATGATTAGTGTTTCATGTTCACCTTATGTTTCTCTTGATTCTTCTATTTGTATGTAAACTTTTCTGTTCATGTCTGATATTTCTTCAAGGATGCCCAAAAGTTTTTTTTTTTTTAAATTTAGCAAATATCCTTTTTTTTTCCCTTGCAGGATTACACTCAGCATTGTTGACTAGGTTATTCTTGGTTGCAAACCTAACACCTTTGCTCTTTGGAATATCATATTCCACACCCCTCTGTCTTTTAATGTAGAACCTGCTAAATCTTTTGTTAATGTGACTGTAGCTCCAGAATATATGAATTGTTTCTTTCTAATTGCTTGTAATCTTTTCTCCTTGACCTGGAAGCTTTGACACTTAACTTATAATGTTCCTGTGAATTTTTATTTTTGGATCTCTTTTAGGCAGTGATCAGTAGATTTTATTCAATTTATAATTTACCCTCTTGTTTTAAGACTTCAGATCAATTTTCCTGAATTTCTTAAAGTATTGTGTCTACACTCTTTTTATGGTAATAGTTTCGAGTTAGTCCAACAATTCTTATATCATCTCTCTTTGATCTGTTTTCTAGCTCAGTTGTTTTTCTAATAAAATATTTCATGTTCTCTTCTATTTTCTCATTCTTTTGATTTTGTTTTATTATTTCTTGATGTCTTATGAAGTCATTAGCTTCCCCTCAACCAATTCTAATTTTTAAGGAGTTACTTTCTTCAGTAAGTTTTTTATTCTCTTTTTCTAATTGGGTGACTTTCTTTTCATAATTTTCATGATTTTTTTTTACTTTACTCATTTCTTTTCCCAATTTTTCTTCTACATCTCTTATTTGATTTTTATTCCTCTTTAAGCTCTTCTAAGAACTCTTTTTTGGGTTTGTAACCATGTTTAGTTTTTCTTTGAATTTTTATAAGTAGCTGTTTTGACTTCATTGTCTTCTTCTGAGTTTGAACCCTGATCTTCTTTATCACCATAGTAACTATCTATGGTCAGGTTCTTTCTCTGTTGTTTACTCATTTTAACAGCCTATTTATTGGCTGTTAATTTTATATTAGGGTCAGGCTTTGATCCCTGGGGTATGAGGAAATATTTCAGGCTTCAGGTTTTTTGCACTGTTTTTTTCAGAGCTCTGTCTGGGGGATCTTTGACTTTTTGGCTATTCCAATGTACTGTGATCCAAGGCCTGGAGTAGTCACTGTTCCTCCAGATAACCTTGATCTACGAATGACCTCAGGTACTCCTCTTTGCTCCTAACCCATGACCAGAACCCCAGCACTGCTGCCACCACAAATGCTCTATAGGTCCCTCTGTAGCTTCAAGTGTTGGCTTACTCCTCTGCCCTGGAACTGAAAACAAGTATTCCATTATCATATGAAAGACCACAGGTAGCAAGGTCCCTACCCCTCTGTAACTGCACTCACCTCACAAAGCATATGCTCACTCTGCCTCACCTGCAAAAATAGCCAGGAACCACATCCAAACAATGCACCTGGGCCTAACGTCTAGCACCAACAGAAGGCCACCCCCTCCCATCTCCTGATCAGCCTCCCATCCCTGGAGCAAAATTTCCCCAAGCTGAGGCTGCTACCACACAGCTGCCCCCAGGGCTTGCTGCTTATTGACTGAGGTATCTGTATTTCACTTTGGCCAGACCACCATGGTAGTTCAGATCTTTCATAACTTCCTCCCAAGTTGTCTTAGGCTGGACAACTACTTCACCCTGACGTTTCATTATTTCTGCTGCTCTAAAATTCACTTTGAGGTGTTATTTTTTTAGGTTATTGAGGGGAGGGGATTTGGGAAAGCCAGGTAATATCCTGTTATTTTCTCTCGTTTTACCACAATTCTTCATACACTCACTTTCCACTCTCCCTCTTGATTGGCACAGAAATTTTGAGCTGTTCTGAATCCAACCTGGGTCAGTTCCCCACTTCTTCTTTTTTTTTTAATATGTTTCGTTTTCAGCATTGATTTTCACAGGCGTTTGAATTACAAATTTTCTCCCCATTTCCACCCCCCCCCC
>CM053624.1:63967341-64001368 GCA_028646595.1 Phalanger gymnotis
CTGGGGAACAGGGCAACCAGAATGTACGCCATCTTGGAGTGGGGGGGGAGGAAATGGGGAGAAAATTTGTAATTCAAACGCCTGTGAAAATCAATGCTGAAAACCAAACATGTCAAAAATAAATTTAAAAAAAAAATAATAATATGTTAAATACTAACCACTAATCCATCTTCTCTCCCTCCCCCACAAACCTGCAGAGTAGAAACATTCTCTTATAACATATATGTATTGTCAGGCAAAACAAAGCAAATCAGCATACAGGACATGTCTAAGAATGCATACATAAGGGAATGACCCTTTAAGAGAGTGAGTTTACTTATCTAGGGTATACATTATGTCTGCCTTGACAATTCACTTGACTAAGGCATAGGTCTTCTCAGCATTCCTAAAAAAAGCCTTTACTGAAATTAAGTATGACTCAGAATTCTAAGATATCAGTTACTCATTTGAATATGATAAGTCATAGGACATTAGATTAAGTGAAGAACATACTATGTTTCAGTGACTTGTAATATGAATAATGTAATAATTTTATGTTAATAGTTTATATTTATTTTGTATTTATATATTTGTTTTGTATTAATTAATAATTGTTTTATATTAATAATTTAATAAGTTTAGGTTAATAACTTGGAAAATAAAGACACTAAAACTCTTCTATGATTATGGAACAAATATAATTTATCTGATCACAGATTAGAGATGATGAGAATTTAGTTGCTCACCATAAGACAAGGTGGGGTTTTTCTCAAAGAGGAACCAAAGTGTGAACCCAGAAAAAAAAAGAGAAGTGAATGAGATGGAAAGAGAGAAGAGAAGATGAGAGAGGAGTAGGGTGTAAGGGGGTAGGGGTGGGGAAGGAAGAGGTAAAAGTACAGATTTCAGAACTGTAGTGTTGAGACTGCTTTCTCTCTCTCAAATAAAAAAGAAGGAATCAGCTAAACCTAAAACCATAAATGATGGGTACTGCAGTTACTATTGAGAAGTAAGTCCAACTGAGTAGAAGAACAGCTTGGAAGCAGAAAAATCAAAGAAGTCACCCCATACAAACAGTTACGTTAAGATGTTATACCCAGTTAAGGTATTAGTCGAGCATAGCATGGATCAGCTCAGCTTAGCAGTGGAAGTATCTGTCCAAAACAGATATATGTTCATCAAGGAACATTTTGAATTGAGGCAGAAAGAAAACACTAAGGTTTATAGTTCAGAGTTGTGAGTTACCCCAGGCATATGGGTTTTTCCACATTCTTGTGTTTTCCTGCCAGGTTTCCATGTATGCTTACCCTGCCTTACATATACTGAGTACATTGGTAGAAAAGTGTGACTGAGTCATATATGTGGACTGTGACATGTTATTCTTTCATGTGCCCTATATGAGTATCCATGATGTGATTATTATTGCTTTCACCTTAATGGCATAAATGATTATGTTTAAAATTTAATGTGCCATTATTTTAAGTGGCTAGATTTGTATAAATGAAAGTGTACCAGTGGGGGCTCAAGAATTCTATATTCTCCCATGGTAGGATTAACCCTAGGACCATTAAAGAGTTTGAGTGTAACCACATGTTTTCTTGTCTGGAAACCTAGACCTGGAGGTATGAGAGCAGGCCAGAGTGAATAAATCAGCGCAGGGAACAAATGAGAGATATGTCACACACACACACACACACATGTTCAATTACCTATGTTTAGTACATTACCTCTCTGCCAAGGGGCAGAAGGAATGATTTATCCTCACTGTTTTGAAGTCATTATTAGTACTTGATCACAGTACTGGTCATAGTTCCAAGGTCTTTAAAAACTATTTCTCTTCATGTTATTGTGTCATTTTACAATTTTTTTCTCCAAGTTCTGCTGAAATCACTCTACCTTAGTTAATAGAAATCTTTCCCTGTTCCTCATTGTACTATAAAATTCCACTAAAATCATATGTCGTAATATGTTCAGCAATTCTATGATTTTTAGACACACTTTATTTGCACTTATTTGCTACAAAAAAAAGTTCTGCTAGAAATATTCTTCTACATTTGGATCCTTTCCCTCTGTCCCTGACTTCTTGTCCTTACTATATATGCCTAATACTAGTATCTTTGGTTTTAAGAGATATAATGTGTTTCTGTCCTCCCACATCTTCTGTAATGATTGCTGTTTTTCCTCTTCTATCATCTTTGCCAATCTGACAAGTGTGAAATAGAACCTCAGAGTTGTTTTAACATATATTTCTTATTATTAGTCGCTTGAAACATCTTTTCATGTGGTTGTTGATAGCTTGCATTTTTGCTTCATTTGAGAACTGTCTGTTCATAACCTTTGAACACAATTATTGAGGAAAATCTCTTATCTTTAGAGTTATACAATTATTTATGTCTTGACTATTTGATCTCTATCAAAGAAATTTCCTGTGAAAAAAATTTCCAAATTACTCGTTTTCCTTCCGAATCAAACTATATTTATATTGCCTGCACAAAAGCTTCTCAATTGTTCATTTTATCTTAGCTAGTCATTTTCAGCACCCCTCCCCTTCTTATTTAGGCCCCAGTCAACACTGTCATGCCAGAGATGTCTCCTACATATGGACATATCATAGCCAAGGTGTTCACTTTCCTACTGTCACCAAATATCTCCTTAGTGAACATCAGCCAGGCAAACAGACTTGAGAGAATTCTGAGTTCAGACAGGTGATGAAGGGCTCCTTATGAGAATGACTACAAGCAAGGAAGTGAGGAAGTAAACCTTGGAGATGACAATTTCATTTTACAGATGTCACTTAACGAGGCAATGACGGAAGCTGGAGTGATGTAGTATAACGAAGTACCGTGAGCCACTGTGATCAGTCCCTCATGTACTACTAGGAAGCAGCTTGTACCAACCAAGGTATGTTTCTCTATGGCCACGAGAATCCTACGTGTTGATTTTGGATACATGGGTGAAAAGAGAGGAGACTTGAGCTTGTAAGAACCAGATTTTACTTTCTCCAAACGGTATCAATCTCTCAAAGTATGAGATTTATGCCCAATGTCTTCCATGGAAAGTGCTATCAGCTCGTGCTACTTAGAGACTTCTACTTGGGGTTTTCAGGAGGTAGAGAAATAGAGTGTGTTTTTACAAACTGTATGTTTCTCAGTTGAGAAATCAGCAGGATGAAGACCACCATCCATATGGCCTTGGCTCAGCAAAGCTCTGGTAGGAAAAAAAAAGGTACCTAAGATCATTTAAAAGATCTTCAACATAATAATAGTTTTGATAAGAAACTTTGGTCAACAAGCAAGAGAATGGACCAATGGAAAATCATTTCATATCAAGTAGTTGAAATATTGGGCAATTTGATAGTCTACAGAGAATTATTAGGTCCCATAGTCCTGTAACTGAGTATGTTAAAGAATCTGCCTTCCAGAAAGAAGCAGCAGAAAATGTCTCTGAGCTTTACTCCAGGAGAGTCAATGGCAAGGTCCACTCCTCCCAAAAGAGAAAGGCAGCATTTTAGTTAAAGATTCTAACCAAAAACAGGATCTGGAAGCAGAGAGAAGCCCCACAACCTCATGGTCAGTGTCAAACCTGGCAGCAACCCACAGCAGTCCCTGGACAATAAGATGAGAATATTATTTATTACCCAGCAGAGACTACAAAGACATCATGCTATGTGAGATCAGTGAGGAGGAGGCCCAGAAGGTGGGACCATCTGGCCCCACTACAGTGGACTTTGTGAATTACCAATCCACAAGTGTGTCCTGGCATATATTCACCTTACACATGTTCCTACATATTTGTGGCATTGGTACCCACATCTTACACCTTACCCCCAGTGAATTCTGGCTGGATATGTTATCTAAAGAGAAATTTATTTTAGAATTGTTGTTTGTCCTTCATGCTTGAAGAAGACCAAAAAGACATCACAATGCTGGGGTCAATGTACAGCATGTCCAACTGTGGCTAACCAGACCAATAAGAGCTCGGAAAGCTCTACCATGAGTGGGGCACAAATAATCTGTAGGAACAGTCAGGATGGAGAGATCTCTAAATTTGCACATCTCGTGTTTCTTTTGAGCTACTTTTATTCTGCTTTGCTCAAAGAGCATAGAGCCTTCTTTAACGTGGGCAGGCCATGCTGGACAGTCCTGTGCCATTGTCTCCCAAGTCTCACAAATGATACCAAAGTTCTTCAGAGAAAACTTGAAAGTGCCCTTCTATTGCTTCTTTTGACTTCCATGTGAGTGGCTACCTTGTGTGAGTTCTCCATAAAATAGTCTTTTAGTCAAACATTTTTGGCATTCAAACTACGTGACCAGCCTATCAAAGTTGTGCTCTCTGCAGGAGAGTTTGAATGCTTGGCAGTTCATCTTGAGAAAAGACTTTAGCATCCAGTACCTTATTTTGCCAGATGATCTTCAGAATCTTCCTAAGACAATTTAAATGGAAGCAATTAGATTTTCTGGCAGGGCCCTGGTAGACTGCCCAGGTTTCACATGTATACAACAATGAAGCCAGCACAATGTCTCCGTAGACCTTCAGTTTGGTAGGCAGCCTAATATCTCTTCTCTCTCATACTTTCTTTCAGAGCTTTCCAAATGCCGAGCGTCATCTTTGTGCACATTCTTGGAAAGTATATTGCAATATTTCTCCATCTGCTGTAACCAATGCTTCTACATATGGATGGTGTGTTTTCTTGTTAATTGGCAGGCCAAAATTTGTACAAGTAACAGAGAAATGATCCATACTTTGTTGCATCTCAGCCTCAGAGGCTGCACTGAGAAAACAAAAAGTCATCCACCAACTCTCCCTCCACTTTAGTCTCGGCTTGTAACCTTTTCAAGTTGAACAATTTTTAAATGGAAGAAAATGGAATGAAGTTTTTGTTACATTTTGGAGAACAGTTTTTTTCCATTCAGAAAATGAAATGAATTATTAAAGATAACAGAAATATACTTGTCTACATTAAAATTCTCTATAGCAAAAATATAATTAGAATAAATGGAAATGTTGTAGGTTGGGAGTAATATCCATAATAAATATGACATAAAACCTTGTATAAAATTGTTTAAGGAAATGTTTTAAAATCCCAATGGTGACTCCTAATCAATAGGAGTTAAATGATCAAAGAATATAAACAATTTTCCAAAAAAGGGAACACAAATTATTAATAATTACTTGGCAAAATGCTCGACCTCACTAATAATCAAAGGGATATAAATTAAAACAACTTCGAGATGCAGCATACCCACAAATTTGATCAAAATGCAAATTTCATGGCATAGTTGTAGAGAAATAGGGACATTCACAGAATCATAGAACTTAAGTATTAGAAGGGACCTCAGCAACCATCTAGTCTAACCTATAAACTAAAGGATTTCCCAGTATAGTAAACTCAATAAGTAATCATCCAGCCTCTGCTTGCCTTCCTCCAAGGAAGAGGATGCTGCCACCTCTCAAACCAGCCCCATCTATTTTTGAATAGCTCTGTTAGGAAGTTTTTTTTCATATCAATCCAAAAGTATCTACTTTGCAGCTCCTACCCATTGTTCTTGGCTTGGAACTCTGGGGCCAAATAGAACAAATTTAATATCTACTCCAAATATATCTATCTATCTATCTATCTATCTATCTATCTATCTATCTATCTATCTATCTATATAGATATGAATATATCTATCATGTCTCCCTGAGTTCTCTTCTCTAGACTAAACCTCTCCAGTTCTTTCAACCTATCCTCACATGACATAAACTCAAAACCCTTCACCAGCCTGATTGCCCTCCTCTGGAGACTTTACAACTTTCCTATGTTCTTCCAAAACAGTGATGCCCAGAACTGAACACAATATTCCTTTCTGACAAAAGCAAAGTACAGTAGGACTACCATCTCTCTATTCCTACAAGGATCTCTATTCCTTTTTAATGCGGCCCAAGATTTATTTATATGTTTTTTGGCTTGCAACATTGTACTGCTGACTCATTGTCCACTAAAATTTCAGATCTTTCTTCAAAACAACTGCTGTTAAATACGTACGTTACAAAGATAATCAACCTCTTTGACCAATAATTCTATTGTTCCCAATATACCTTGAAAGTGGTATTTTTTTTAACAAAAAAAAGACCCAAATGTATGATCTGTTCAAAGCTTTTCATAATATCATGACATATAATTACAAAGAACTGGAGGCAACCTGAATATCCAAGCATAAGGGAAATGGCTAAGTCAAGTGTGAAATTGTAATGTAATTGAATGCTGCACTGCAATTAAGATCGACGAATGTGAGGAATACAAAGAAATCTGGAAAGAGCTTCATGAGAAGAATGGAGCATACGTAGTGATCACATGAGTATAAGTCACTGAGAATAAACAACGAATCCTGATGGGGACCTGAGAGAGTGACTGAAAGATTATTATCATGCATTACGTATTGAAATTAATTAATTTAAACTAAGCAACTTGACCTGTTTGAATTAATATTTAATACTGTTTCTAATAAAAT
The DNA here is from genome assembly GCA_028646595.1 of Phalanger gymnotis. NCBI lineage: Eukaryota > Metazoa > Chordata > Mammalia > Diprotodontia > Phalangeridae > Phalanger > Phalanger gymnotis. Next base: position 63,973,812 of record CM053624.1, read on the forward strand.
GTTTATTTTTTTATCTCATTAACTTTTTGGCTGCCATATCATGCTACTGATTTATAATGGCCTTGCAGTCCACTAAAAAACCCTCAGGTCTTTTTGAGACTGACTACCATGCCTGGTGCCTCAGTCACCTTGAACTTAAAAGATGATTTTTCACCTCAATTAAAAGATTTTACATTTATCAAATTATAGCTTAATAAATTCAGCCCAATATATTAGCATATCATTTTGGATCTTGATGTTACTATCCAGCTCATTAGCTATCTTCCTAGATTTGTATCATCTGTACGTTCAATTCAACACTTTTGTCTAATTCATTAATTTTTGTCTTGTTTTATGTAGATATTTATAGATAAGTTATGGAGGTGCATTGGTGAAGAGAATTTCCTTACCTGAATGCTCCCTGTACCAATAAAATCACAGTTCAGCCACTATGCCTGTTATCCCTTATCTGGACCAGTTATTTCATCAGCATAGGAAATTCCTGATGCATAGATTTCTTTCACCTCTACAACTCCAACATCTCATCTGTAACTCAGAAATTAAGAAAACTGCTTGAGGTTAAGGAGCTTAACCTACAGTCAAACTGTTTATGTGTGTCAAAGACAGGACTTAGCTCTTCTTCACTTTAGGTCCTGCCCTCTTGCCTCGAAGTGACATATTTTTTTTAAAAAAAAGATAATCAGCACTTTGCCTCTTTTTTCTGGGTCTGAGCATAAAATTTTGCTATTTTCCAGGTCTGGCTTCCCATAATTTTTACAGCTAGGTGGCTTCAGCAAAGGAGCCCTGAGGACTGTGGACCTGCTGGTTTTCTTAGACTCTCTTATGACCCCTATGGAAGGGATTTCCCTCCAGGAAGGAGTCCAGAGTCCTACCCCAAGCTGCAAGCTCTCACATCAGGTCTTAGAATAAGCAAGCAGACTCTCAAGCAATGTAACCCCAGTTCCAAAGCTTGAAGATCACCCCCATCCCAAAGTGGGGCATTAATCTCCACCAATGAGAGAGTCTCATACCAATGGGCTTTGGAACTGGGGTTACGCCTCCATAATTAACAACAAGAACAATAATATAGTGCTTTAAGGTTTGTAAAGTGCTTCAGAATATTATCTCATTTTATCCTCATAATAACCCTGGGAAGTAAGTGCTTACTGTTACTCCCATTTTACAGATGGGGAACTCGAAGCAGAAGGAGGTTGCCCAGGGTCACACAGTTCTTAAGTGTCTGAAGCTGGATTTGGGCTCGGTTCTTTCTTGCTTCCTTGTTTCTCAGCTCTCTCCTTCCTTCCAGTACTCTATCCACCTTGCCATCTAGCTGCTGCTTGGTAATGGTGTAGGTTGTTTTCATCTTATAGGTCAGTAAATGGGCTAGTTTAAAATTTCTGAAGAGAATCTTGTCTAGACCCACAGTAAATTCTTTCTCATTTCAGGAGACTAGAGAAGAAACTATATAATAAATCTTCAAGAAGAAAGACTGAAGGGTGTGTGTGTGTGTGTGTGTGTGTGTGTGTGTGTGTGTGTGTGTGTGTGTGTGTCTGGAAGAGACTGTCCTAGTGGCAATTCTGGAGAATGACAATAACTGAAGCACCTGGGAATCAGAAGCACATTAGGTCTGTTTAAGTGGAAGATTCCCTAGAACTAGACAGACATGTGCTTTTCCATCAATAAAGCTGAGGATATATGGCTATTTGCATTTCCATGTAGGAAAACTACATGATGTATCTTCAAGGGATTGGTTCCAGAAACCCGGACCATCAAGACTTTATACCCTGGCAACACATAACAAAGATGGCCACTCAATATTCTGGCAAAGAGGCCTCTCTGAATGAAGTACAGTTCTTATATGGAAGCACAGACTGATTTATAAGGCAGAAAAGGCTTAAGGGCAAAAGCAATATTCTGGAATAATGCTCCCATGGTAATATTCTCAGAAAATCAAGGTCAACATCCACCTCATTTAGATCTCTCTGTTGTTAAAAAGGTTAGGCAGTCTGCCAAAATAGCCAAGTTAAAAGCCATATTAACTAGCAATTTCAGGAATATATTGACTGTATGAAAACTTCAATTTGGAAATCACAACAGGTTAACCACTAGAACAAGCACATGGGGGAAAAAAGTACAATGAACGCTCCAGGCGTGTGATGTGTTTTTCTCTGATTAAAAAAAATATCCTTCACGTTCATCAGAGTCCACAATGGGGTAAAACCTTATAAATGTGACAAATATAGCAAAAAATTTCATTCAGAGAGCAAGCCTCAGTGTTCACCAGTGGATCCACATGGAGAGAAACTCTATATATAAATGTGGGAGAAAATTCAAAGATTAAGCAAATTTTTATAGACATCACAGAATCCACAAAAGAAGAGAAACTCTATAAATGTGATCAGTGTGATAAATGGCCTATTCAAAGTACTTCCCTCAGTTTTCATTAAATAAGCCACCCAGAAAAACCTTATCAGCCTGATTAATGTGAGAGAAGATGCAGGTAGCTCTGATGTTTTTATACACATCAGAGGGTCCACACTGGGGAGAAGCTCTATAAATGTGATAAATGTGGCAAAGGCTTTGTTCAAAGGCAAACTTCAGTGTTCATCAGAGTATCTACATCAGAAAATCTCTACACATGTGATCAATGTGGGAGAAAATTCAAAGATCAAGCAAATTTTTATAGACATTATAGACTCTACATGGGGAGAAACTCTATAAATGCAATCAGTGTGAAAAAGTATTCATTCAAAAATATTCCCAACATTCACTGGAGAGTGTATACAGTAGAGAAGCCTTTAAATGTGATCAATGTGGGAGAGGATGGTGGTAGCTCTCATACCTTAATTAACGTCAGAAAACATACATGAGGAAAACCATTTAAACATAATGTCTGGGACAGAGTTTTCCAGAAGAGACTAGACCTCAAAGTTCATCTGAAAATTCACACTAGAGAAACTCTAGATATAAAACAAATGCAGGAAAAGCTATATGCTGAGTTTGGAAATCTGCAGTAGCTAAAGAATGAATACATGGGAGAAGCTATTTAAGCATTGCATTTGTGGGAAGAGTTTTAACTAGATTCCATACCTTTAATGCTCATCAAAAAGGACATCCAGCAATTAAACTCTGCGAAACATCGGCAGTGTCCATATTAACTATTTCCATTCAATCATAAATTTCCTCTTGAATAGCAAATTCTCTTGTTGGGTGTTTGATCACAGAGGGCTTGCTCTTTTTATATTGAACTTTCAATATTGAAATTCCTCAGATCACAAACCCTGGATTGGATGTCAGCCACAAGTAAAGTAGATGTATATTTCCTCTAATATCTCTAATCCTTGAAAATTGGAAGCATTCCAGATAACTAACTAGTTCTTTTCCCACTAAGCTTCCCACTAAGCTACCTTCATTCCATTTTGGAATCCATACAGCATGTCCCCAAAGTCTCAGTGCAGTCTTAAGCTAGTCAAACTTAAGCTATCCAAGCTTAAGACCGCACTGAGACTTTTGGGAACATTATTGTACTGGAGTGTTTATATTTAGGTTTGCAAAGCACTAACATATGTTAGCACATTTGATCTTCACTACTACCCAGGAGATAGGTGCTATATTATTATCCCCATTTCGCTCAGGCTGAAAAAGGTTGACTTGCCCAGAGTTATACAGCTAGTACCTGAGGCAGGATTCAAATTATGTCTTCTTGACTCTAGGCCCAACACTCTATCCATTGTACCACTTTGATTGCCTCATCTGTTTTAACCATATTGGTATAGGAAACCCCAAAAAGGTCTACAACTCCTATAGGACATAGGACACAGCTCTGGAAATTCTGAGACTCCTCTGTACTCCAATCACACACACACACACACACACACACACACACACACACACACTCATCACATTCAGTATGAACACTAATTTATCTGGACACACATTCTCTAGTATTAAACCTTCCTGCCAGTTAGCTACAAACTCCAAAATTGCCTGGATTTAATAAAAACATGGGAGATGTCCAAGATGAATTGTCTGCGTAGGTCTTTAGCAGACTGGTCAGCGTGGGAGGAATTTGCGAGTTTTTGTGTCTCCTTCTGATTCATATTCAGACTCTATGTAACACCTGGAACTTCAAGTCCATCCTAAGAAATCCTTTTTAAAAAAATATTCCTTTCCCCCAAATAATTCAGTCAAATTGTTTTCCCTGTACTTTGTTTTTTACAAATCCAGTCATCTTTTGTTACAGGGAGAGAATAACCATAGCCTTTTCTACTCCATGAATACAAGGAAAACTCATTAATTATGTGGAACTTATCCTTCAGAATTGCTAAGAAATAATGATTCTCCTCTGCTTCTGCCTAGCCTGTATCTGAGCTCCTCACTTTACCTACTTTATTGCTTACACACTTCTGCGTTATTGGGCTTTGGGACCAGCTGGGAAAGGTTCTTTATAAGGTCAAGGTGATGACATAACATAACAAATCATGTCAGAGGGCAAAAAGTAGACATGAGGTAAACACATAAGAACACTCAAACTCTCACCAAGTTTCATTTAAATTTTCTACTTCCATCAACCAGTTCTCTTCCCTATTTCTAGCTTCCAATTCCTATCAAGGCTAATGGAGAAAATGATTTGTGAAGCCCCAATTTAAGTAGCAAGCATAACTAGGTAAATCATTAATGCAACTGTGTTAGCCTGATGGATGAGCAAAAAAAAATTTTTAAAAAGGGGAAGAGGAGCTGGGGAACTTGTGCAATATGCCTACCCTATGCTTCGTACAAAAGCCAGGAGTCAAAACTCATTCCTAAGAATGAACCTTAAGCAGAAGCATAAAACTAAGACAGATATGAGATATCATATAGGAAGTTAAAATTAGTATAGGTTTGGGAGTCTTTCAATCTGATTCATAAAGCAATAATACAAATGATGCATATTATTAGTCCACAATTTAATAGCACATACTCTTACCTTGGAAATCTAATAGTTTATTCAGAAAGACACAGGTAAGTTTCCTTGCTTTTGATTGAGCTATGGCTGCCAATGCCTTAAATAAAATCTATAAAGAAGCAAGAGAAAGGGTCGGCAGCTGTAATCAGAGTCCACAGCATTAAACGGGCTATGATAGTGAATATACCACTATTTATCTATGTCTGTCACCATAATTATACATTGGGAGGATAATCCTAGCAGAGGTAATAATGATTTTATGGGTCCAAGGGAATTTGTGTAAGCATTCTCTCCATCAATTAAGGGTCTATTTCTGTATAAACAACGGTGTGCAAAATGTCTTAAAAACCCAGATTATCCTGAGATAGAATCTCCAGGATAAAAGTCACCACTCAATAGGTTATAAAAAAAATTTCTGAAAGAAAAAAAAAATACGAGAGTATAAGAAAAAAAGAAAATTTCAGGAATTTTAAAATTGTGAGATTTTGAAGCTATTGTTAAGGCTAAATTCCTCATACTCTATTTCTGCTGCTGTGAATTCTCTTGACGAGGATATTTTACAAACATTCTTTTGTTCTACAATACCTTTTTAAATTTCACTTTTGAACTTGAAAATATTTAGTGCTTCCTATGGGAATAAAAGGTACTATGATCTATTGACCGACTGGCCTTGGGTTCAAGTTCTGATTTTGATGCAAATTAGGTCTAAGATAGTGGATAAATCTCTCAACCTTTAAGTGACCCACGAAATTTTCCAAACCATACTACAGAGGAACTGCTGGTCTATATCAGTACAGGAAGTTTACATGCTGACAGCTCACTACACCAGTGAAATAATAGGTCTGGAAAGAAAAGATAGACAGACAGAGAGATAAACAATTGAACAAACTCTAAACAAGTTAGTTATTCAAAACATTATGGCAGAGCAGTTAGGTGTTTTGTTTCTCATACACTAGAAGAACTGCATGAGGGAGTTGGAAAGGAGGTCACTCCTGGCCCAGTAGAACGTGCTTTGCAAATTTTGATCAAATAATTACAAATTGACCATATTTTCTTGTTTTTTTTTTTTTTTTGCTTAGTCATTTTCAGTCACGTCAGACTCTTCGTGACCCCATTTAGAGTATTCTTGGCAAAGATACTGGAGTGGTTTGTGTTATTTCCTTCTCCAGCTCATTTTACAGATATGGAAATTGAGGAAAACAGAGTTAAGTGACGTGCCCAGGGTCACACAGATAGTAAGTGTCTGAGACCAGATTTGAACTCAGGAAAAGGAATCTTCCTGACTCCAGGCCTGGCACTCTGTACCTAGCCACCTTTTGCTGAGCCTAGTTTATTTTAATCCTATTGTAATCCCAGAAATGGTTCAATTCTCAAATATTCAGTGCAGTTATCTCATCACATCGTTCAAGGGGCCGAAGAGTCATGCCTATTGCCAACAAGGTAGAGGCTGATCCTTTAAAAAGAAGGAAAAAAAGAAGCAAATATTATCTTGCTACCACCTTTATGCTACTGCTTGTGTGTTTACCTGGGACATGTTCAATAATGAGATTTCCGCCTCAGAATCATTATTGTGACTTCAGTGTGTTTCTCATGAGCACTTCAGTGAGCAGCTGGTTGACAGTCTCCCCTTGCTGGTGGATTGCTAATTCAGAAGCACTCCCACCATGTCAATAAGAATTTCTACCTTCATTTGATCTAATTCAGTAAGACTACTTATCATGGGTAGGATTTTTCAAGAACGAAATTCTGAAGATGCAGAATAACACAAAAGAGATTATTCTGATGAGTAGGAAGGGGAAATATGCTGACACACAAGCAATTCACCAATGTTTCAGAAGATAACTGAAGACCTGCAAGAGTGAGTAATGGGGGATAAATGTAAGAGTACAGTGATATGGGCAAGAAAAACTCAAGATAATAAAAGATGGGGGAGGTCATTTGGATTTTGTTTTGCTCTTTTGGGAAAAAAAATCAATATTGAGATCAAAGAATACATAAGACTTGTATTTAGAATGTAGCTGAAAACTATCACTGACACCAGAGGGAAGGCAGAGTTTCTCAACCCATTTTCCTTCCATTTTCTTTGCCAAGGAAAATGATCTATGGATGAGAAAGGGCAGGAAAAAAACCAGCTACGGAGGAGTGACATCCAGGATAGAAGGAAGAGATAAGATGCACTACATCCAAAGGTCCTGAAATGGTTCATAGGTTTGATTACTGAGATATTTTTAGTGTCTTTGAAAGGCTGTAGACTCAAAAAGGGCAAATAAACTAATTTTCAAAAAAAAAGGAAAAGAATGGAGTTTGTAAAGTATAAGCCAGTGACCTTGACTTTGATTCCTGGCAAAATTCTATAACCTATTATCAAAGTAATGGTTAGTAAGCATCAAGAAAGGAAAGCAATCCCAAAGAGCCAGCACTCCCTGTCCATACTTTATTTTACCTCCCACTCAATTTTCTTTGTAATCTGAGTTTCCATCCCCATTGCTCAACTGAAACTGCTCTCTCCAAGGTCACCAATGGTGTCTTTGTCATTACTAAAACTGCAGGCTTTTCCTTGGCCCTCATTCTTCCTTCTCTCTTTTCATCATGTGACACTACTGGCTATTCCTTCCTTTCACCCTCTTCTCTTTGCATGGTTGCCACATGGTTCTCTCTTGATTCTCCTCCTACTTGTCTGACTATATTTCAATTTCCTTTACAGGATCTTAATCCATGCCCCTCTCCCTATGTGAAAGGTTTTTGTGGGTTTTTTTCTCCCCCGAGCTCTATCCTGAGATACCTTCTCTCTATATGCTCTATTTCTGTTAAAGCTTATCAGCACTCATGAATTCGACTACTCCTATATAGATGACTCTGAAATCTATACATCCAGCCCTCCTCTCTCCTTTGAACTCCAGCCTTGAATCTCTATTTCCACGAAGATTTCCCAGACATTTCAGATTCAATGTCTAAAATTGAATTTATTCTCTCCTTCACCCTAAACCTACTCCTCCTTAGAGCTTCTTTATTTCCATAGTCATCATTCTTCCAGGTACCCAGGTTCACAGAGTAGGAATGATCATCGGCTCTTCACCCAAACTCCATCCCTGTATCTAGTGAGTTGGCAAGTTTCATCGATGCAGTACAGCCTTTCTCACATCTGTTACTTTCTCTCCATTCACACAGCCTCCACCATCATTATTTTTCACCTGGACTACTGAAATATTTCCAAACTGGTATCCAATCTGCATCTGGCCTCTCCTCTCTCGCATCCATCCCCCTATAGATCCCAAACTGGTATTCCCATAATACAGGTCTTCTACTGACTTTCCTTTTTCTCTAGAAGAACATTAATAATATCAAGCATTTATATAGGAGTTAAAATTACAAAGTGCTTTACATATGTCATCTTACTTGTTCATTTGACTTCTATTTGGCCCTTCAAACTCTTTGCAATATGGATTTCTGTGCTTATCACATATTTCTCATTTTCACATACCCCTTGTTCTAGTCAAATTGGCCTACTTATTCCCCACACATTACATGCCTCTCTACCTTTGCACAGGTTATCCACCATAGCTAGAATGTTCTCCCTCCTTACTTCTACCACTTGGAATCTCTAACTTCATTTATGTGCCAAGCAATGCTCCAAGTCCTTAGGGATACAAAAAAAGTGAGCACAATCTCTGCTTTCAAGGACTTCACACTCTCAATGCAACATATACAAATGCAATATATACAACATATACAAATGCAATATACACAACACATACAACTCTAAATACAGCATATACACAAATTGACATGTAGAAGAAATATTCAGAGTAGATACAAGGTAACCTTAGAGGAGAAAGAACTAGCATAAGAATAAGTAATGTCACATGAGAAAATCTTGAAAGTTAGAGGAAAAATAGATAATTGGGAAACAAATGCTACTGAATTAATTGGACTAAAAACTTTTTTTAAAAAAAAGTCTAACAATTTATTTTTTAAATACTAGCTACTTTGCTCAAAAAGAAAGGAAAGGTTACCAAGATAAATCATGAACAAGGAGGGTTATTTTTAAGGAAAACTAAAAAGAATGATCAGAATCTACTGGAACACAATTTTATATGTCACCAAAACCAAGAACTTAAACGGAATGGAGGATTATCACATATGTGTCTATATTTATAAAGATATAAATATAGAGAAAGAGATAGATACATGTACACATATAACACTCAGACAAATAGAATATGAAATAAAAGTCTTAATCTAGTTTCAGATAAAGAAATTAGCTACAAACTACTAAAAAAGAAGTACCTAACTACTAAAGAAGAAAAAAGTCTGATTCAGATTTACAAGTGAATTATATAAAACAATGTTTAAATTTTACAAAAAAAAATTTAATTAAGATTTTTTATTTTTAGTTTACAACACTCAGTTCTGCATGATTTTGAGTTCCAGATTTTCTTTCCCCCCAAGACAGCATGGAATCCAATATGTCTTCTACATATAACTTCACATTAAACTTATTTACACAATAGTCAAGTTGTAAAAAAGATTATGACCAATAGCATGAATCATGAGAAAGAAGAAACAAACCCCACCCCCACCCCCAAAAAAAAACAAGAGAAAAAAAAAGAGATCAAATAGTTTGCCTCAATCTGCATTCAGACTCCATAGCTCTTTCTCTGGATGTAGATAGCTCTCTCCATCATGAGTTTTGGAGTTGTCTTTGAACCTTGTACTACTGAGAAGAGTGAAGTCTATCAAGGTTAGTCATCACAGAATCAATATATCTGTGGTTGTGTATAATGTTCTCCTAGTTCTGCTCTGCTCACTCAGCATTATATCGTGTAGTTTTTTCCAGGTTATAATGAAGTCCATGTCTTCCCCATTTCTTATAGTATTCTATTACATTCATATACCACAATGTATTCAGCCATTCCCCAATTAATGGGCATCCTCTTGATTTCCAATTCTTTGCTAATGCAAAAAGAGCCACTATAAATATTTTTGTACATACAGGTCCATTTCCCACTTGTGTGATCTCTTTGGAAGACAGCCCTAGAAGTGGTATTGCTGGGTCAAAGGGTATGCACATTTTTATAGCCCTTTGGGCATAGTTCCAAATTGGCTGGATCAGTTCACAACTCCGCCAGCAATGTAATAGTGTTCCAATTTTCCAACATCCTCTCAAGGATTCATCACTTTCCTGTTTTGTCATTTTAGCCAATCTGACAGGAGAGATGTGCCTAAGAGTTGTTTTGATTTGCATTTCTCTAATCAGTAGTGATTTAGAGCATTTTTTTCATAGGCCTATAGATATCTTTAATTTCTTCCTCTGAAAAATGCCTGTTCGTATCCATATTCCCCATTTCTCAATTGGGGAATGACTTGCGTTCCTATAAATTTGGCTCAGTCCCCAGTACATTTTAGAGATGAGGTCTTTATCAGAGACACTAGTTGTAAAGATTTTCTTCCAATTTTCTGCTTCCTTTCTAATCTTTGTTGCATTGGGGTTTTTTATACAAACACTTTTCAATTTAACATAATCAAAATTATCCATTTTGCATTTTGTAATGCTCTCTCTTGTTGTGTCATGAATTCTTTGCTTTCCCATAAATTTGATAGGTAAACTGTTCCTTGCTCTTCCAAATTGCATATAGTATCAGCCTTTATTCCTAAATTCCTTTATTCCTAAACTCATTTTACTTTATTTTGGTATACAGTGTAAGATGTTGGTCCCAGTTTCTGCCCTGCCATTTTCAAATTTTCCCATCAATTTATCTGAAATAGTGAATTGTTAACCCAGAAGCTGGGTTCTTTGGGTTTATCAAAGAGTAGATTGCTATAGTCGTGACTACTGCATCTTGTATGCCTAACCTATTCCACTAATCCATGACTCTGTTTCTTAGACAGTACCAAGCAGTTCTAATGACTGCTGCTTTATACTACAATTTAATATCTGGTATGGCTAGGCCACATTCCCTAGCATTTTTTTCATTAATTCCCTAGATATTCTAGACCTCTTGTTCTTCCAGATGAATTTTGTTATTATTTTATCCAGCTCTGTAAAATAATTTTTTGGTAGTTTGATTGGTATGGTGCTAAATAAATAAAGTTAGGTAAAATTGTCATTTTTATTATATTAGCTCAGCCTAACCATGAGCAACTGATATTTTTCCATTTATTTAGATCTGACTTTATTCCCATGAAATGTGTTTCATAATTATGTTTATGTGGGCCCTGGGTTTGTCTTAGAAGGTAGACTCTCAAATATTTTATAGTGTCTACAATAATTTTAAATGGAATTTCTCTTTCTATCTCTTGCTGTTGGGGTTTGTTAGTAATGTATAGGAATGCTGAAGGTTTATGTGGGCTTATTTCATATCCTGCAACTTTGCTAAAGTTGTTTACTATTTCAAGTAGTTTTTCACTTGATTCTCTAGGATTCCCTAAGTAAATCATCATATCATCTGCAAAAAGTAATAATTTAGTTTCTTCTTTGCCTATTCTAATTCCTTCAAATTCTTTTTCTTTTCTTATTGCTACAGCTAACATTTCTAGCATCGAATTGAATAATAGGGGTGATAATGGACAACCTTGTTTCACCCCTGATCTTATTGGGAATGCATCTCGCTTATCCCCATTACAAATAATGCTTGTTGATGGTTTTAGGTAGATGGTATTTATAATTTTAGGGAAGGCTCTATTTATTCCTATGCTTTCTAGTGTTTTTAACAAGAATGGGCATTGTATTTTGTCGAAAGCTTTTTCTGCATCTATTGAAATGATCATATGATTTCTGCTAGTTTTGTTGTTGAAATGATCAATTAAGCTGATAGTTTTCCTAATATTGAACCAGCCTTGCATTCCTGGAATAAATCCTACCTGGTCATAGTGTATTATTCTCATGATAAGTTGCTGCAATCTTTTTGCTAATATTTTATTTAAAACTTTTGCATCAATATTCATTAGGGAAATTGGTCTATAATTTTCTTTCTCTGTTTTGACTCTTCCTGGCTTGGGTATTAGTACCATATTTGTGTCATAAAAAGAATTTGGTAGCACACCTTCACTTATTTTCCCAAATAGTCTATAAAGTATAGGAATTAATTGTTCTTTAAATGTTTGATAGAATTCACATGTAAAACCATCTGGCCCTGGAGATTTTTTCCTAGGGAGTTGATTTATAACTTGATCAATTTCTTTTTCAGAGATGGGGTTATTTAGGTATTTTACTTCCTTTTCTGCTAACCTGGGCAATTTTTTGTAAATCTTGATCCATATGCCTGAGGTTATCAAATTTATGAGCATACAATTGGGCAAAATAATTCCTAATTATTGTTTTAATTTCCTTTTCATTGGCGGTGAATTCACCCTTTCATTTTTGATACTGGTAATTTGATTGTCTTCTTTCTTTTAATCAAATTGACCAAAGGTTTATCAATTTTATTGGTTTTTTTCCCATAAAACCAGCTCTTTATTTTATTTATTAATTTAATAGTTTTCTTGATTTCAATTTATTAATCTCTCTTTTGATTTTCAGTACTTCTAATTTGGTATTTAATTGGTGATTTTCAATTTGTTCTTTTTCTAGCTTTTTCAGCTGCATGCCCAATTCATTGATCTCCTTCTTCTCTCTTTTATTCATGTAAGTTTTTAGAGATAAAAAACTTCCCCTAAGAACCGCTTTTGCTGCATCCCATAAGTTTTGGTATGTTGTCTCATTACTGTCATTCTCTTGAATGAAGTTATTAATTGTTTCTCTGATTTGTTCTTTGGCCCACTCATTCTTTAGAATTAGATTATTTAGTTTACAATTAATTTTTAGCTTATTTTTCCATGGTTCTTTATTACAAATAATTTTTATTGCATCATGATCTGAAAAGTATGCTTTGACTACTCCTGCCTTTCTGCACTGCATTGTGAGGTTTTTATGCCCTAGTACATGATCAATTTTTGAGTATGTGCCATGTACCACTGAGAAAAAGGTATATTCCTTTTTATCCCCATTCAGTTTTCTCCAGAGGTCTATCATATCTGCCTTTTCTAAAATTCTGTTCACCTCCTTAACTTCTTTCTTGTTTATTTTTAGGTTAGATTTATGAAGTTCAGAGATGGGGAGGTTGAGGTCCCCCATTACTATAGTTTTGGTGTGTATTTCTTCCTGTAACTCCCTTAACCTCTCCTCTAAGAATCTGCATGCTATACCGCTTGGTGAATATACGTCAAATAACGATATTGCTTCATTGTTTATAGTGCCTTTTAGCAGGATATAGTGTCCTTCCTTATCTCTTTTAATTAGATCTATCTTTGCTTTTGCTTTGTCTGAGATTAGGATTGCTACCCCTGCTTTTTTTTACTTTACTTTACTTTTACTTTACTTTTTTTACTTTTACTTTTTACTTTACTTTTTACTTTTTTTACTTTTTACTTCACATTCGCAATTATGACTGCTATTTGTGTCTTTTCCTCCATCCTATTTCCCCCCGTTTATGCTTTTATTTTTCCCTTTTCCCTTCCACTCCTCAACAGAGTTTAGCTTTTGACTGCTGCTTTCCTCAGTTTACCCTCCCTCTTGATTCCCCTCCCTTATCTTACCTTTTTCCCCTTGTTACTTCTTCCCTACCTTCTGACCTCCCCCTTCCCTTCCCCCCCTTTTTCCTCCTACTGTCTGGTGCCCTTCTGTGTGCCAGGTGCTCCTATCTCTCTCAGTCTACTAATAGCTTCTAGCTCTCTCAAATATGCTCAGATTCACTTTTTTGGATGTATCTGACAGAATTTGTGAGAGAGCTTTGGTAGTTCCATCCTTTCACAGTGCTATCTTGGCTCTGCCCCCTCTATAAAATTTTTTTTAAGAAAGAATGAATACCTATACTAGACAAATTATTCCCAAAAATTGAAAAAGGAAACATTCCACTAAATTCCTTTTATAATATAAATATAGTTTTAATGCCTAAATCAGGTAGGGATAGAGCAAAGAGAACTGTAGACAAATATCATTAATTAATATCAATTCAAATATTTTAAATAAAATCCTAGTAGAAAGACCACAGAATAAAAAAAAAATCCACTGTGACTAATTCAGATTCATGCAAGGGATACAAGGAGTTCAACATTAAGAAAGCTATACAATTAATCACATTATAACCCCCTAAAACCACATGAATTAATGTAGAAAAAGCCTTTGGCAAAGTACAACACTAATTTATGCTAAAAACCCTACAAAATATAGTAAAAGAAATGCCATTCTAACCTGATAAAAAGATGTATCTAAAGGAAAAGGTTAGCATTATGTATAATGGAGATGCACTAGGAGTATAAAAGTAAAGCAAAGATGACTCCTTTCCTGCTGTTCTTGATAAAGTTCTACCAATACTAGTGATAGCACTATGACAAGAAAAAGAAAGCAAAGGCATAAATCTAAGCAAAAAAGCAAACAAAATTATCCCTATTTTCAGATGACATAATGGCTTATTTAGAATGCTCTAGAGAAATAGAGAAAAGAAACTAATTGAAATAATTAACAGCTTCAGCAAAATAACAATATATAAAAAATAAACACAAAAATAAAAAAGATTTTCTATATAGAAACAATAAAATCTAAAAAGCAATAATAGAAACTAAGTCATTCAAAATAACTACAAAATGAATAAGATATCCGAAAGTCAATCTACAAAGGCTTGCTCAAAACTTATATAGATGAATTTGAATACATACATTTACAAAACACTCTGAAAAATAAAGAATGACAAGTAATTGGAGGAATATTTAATACTTATGTATGGACCACACTAATATAATAAAATTAATTTACAGATTTAGTGCTATACTAATCAAGCTATCAAGGAAAAATGTTACAGAGCTAGATAAAATAATAAATTCATTTGAAGGAACAAAAAATCTATACTCTCAAGGAAAATAATGAAAAAGTAGGAATAAAGGGAAAATACACTTTCAGACATCAAATTAAACTATAAATTACTAATCATGAAAACTATTTGTCACTGGTTAAAATAGAAAGGTCAGAGGAACAGAATAGATAAAGAAGAATAAAAAATAATTGAACTCAATAACTCACTACTCAGTAAATCTAAGAAGATAAATTACTTGAGGAAAAACTCCCTGTTTGACAAGAACTGCAGGAAAAACTGAAAAACATGCTGACATAAATTGGGTTTAAAGAAAAATATTATACTATATACTACTGAAGCTTAAAATGAATATGCTACTTGAATATTAAAGTTCATACCATTTTTTTTTAAAAAGCAAAGAAATATATTAGGCACCATTCCTAGCTATGTCTAAGGGAAACATTCATCAGTGTCACTCATCTTTGCATTTGCAGCCCTGCCTGGTTTCAACTCCAAGAAACAAGATACCCCTCCCAAAATAAATTTACCACTTCTAATCTCACCACCATACTATTAACTTAAGCCTTGACTGACACAATTTCCCTCAGCCTTCTCTCCCCTCTAATTGGAGGGCTAGCAGGTAGAATATCAAACTCCTCCCAATGTCTTCCTTTATAAAGGGCATAAACTGGACTCTTGGCTCACCCCTCTTTGTACCTGCTGCTCTGTCTGGTTTCAACTCCAGAGAACAAAATCCACACACACACACACACACACACACACACACACACACACACTCCATATACCAGGTAACTCCTGCTGTCCCATTTTTCTCCTTCCCTCCCTTTACTGCCTCCTTTTGGTATTGTCTCCCCCTTTAGGTTATAAGTCCCTTGAAGGCAGGTACTATCTTTCTTTTTATTAATTGTATCCCCAGAGCTTAGCACAGTGCCTGGTATATAGCATGCACTTAATAAATGTTTACTGGATTGGATTGGATATTTTTAATTAAAGTATAGGGACAAATGGAAAATATAAAATAGATAATTTTAATTACACAAAAGGGAAAAGCTTTTGCACAAATAAAATCATTGCAACAAGAACAAGAAATACGATTATCAATTAGAGGAAAAGTGTAACAAATATCTCTAATAACAGTCATATGTGTGTGTGTGCATGCGTGTATAGAGAGAGAGAAAGAACTAACCCAAATATACAAGCCCAAGATTCATCTACCAAAGGGTACATTTAAACAATATGAACGAATGGTTCTCCTAAGAAGAAATGCAAACTGTTAGCCATATGACTGTTCCAAATCCCTAATAATCAAATACACATCAAAATTATTCTGAAGTTTCACCTCACCTTGCCAAAAATAATAAAAGTGGGAATAGTCAAAATTGCAAGGGTTATGGAAAGATTAACCTACCAATGTGCCTCTACCTCTTTTAGTAGTAAAACCTTTTCAAGTTCTAATGAATTTTTCACATAATCAAGTGCCTATGACACACTCATTGTCTCTGTGTTCCATCACAAGCAGACTAGCCACAGAGAACATAACTGGCACCTTTCATAGACTATTCTTTCTACTAACATTTTCCATATCTGCTAGAATATGACAATTATCATTTCGCTGATATACCAGTATATAATCCTGTGTGGGAGGGGAAGTAATAACCAACGATACTAGAAAGATAGGTTTGGGCTAGACTGCAAAAAGCTTTAAAAGCTAAACATAAGATTATATTTTACCCTAAAAGCAATAGAAAGTCATTAGGGGGAATCACACAGTCATATTTGTGTTAGAGGAAAATTACTTTAGCAGCCGTATGTAGTATGGACTCGAGGTGTAAGAGATCAGTCACAAGGTTATTACAATAATCTAGGCAAGAGGTGATAAGGTTTGAACTAACATGGTAGCCGTATGAATGGAGAGGAGGGTTCAGACGTAAGACACGTTGTGGAGATAGAAATGGCAAGATTTGGAAGTTAGGTATAAGGGATGAGGCACAGTGAGAGAAAGAACTGAGGAGTGAATGTGATAAGAGGAAGTAGAGGCAGGAAATATAAATAGCTTTTTCAAGAATATTGAGAAAGCAAAGGGATAGAGGACAATATTTTGAGAAAATCGTAGCATCTAATAAAGTTTTTTTTTCAAGGATGGAAGAGATTTGGGCACATGTGAAAGCAGCAGGAAAGGAAGTAATAGGAAGAGGTTGAAGATTTGAGAGAAAGGAACAATTGAGGCTGCAATCTTCTGGAAAAGACAGAAGAGGATGAACTCAAGTGCACATGTATTGGCATTAGCCTTGGCAACAAGAAGGAATACCCCTTTTTCAAAGACTAGGAGAAAAAAGAAAGTGAAGGGTGATGTCAATGAGTTTTGAGATAATAGGAATGAGAGAAGAGGAAGCTCACGTTGAATAGCCTCTTTTTTCAGTAAAGTAAGACTAAAGGTGCTCTGAGAGAGAAAAGAGGAGTTTGGGGAATCAATTAGGAAAGAATAAAAGGACTGCTTTGTAGCAATGCATGCCAAGTTGAGGTTGGATAATATGAGTTTGTAATGCATCCAGGCAGCTCTGTTGCAAGATTTCCTCCAGCTGCATTCTGCAGCTCATGAGTAGTAATGGAGGGGGGAAATGGCTGGGGTAATCTTGGACTAAGGTTTGGCAAGAGGCAAAGGAACAAGAGATTCAAGAAAATAGTGTAAAATTAAAATGGCAGCTGCTGGGTTGATACTGCAGAGGGAGAAAAATGAAGCTGAAGCGGGGCCTGTTGGGTACATCGGCTCATGGTCCTTTCCCTCATTCCGCCCACCCCGACCTTCCCAGAATGCAAACCCTCCTCACCTCCACCTCATACGACCCCTGTTTCCTTTGAGACTCAGCTCAAACTCTGCTTCCTAAATAAAGTTGATCCTGATACTTGCTCAAACACTAGTACCCCCTCCTCCCCCGACAACTTGTATTTATTTTATCTCTCTTCCATTTATATTTATTTATATATATGTACATGTTGTTTCTTGCACTCCCCACCTCTCCTCAGATTGTAAGCTCCTTGATTTGTTGCCTTTTATTCCCAGTGTCTAACACTGTGCCTGGCATAGTTCAGGGATAAAAATAGGGGAGTAAACCTGTGATTCCATTGGTGTACGGAACTCCCAAGAGAGGAAATTTCCTCTGTCAGGGCAGGTCAGCATCAATTCTTGCAACTTAAAGTCATAGTGAATTGCCTAAAAATGCTAAAAGGCCAAATGATTTGCCGAGGATCACACGACCACTTGGTTAGAGGCAATTCTTGAACCTGAGTCTTTCTGGCTTCAAAGACAGCTCTCTGCTATGCTACTTTGATTGGATGACATCATATGGCTGATGACTGAAGAGTTAGCATGAGTGCCTATTATGAACAAAAAACGCTATTTATTTCTTTTAGATCAATATTTGTTACGTCACAGTTCAAGTGATGAAACAATTTAATAGAAGCCTTAATCTTTATCAAATAGTATTATATGATTGCAATTTTTTCATTAAAGGTTTGAGAAGTGAATTAAACATCCTTGCAGGTATTCAATATAAATCACCATTAAAGCAATATAACAGTAAAAATCAAAGTGTGATCTAGAAATACTCATGCATCCATAACTCAATGACTTTATAGGGCTTTATAGAGTTCTGGGCATAGATTTCACTAACGAATAAAAGATAAAGCCTTATAAGACAATCAAGATTCAGTTTCTCAGAAAGAGAGAAATATGATTTTTGGTTGCCCTGGTCACTAGTAGTTAGCCATAAAATGTCTATCTTGTTTTTAACAAAAGCTTAAAAAGGAAGTCAAAATCCTAGCTAACTGACATGAATGTTGCATAAATTAGTTATTTTCAGGGGAAAAAAATACTATTAGTACCAAATCATACCCTACATGGATTAGATTTGAATGCTCTTTCATGCATGTCAATAACTTTTAATGATTAACTATAAACATGCAAAACCTTCTTGTCTGAATGGAACTTACTCTCCAGATTTCCTTTATCCTAGACTTTAATTAGATTAGGAAAGTCGTTCATATTGAAGTTATTTTCTCTAACACGGCATTTCTAAGCAGTATCTACAATTCACACCAAACAAAGAGAAAAGAATGTCATCTATAACACACTGTTCTTACTTGTAGGGAAGTTCTACAAAGAAAGGGGACCAAATGCCCCACCCTAACTTCAGCAAATGTCCAACTCATTCCTTTTACCAAGGAAAGATGAGTGAAGAGACGCCATCTTTGGAGAGCTTTACCCCTTATGTGACACACCCAGAGCCTCAGACCATGGCACTCAATGATGCCTTGGGTTTTCATTTGCCTATTCTCTGGACCACCCAGTCCTGCTGGCACAGAGGGCAGCGATTGTTCTGTTTCACCCACAGGGCCATGCAGCAATTATGGAAGGAATGGTTACACTCCCCCCAGACCACAAAACAATCTTGTTTTCAGCTTGATATCTAAGACAGACATCCATCACCTGGACCCAGCAGATGGCGCACGTGTCGCACTCCACGTCCCAGCTCCACATGGCCACCGCGTTCCACCTCTTGAGGGAGAACATCTTGTCGCCGGCGGCCTTGGTGCCCGAGCTGCCCGAGTGCGAGGCCGGCGCCGAGCCTCCTCGTGAGAGGCTGCAGATCCCTCCAGAGGCGGCCGCCGGGAAGCAGAAAACGCTATTTATAATAAATTGTTGTTTAGTTTTTCAGTTGTGTCCAACTCTTTATCACCCTGTGAACCATAGCATGCCAGTACTGTCCATGGCAAGGATACTGGATTGGTTTGCCATTTCCTTCTCTAGTGGGTTGAGGCAAATAGAGGTTAAGTGACTTGCCCAGGGTCACATAGCTAGTTAAATGTCTGAGGACAAATTTGAACTCAGGTCTTCCTGAATCCAGGCCTAGAGCTCTATCCAGCTGCCTTGATTAGAATAAATACTCTTGTCAAAAGAAAAAAAAAGAGAGAAAGAGAAAAAGGAAGAAAAAAAGGAAAGGAAGGAAGGAGGGAGGGAAGGAAGGAGAGAGGGAAGGAAGGAAGGAAGGAAGGAAGGAAGGAAGGAAGGAAGGAAGGAAGGAAGGAAGGAAGGAAGGAAGGAAGGAAGGAAGGAAGGAAGGAAGAGAGACGGTCCCCCTATCCCCTTTAAAAATGTGGACATTGCTACATAAATTTTGGAAACCACTAGTTTAGGCTGTTTTGCTTAACTGTTTTTCTTTACTGTAATAGGGATCAATTTGGAGTATGTGGGGAAGTAAAAAATGACTAGTGTAAGGACAAAAGGAATCAGTAAGACACATTTGATAAGTTAAAAACTAAAGATGCAACCTGGTATAATTCTCTTCCTGAACTGACCTAGCCTGACCAACTATTTTAGTCTCTAAGTCACAGAAAACAGATGTATAGAGCTGGTACAATTCACTTTCCATCATGTAGACCAGTGGTGTCAAATCTCAAACAGAAATGGTCTGCATATGGCAGTGTTGTGGCTAGGCCTATAGGGAGTATGTTTGACATCTCCAAGGTATTCTGAGCTATCTGCACATGGTTCTTTGTCTTTGAACTCAATGGTACTGAAGAAAAAACCATTAATTACTAAGTTAGACAGGACTAGGGCTTCCCTTGTTCTGAACATCATTCTTCTCTTAATGTAGCCTAAAACCACATTAGTTCTTTGAGCTACTGCCTCCTATTTTAAGCTTGTATCTGAAATTCAATGGGGTCAAGAATGGCCACATATGAGGGGCATATAATCTGGATTTTGAATTCTTTAAAAAGCACATTGTACACTTTGGGCTCACTCTTTCTGTAATTACACTGATGTTTGAGCCAATATACAATACAAAGTCTCCTCTGGCCTCTGAAAATAGCAAGGTCTATTTTGCTGATCTGCTACTGAGTGTCATTTTGAAATGTAAATCAAATCCCTTTCAGGTGGGAAAAAAAGCAACTGCTTTTTCAAGGGAGTCCTTGTTTTTGAGACTGGGCAGCCTGCTACTCTTACTTAATTTTCCTGCAGCTAACCAGGCCACAGTTATTCTTCTCCACAATCCATCTTTAAGTGATTTCAATTATAGCTGTCAGAACTGGGCCAAAGCATTCCTTATTATCACTGGAAATGTACTGAACCTCTTCCTACCACACATCAGTGATCTCTGACAGAAGTAGCAGAATTTCCAGTGGGAAAAATTACTTGGTGACATAGAGAGTCAGTCACAGTTCACCACAAAACAGTCCTTAAAACACATAGTAAACAATAGGATGGTGGAACATAAAGGCCTAATATGCTCAATATATCATCACATGTCCCTGGTCATCAATCTGCAGACTGTTTTTATAAATCTGGCTTTTTCAAATGTTTCAACAGCAAAAAATGTTTTGTGTTTTTAATCTCTATTGTATTCTGCTATTTTAATATGAGTTAATTGAAAGCAAGGATTGGGTCACTTCTATTTGTATCCTTTTAGTAAGTGCTTAAGAAGTGCATTTTCATTCATTCATTCATTCACTGGACACAAAAATTAACATAAAAGCCCAGAGGATATCTATGATAATAAAGAAAGTGGGGCTGTCAGGTGATTGCAGATGGATAAACAGCCCACATGCTACCCTGGTATCCTTAAAATATTAAGAGAACCAGAGTGTCTCTAAGACAGACACAGACAAGAATTGTTCAGGATAAGAGGTGGTTAAGTTACTTGCCCAAAGCCACCCAGGTTGTAAATGTTAGAGATGGGTTGTGAACCCCTTGGGCTCAGAATCTGTTTTTTTCGTTCTTCTATACTGCCCCCATACTCTAAGGGGTATGTAATTTCATCAACATGACAATTCTCTCCAACAATGCTGACTGCACTCCACCTGTGTGACTCCACTGCACATTCTTTCCTGTGTGTCTCTTCTCCGCACCCTCCCATAAATCCTCAATAGGGGTCCACTCAACATGATGAGGACCTTCCTCTCAAAATCTTGACATTATGTAGTTATGAATAATTAGCCTCAGGGTAACTGGGGCTCACTCAGTGCTCTATGTAGAAGCCCCACTGTAAGATGCTATTAAAGCGGCCTTGCCCAGGAGCAATGAAAACCAGAGAACAGCATTCTCCAGTGGTCAAAGGACACAACATTGTGTGGATACCAGTGAAGCCTGTAGGCATTCCATTGGTCCACTGGTCCACGACCAACTCACCTTGTTTTCCAGTCATATGTTTCTCTGATGACATATTTTAGACCATTTATATTATAGAGTTCCTCATTTGTCATGTGTCATAGCCTGTACAAACCCCCAGTATACCTCCCTATTGCTCACTGGATACAATATAGCTCCAGTTCTATGTATCTTCGGTTATGTTTTTATACCACTTTTTGCAACATTCGTAACTTGCTAGTCTGCTTGTACTTACCATGTGTCTTTCCGTTGCCCTTTGGGTTATTTGTGGTTTTGATTCTTCTCAGATCATGGTGTTCCATGATTTTCAACCATATAATATCACTGGGAAAATAATTAATATTAAAAATATGGCCTTTTTAGGCTTCTAGCAGTTTGAGGGTCATTGAAAGTTCTATGCTATTTTCTAAATATGATCCAGTCCATTCTTTTCCTTGTACTCAATTCTGGGCCCCACATTAGCATGAAATTTCTTTTCTGCATTTTAAATGTAACAAACAAAAGATGTCTACATGACCATGCAGGATCGATCCCATTACTTGGGGGAGGAGGAGAAGGAAGAATCTATATTATAAAGTTGGGCTATCTACCTGAAACATAATAGTACTTTCTCTGGATCTCTAGCAGGGAATGGGGATTCTAAATTTCTGCCCCATTTGTTATGAACTCCATGAGAACAGGGATTGTGCCTCAGCTAAACTCCATAACTTGCTTAATTTCCTATCTCCCTCGGCAGAAACACAATATGCATAGTAGCTCCTTAATTATAAATGTTTGTTGAATTTTTAATAGAATTCATGAACAAGCATAATGTATGTCTTAAATCAATCAACCCAAAATATAGTATCATGTATTTTAACTTTTTGGTGTCAAAATATAAAAGAAAAAATTTAATAAAGAGAAAACCATAAAATCACCTACAATGTAGGTGTGATAGGCTGCTTTCCTATACGTTTAGTAGACTCAGTCTCAAGACAATTCGTATTCAGAGAAACAATAAATGAGCTTTTATTAAGTGCCAACTAAGTGTCAAGCACTATTATGCACTGGAAATCTTTTTTAAAAGTCCCTGCCCTCAAGCTGCTTACATTCTATCAGTATGTACATAAATGGGTAGCACCCCATTGGGAATCCACTTTTCCTGGCCCACTTATAACAGATGCTAATATCTAATTACTGCTTCCCATCTACTATACATGCATTTTTAATTGGCTTCTGGGACAGAACTCTGTAGATATACTAAAAAGACAATCATCCTCTCAGCTCTCTCTTTTTTGCTGCCCTCCAGGTATAAAGATGACTCTTTGTACTGTGAACACATGGCATTCTAGGTAAGCTTGTGTTTGGGATGGGGCTGTTCTTGTGAGTGTCCTCTTTTCTTCAGTACAGTTCCTTGTGAGATCTCAAGAAGCAGATGATGCCTTCCCTTTGCCCAGGCCCTAGAGCACCAGGGTCTCGGCTACCATAGCAATTGTGGGGACTGCAACAACAGTAGTAGCGGTAGAGGTAGACCAGTAGGGAAAGAGTCACCTACACAGGGAGAAGCCATGAGAGAGCAAAGAGCCCACATCACGCTGATGGGACTCTGCATGGGAGAAGTAAAATGTAAAATAAGGGAAGTTCTACATGGCAACAAAATCACAAGCAGAGGTTCCATATCAACATTTTAGGATATACTCATCTAATACTTGGGTTAGTCGGGCACTCCTGCAATGATGCCACAGAGGTTGGCACTGACAATCCCTGTCTTTTTTTCTTATAGCTCATTCCTCTGGGTTTGCCTGTCTACTCAAAAGGGAAACTAAGTACCTGGTACTTCATTTTGCCCCAATCTCAGATTCCTGAGGATATTTTCTATTTTGGGTTCTAGGTTAAGGAGCTTGACCGAGGAAGGTCAGGGATGAGAGGCAAGTAAAAAGGGCACCCAGTGCACACACATCAATCAGATACAGAATGCAGTTTTATTCTCACACAGGAAGGAAATTGCTGGGCAATACAGAATCACAGAATGTTGACAGTCAGTAGGAAAGGCTGGTACAAACTACCATTGGCACAGAATTCCATTATCAACTCATAGAAGGGACTGCAGAGGACATCTAGTCTAGTCTCCTCATTTTATAGATAAAGAAACTATGACCTGGCGACTTGCCCGAAATCACAAAGCTGGTGGAGAATTTGAACCCATATTTTCATGATTCCCAGTCCAGCATGCCACTCTATCCCCATGTGCCTCTATTTTATCTTTATTATCTGACATTAAATGACATAATAAAAATAATAAGTAGAAAATAGATCTCTTAATTAATGCAAATCTAGCAAAATAGCAACACACATACACATACGCATACTTTCAAGTGATGTCACACAGAACTGTGCGCTTTTTGTTTCTGTTCCTCAGGATCCCTGAAAAGTCAAAAGTGGAGAGATCCAGACAGATACTAATGTGCTTATGAAAAAGAGAATGATTCTGACCAACGTGACATCCCTCCCCGTATCTAGTGGAAGAGTCTGCCGAGACATGTGTTTACTCTTCCAGATCACTTGCAGGAAGTGATGCGACAACAGAATATATCTCAGGTCTCAGCTGTCATCAGGAAAGGCATGATGAGAAATGTTTTAAAAAGCCTCAGTCTCTGAGTGGGGATTCTCAATTAGTAACTTTTTAAAAAATGTGAACAAGAAGTAGATCTTTCCGCATTCTGCTGTATATAGTTACTTATATATAACCCCATTAGATTGTAATGCCTTGTAATGCTATAAGCCATTAAAACATTTATCACATTGAACTGAAATAAATTTACATTAATGTGTTTTTCTGTCTAGAAGCCCCTACTGTGGTGCTCCACTCAAGCCAGCCTTACTGGGGAGAAATCAAAATCAGAGTTCAGCATTCTCTAATTGATAAGCAGGTCTCAAAAGAAGAAATACTACCAATAATCACATGAGAAAAAAAAATCAATTACTCTTATAATCAGAAATACAAATCAAAACAACTTGTAGGAGGTTGATCAATGAAGTTCTTTGATCAGCTCGCAGAGTGGTGAATTTTTGTTTAGGACTTCTGATTGTGGGTATGTTTGAATATTGCTCTTGATGTCTGATGGAGGATGAGTCTCACTGAGTATGAATCTGGTAGCTCAGACCATTGTGTGATCCCAAGTACCACAGCTAATAAGTGTCAGAGTCAAGTCTTCCATTTCAATGAGGTACTCTTTCGACTACACCACAAATCATTAATTAAATTATGTTCAGGAGAGCTTCCATACTTTGAATAGACCTGAATGGAAGACAAAGTAAAAAACCTTGTCTTTGCTATTATCTGTTTAATTTTTGCCTTGCTAAAGGCAATTGCTCTAATTATCAGAGAAATACAAACCAAAGCAACATTGGTATAGGGTGCTAATCAAAGGAGTTCCCTTATAAGTCTACTGGATGGTGTCTGGATCAGCTTCTGAGTGAGTTCCTAATAAGAGGCAGTCCACTGAGGTATCTAAAGGAAGAAAAATTTCAGTTGGTATTCAAGGACCTGAATAGTTGAGGCAGCCATCATAACCACAAGCAGTAATAAGAAGCATTACCTATAAGGACATAATTTCAGGCCACAAAAGATGGGGACAGGAGATTGATATAGCAGACCTGCCTTGAAGTAATGTGGGTGATCCCCCTAACAGGGGTGGGGAACCTGTGGCCTCGAGGCCACATGTGGCCCTCTAGGTCCTCAAGTGCAGCCTTTTGACTGAATCCAAACTTCACAGAACAAATCCCCTTAATAAAAGTATTTGTTCTGTAAAACTTGGATTCAGTCAAAAGGCTGCCCCCAAGGACCTAGGCCACATGCAACCTCGAGGCTGCAGGTTCCCCACCCCTGCTAGGGGTACATTTCCATTAGGATATAAGTAGAGTTCACTTTGCCTAGAGTACCGGCCACTGTGTGAGCATGGTTTGTATCTCATCTTTAGTCAAAGACATTCTTTGCTGTTGAGTCCATGCCATAGCTTGCCCTCAGGAGAGGTTAGTTTTAGGCACCTAATAGGGTAGACATTTCCCTTGGCTTAAACCAGAAGTTTCCAACACAGTTATGATTATGAAAATAGTTTTTCATACATAAAAAGGGGGGGGAATCCAGAAAACTATGGTAAAGTGCAATAGCCAGAGAAAATGAAATCTAAATCAATTCAATAAACATTTATTAAGTGGCTAATATATGAAAGACAGAGTTTAGAAAGTGTTACGGCTACATTTCAAACTTACACTCCAGTTAAATCTTGGAACTTCTCCAAAGATCTTTTTCCAGAGAAAAGACTTCTAGTTCCAGCCACCATATAAATGGGATTTCTAAGTGAAATGACCCTTAAAGGCACTTCATTAAAAGTAGCATCTGAGACTTGCTACCCTTAACTTGCTTGGGAAATAAACTACTATCAAATTATCCGGCCCTATTCTTATACTTTGAAACCAGAGGTGCCTAGTTACATGTCATCCTGAGCAATGAATGGGTAAGGGTGGGAAGGATGGCAGGGAAAGGTAGCCTATGAGCCACTATAAAATCTACTTCTCCACCTATAACCAGCTCTCCTCA
Organism: Phalanger gymnotis; assembly: GCA_028646595.1. NCBI lineage: Eukaryota > Metazoa > Chordata > Mammalia > Diprotodontia > Phalangeridae > Phalanger > Phalanger gymnotis. The sequence continues at coordinate 64,000,328 of CM053624.1, forward strand.
CCAGAATCAGAGGGTCAAATTTCTTTGCAAAAAAAGTCATTTTTGGCCAATTAGTGCTTACCACTTTTCCCCATGATATGCATCAGATTTATTTTATATGACCTTAAGATTAAGCTTCATGCAAGCATGGAAGTCTCAGACAATTAGAATACACTGTTTTTCTATTGCCTTTTCTCAACATATTTCCCATTGGAAAATTCATCTATCTTAAGTGCAACTTCTCCTTTTCCCCTATTAGTAGACTGCATTCCAGAATGTCTACGTTTTCAATTCCATCAAAAATGAGAATGCCTATATTTCCATAGCATTCTGAGCATTAAGCCCTGTTGCTTTTAATTATTTTGCCAATCTAATAACTTTAGGTGATTTGATAGGGGTAAAACAGTACTTTAAGTTTGTTTTAGTTTATGTTTCTAATTATTAGTAAGGTGAAACATTTTCTCAAGTGATTGTAATAATTTGTTTCCTCTTTTGAAAATTTTCTGTTCATATCCTTTTGACTATTGTTGAAAGGGATTTACTTTCATTGACTTTGTTCTATTCATTGTAAATGGTCCTTTTCATGACCAGTTTATTCCATATTTCAGTTTATAATAATTCATATTATTCAGTTTATTCCATATTTCAAAGTTCTTACAAAGAAACTTTAGTGGTGACGGTATCAGACCTCTGAGTAAAAGGAGATGAAAGTGTTTGAAGGTCAGGGAAGTCAAGAAGCAAGAACCCTGGAAAATAACACTAAGTGAACTGGAGGAGGGAGAGCATAAGCAGAGATGGCTACATAGGGACCTAAAGCAGTGGTCTTCAAAATAGAGGCTAGAGCTCTCTGAGGAGCAGTGACCAGATCTGAAAGGGTTTGAGCCTGACCTGAGGGGTGTGTGGTCAACAAATCAGAAGGAGGGAAGATGCTTGGAATCCAACCCTCCTCATAACAGCCAATCATGGAGCTTGTCTACAAGACAGCTATACTAACCTTATCCTCCCATACTCCCTTCTGCCCCATTCCGTAACTGGAGTCAGCTCCTTAGGGAATTATAGCCT
>CM053624.1:64001468-64012947 GCA_028646595.1 Phalanger gymnotis
GAGAGGAGAGGAGAGGAGAGGAGAGGAGAGGAGAGGAGAGGAGAGGAGAGGAGAGGAGAGGAGAGGAGAGGAGAGGAGAGGAGAGGAGAGGAGAGGAGAGGAGAGGAGAGGAGAGAGGGAGGACAGACAGACAACTTAAGAGCCTATTATGTACCAGGCACTATGCTAAGGCACACAAATACTATCTCATTTAAGCTTCACAGTAACCCTGTGATTTAGATGCCGAATGCCTCATTAAATAATTCATTATGTAATCCATGAAGCTATAGTCCACCATACTTCCTGAAATGGGAGCAATTTTTATTTGAAATTAGATATAAAAGACCAAACTATAAGTCATTCCAGCCAAAGGTGTTTGGCTCTCTTTAACCTAAGAGCAGAAAAAAGAGCTACCTCAGAAAGTTTATTCAATATTAGTAACTTAAAACTTATTGAGACTTTCTCTCATTTGGATCAAGCCCTCCACCACTAGAAAGCCCAGCAGTTTGGACCAGGGTTCAAATCTCTGTCCTATTTTTAATCTCTATATACCACAAGCTGTTCACTTCCTCCTTTTTCTCTGCCTTCCTTTTACCAATGATAAATCACAAAACTAGGATCAACTGGATTTTATCTAGTTGGTTGATTCCAACTACAGTACTGACAAGAATTAGTAAGGTAATTTTAGAGAACAGTAATAGGTTTTGGATTTACCTTCTGTCCCATTTGAGCTGAGAAGGCAGAGAGATGATGGGGAGAAACCATATTTCACAGTGTGATACTTACTTCCGAGCAGAAAATCAGAAAACACTGGTAATTCAGATACCCTCTCCTCAGTATCTTTCAACTCTTCTATTGCGGCCATGAATAGTGTGGAGGCAGCTGCTCAGGGGTTCGAGCAGTGGCCCATAGGCAGCAGTACCACCCCAATGTTCAGCCTCTCAGTCTCTAGATTGCCATTGCAAAATGATTACTGGAACTCCCCTCTCTCCCAGATTCCATTTGAATCTCATGCACTTAGCTTTCCTCATGAATTATGTAACATCATCCTTACTCAATTCTCTTTGTCTATGCATAATTTTTACCAGAGTCTCTACCAGGTGGGAAGAAACAACAGTCTGTCTGGACAACCTTTTCTATAAACTCATGAAGCTAGGCTCTGAAGAATTCTCTCTGCTTGCAGAGACCTGTTACCAAAAGCCTGCCATACATGAAATAATAAAAGAAGGAAATTATGGTTGCCAAGGGATTAGATGAATCATCTATGTAGGATTTATAGAAATATATGGACCAGAATTTCACAGGATAAGAAGGCTTGGATCTGCATCTGTTAGTGGAGTCCCTATATTACTGACATCACATATTCATTGACATATTAAAGAATTAGGAGATATCAAAATATTGTCTTGTTCTAAAAGTGGATACAACCTGAGAAACATGATTTTTTGTTTGGTTCTCATACATCTCATTACAACATAAACACTCTGGCTTCTTGTTCAGTAAGAGGTTTGATTGTTCTAAGCATATTCTCAATCATTTCTACTGAAATGTTATCAGCATAGTTTGCCATAAATACTAACATTATTTTTCCTTCTAAAAAAAGGAAAACAGTGTCTCTCCAGATCTGGCCCCAAGGAAGCCTAACAAATCACTCATGAGTGATACTGGTCCTTGAAAAATCCAATACAATTAAAAATCCCAGCTTTCCAAAAGAACAGTGGGTCACAGGTTAGCCTTACAGGCCAAGAACTGAAGCTATTTATTGTAATGCAATTACCATACCAACTCAACCATCACACAAAGCCTGTTCTGTCTCCTATTAGAGGGAAACTATTTTAAAATGCCAAATAGCTTTTTAAAAGCTTAAATCTTTCCATGAAAAATATCACAGAAATCAGACATACTTTATTTGCATCCTCTGCCTCATCCCCAACATAATGTCACAAATCTGACCTATTACCTATATGATCCCAAGCAAGTCATTTCAACTCTGAGTCTCAGTTTCTTCATCTGTAAAGCGGGGATAATAATCCTTGTTCAGGCAGGCAGGGTGTTAGTGAACAAAGTGCTTGGTAAACTTTAAAGCACTATGAAAGTATGTGTTATTGTTGTTTCAACAAGATGGCTCCTAGGAAATAGAGGACAGGGCAAAAAACAACTGAATTACTTTGAGATACCAGCAGAGATGACCTTCCCTGAAATGGCGCTTCTTTTTTTTAATCCTTTTGCAAATTGTACAACTCCATTAAGGTCCTAGTCTAGTGGCTCATCTTGGTATGGAGGTGAACTTGGCTTCTTTAAAGATATGACTAACAAGCTGCAAAAGTCAAATGATGTATGTATATGTTTGCCATTTAAGGACCAAGTTGTCTAAATTGAAAGAGGCTCATCACCAGATTGTTCATAGCATAAGGAATTTTTTGCCCAGAGCAACTTTGCAAAGGTCATCTGCTAACACACTGAGGGGACACAATCTATATTAGTGAAAAGAATGCTTATACCGAAATATAATATATATATGTATGTATATATGCATATACATACATGCATATATATATATATATACACACACACATACATACACAGGGCATTTCAGTTTATTAAGTGTTTTCCTTGAAGAAGCCTTGTGAGTCAGATTGTGCAAATATTATAATCTCCATTTTACAGATGAGGAAACTAGCTCAAAGAGGCTGTGACTCACCAAAGGTCATAAATCTACTAAGTGGCAGAGTTAGAACAGTAGCTAGGTCTTTTGACTCCCAAATAGTGTTCTCTCTACTATGCCAAATGAAGATGAGAGTCAAGAAAAGAGTACAAGAGAAAGTATGATGTAGTAAGCATTCAATTCATTTCATGCTAAAGGAACCTGCCACTCAGACCTCAGATTTTAGACTAAACTTTAAAGTAGATATAATGAGAGGGATTGAATATTTGTCTTGCCTTAAATACTCCATTTTGAAACCTGCCCAGTTGCTCCCAACCACAATAGTAAAACTGTATCCACAGGACCAGACATACAAGGTGTAAGCCACTGATGCCAAGTGGATGTTTACCTACTGCTCCCCAGAAGAAGGGAGGAGAACTCACCCAATAGTTACACTTAAACCATAGATCTCTAGGGCAGGGCCTGATAGAGACCCAGGGCATATGCAGGCATCAATGAAGCAGCTGGTCAGGAAGAGATGGTTGTACAATGTATTGCAAACTCAGTGACAAACTAAAGTTTCAACCCTCTTAACTAAGTAAGATGTATGTTTAGTTGAGAAGAACATTTTGATAAATAGGGCCAAATGGCTGGGGAAAATGGATCACAGTTTCCATGCACAGTTCCCATCCTGGGAACTGCTCTTTCTGTAACCCAAGAGGTCAAACCTATAGACCCCTAAACTGTTCCAAAGTTACTTGAGTGGGACCTGCCATTATGCATTTGAACAAACCTCCCAGCTATCATTTAACACGGAGTTATTCCTGAATTTCTAAATTCTTAAATATAGACTCATGGAATGTTGGAACTGGAAAGGACCTCAAAGTTCATCAAATCTAATTCCTGAATTTTGCAGATGAGGAAACTAAGGCCCAGAAAGCTGAAATGATTTACTTATGACCACCCAGCTAGTCAGTGGCAGAGCTGGGATTGAGAGTATGAATTAATGATGATAACACAAATGACATAAAGCACCTACTGTGTGCTAGACATTGCCCTATGTTCTAGGGAAAAGGAAAAAAGGAAGGAAGGAAGGAAGGAGGGAAGGAAGGAACGACCGACCCTCAAGGAAGGTTACATTCTATTGGGAAAGACAACACACAAAGGGAAGCTAGAAGGGGAAAGTAGGGTGGTTAGCTGGAAAGTGACCTGGAGTTCACTTCTCAGTTTACCTATCAGAGCCCAGAACACACATTAATTAATAAGCTAAATCCATTTCTATGGGGAACTAATCATTACCTGTATACTTCAATGAAGATGTAAGACAGTGTGGTTCACTGGAAGAATTCCATATAACTAAATGAATTTTATAGTCAAAGCCAGGGTGAAAGATTTTCTGAACTTGGGTGACAATAAACATTTCAAAGTGAATTGGCAAGGATGTTCAATGGACTCATTTCCTTAAGAAAGAAGGAATAAACAACTTCATCTCTACTGGGAAAATTTATCTTTCTACTTACAGATTCAGATAGAAGAAACAAGAAGCAGTAATTACTCAGTAGCCGGTACAATCAGATCTAGGGTTTAGAACAAATGAGTCATCTGCTAGGTATTATTGATTTTTTTTTAAACTAAGGTCCTGAAAACTAGATCTTCTATAAAACTCAAATCGAAGCCGGATTACATTCATTTAAAAACATGTCCCCTTAAATATTGCTGAGATGTATTCCATATGTTAATACATTTCATAGAAAATGTGGCAACATACATCATCACCTAACGTTTTTTTCCATTGTCCTGATAGAAGGACCCACGGGGTGCTCCTTGTTTTAAGAAACAGGAAACAGAGAGGGGAAATGGTGAACATGTCTCATGGAACCAGAGGTCTTTACCAAACACTTGTGTGGTCCCGGCAACTACTAAAGAATCAGTTAAAGAAGCACTGAAGATTCTCGAATGAGGAGGTGACATGATCAATACCTAAGGTCTCTGTCAAATACATAATTCTCTAGTCTTTCTATTATTCCATGCATCCGCTCAGATATATCATGACTGATGAAAGATCAAACTCAGTTTAGAGCTGCAGTAAACTGGTATTACTATATGAAAGAAAATTTCCTTAGGGAACCTGCAGGAGCAAGTTCCTTGCAACTTCCTGCTGAGAAAAAGGCACACTTCTTTTCACTCTAGAAGTCAAAGTAAAAAAAATTGTTTTCTCTTTCCATGTTCTAATTTGTAGTATTTAGCAAAGATTCCTACAGCATAGTTCTATAGCTAAAATTCAATAAAGGCACGTAAATAGTCTTTAAAATGCTCTTTCCATTTCAATCTCCTCATATTGAGTTCATAAGAACAGTCTCATAAAGAACACACTTTAAAGATTAGCCTTTGCATTCACACACTTCAGTCCCCAGGAAAGCATTTCTTTTCATTATCTTTCTATGAAAAGGGCTACTGAGAATTTTCTAAAGAATTAAAAAAATGAGATGTCTGAAAAAAACAAATAAAAACACTAACCAACTTAGAGGTCATGAAAATCAGCAATGGAATACGTGGAAATCTAATCCGACTTACTTAAGTCTCCTAGTATATAATGCATGAGTCAATGGAAACTGGAAATACTCCCCCCTAGATACAGTTACACAACGTGGGCAATAACTATTTTCTTTCACTTAGTATCTTCCTTGACAGCTACCAATTAGACAAAGAAGACATACCCTATCAGTGGGCCAAGCATTAGACTAAAAGTCAGAGAGAGGTTCTGCTCCCAACTTTTCCCAGCAGTAGAAAATGGTAGCATCTTGACACTAGGATCATAGATATACAGCTGGAAAGGACTTTCATATAGTTCAATTCCCTCATTTTGCTGAAGAGAAAACTGAGGCCTAGAAAAATAAAGTGACTTTCCCAAAGCCATATAGGTAATAAGTGGATGCACAGTGAGCAGTGTGCAAAAAAGAGGGAGACGGAATGCTGAATATGAAGAACACCAAGCGGACAAGTCTGGCTTACACATAGAGTGGAATAATGCAAAATAAGTCTGGAAAGGTAGGATGCAGTCAGATCATGAAGGACTTGAAATTCTAAGATAAGGACTTTCCCTTTCTTCGTACAGACAATAGGGAGCCAATGAAGATTCTTGAGCATGGGAGTAACATAATCAGACTTATTCCTGAAGATCATTTTAGTAGCTGCACTGAGAATGCAATAAACGAAAGAATGACTGAAGCCAGGATTCCAATCAAGATGAGGCAATATTCCAGGTGAGAGGTGATAAAGGCCTAACGTATGGTAGTGGTCATTTGAGCACAGAGAAGGAGATAGATAAATACAAGGGAAGTGATGATAGACTCTATAAGACTTGGCAGCTAATCATATTTGGGAAGAGGAAGGGAGGGAGTGAGAAGAGTCAAGCATGACTCTAAAGTTGTGAACCTGGATTTTTATATAGATGGTAATGCCCTAGACAGAAAAAAAACAACCTTGGAGGAGGACTGGATATGAGCTGTGGAAGGAGATAATGACATCTGTTTTGAACATATTGAGGTTGGGATACCTACTGACCCAACAACTTGGTATGTCCAACAGGCTGATGGTATATGAATTGTTTTGCTGGAGATTGTTCAATTTCTGAAAATTCTGTATAACTACATCTGTATAACTATACAGATGTTATACAGATCTTAAAGTAATCTTTATAGAGATGATAATCTAACCCTTGTGAATATATAAATCAACAACAGGGTATAACGATTGATAAGAAGACCCGAGACAGAGCCTTGGGATACGCTAACATTGAAACATGAAAGAGAATTTTTTTTAAAAAGGTGGTTGGGTAGGCAGAAAAAGAACCAGAAACCCGGGGAAAAGAAAATATCTTAGAGATCAGCAGTATCAAAAGCTACACAACGGTTAACATTGGTGAGGCAGCTAAGTTGCACAGTGAGTAATGCAGCGACCCTAGAGTCAGGAGGACTGGAGTTCAAATCCGGCCTCAGACACTTGACACGCTAACTAGTTGTATTACGATGGGCAAGTCACTTAACCCCAAATGCTTGGCAAAAAAGGGGGGAAAAAGAAAGGTTAAGATTGTAAGAGAACAATCATTTATTAAGCATCTACTATGTTCCAGGCACTGTGCTAAGCACTTTACAAATATCAGCTCATTTGATCCTCACAACAATCTATGAGGTAGGTGCTATGATTACATGTATTTCACAGTTAAGGAAACTTAGGCAGGTTAAGTAATAAATAAAAATGAGAACTAAGATCACAGAAACTTAAGATCACAGAATCACAGATTTAGAGCTGGAAGGGTCCTTAGAGGATATTGAGTACAACCCCTCTAATTTTTTAATAGATGAGGAATGTGAGGCACAATGTGAGGTACACAGATTGAATGTTTTAAGTAAGGTCACACAGTTAAGTGCCTAAGTGTGGGTTCTAAACTCCGGTATTACTGACTCCAACACCAAGCGCTCTCTTCATTATGCCAAGCTACCTCTCAGATTTAGTAATTAAGAGAAACTAGTACTCATAACACCTTTAGCTGAGTGGGGAGATCAGGATCCAGATTACAAGGAGTTGAGGAGTGAGTAGCAGAATTCAAGGCCATAGATTTCTATGGCTTTTTCCATGAACTTGGCTATGAAAGGGAGATGTTTGAAGGAATATAAGTTAATAGGAATAAATGTAAGGTTTTATGCCCTGGAACAAGAAAAATTTAACTTTAAATATATACATTGGAGGGGGTTTGGCCTCAGGGTGGATTTGTGGAGTTACAGCTCCTTATCACCTCACACCTGGATTATTCCACCTACATTACTGCAGAAATATATAAATATTATTATATGGTAATATATATCAATATATTATATTACATACAGAATTGATATAAAATAACTTTAAAGGGAAAGGCACTAGAAGTTGGAGAAGACTACTGGAAAAGACCTTCTACCAAAGATAGTGCTTAAGTTTAATCCTGAAGGAAGTCAGTGATCCTGAAAGTGTGGGGATGAGGAGGGAGAACATTCTAGGCATGGGGAACAACCAGTACAAAAACACAAATACAGGAGAGGGAGCATCATGATTAAAGAACAACAAGCAGGGCTTTATGGCTGGACTATAGTGTAGATAGAGGGGAGTAATATGTAAGAAGACTGGAAATATTAGAAAGGACCAGGTTCTAAAAAGCTTTAAATGTGAAATTGGATTTCATATTTTATCCTGGTGACAACATAGAGCCACTGGAGTTTATTAAGTTGGAGGGAATGGCAGGGTGACATGAAAATCCCTTGGTGGCTATGTACAGAATAGATTACAGTTCAGTCGGTCTCAAGGCAGAAAGATGAATTAAGAGGCCAGTGCAATAATCCAAGAATGAAGTGATAAGGGCCTCACATACTTGTGTGAATGAAGAGGAGAAAAATGTTGTAAAGATAGAAATGACAATATTTGGCAACTTGTTTTAATATATGAGATGAGAGAGTTGAGGCATTGAGGATGACACTGAAATTTTGAGCCTGAGTTACTGTAAACATGGTGGTACCATCAACAGTAACAAAGTGTAGAAGAAGGATGTGTTTAAATGGGGTTGGAGGGAGAAATAATGAGTTCTGTTTTGGACATGCTGTGTTTGAAGTACCTATGGGGCATCAAGTTTGAAATGTCCAATACACATTCCTAGTGCAATAGTAATAACTCAACAGAGACTAGAGTTGGACATACAGATCTAAGAGTCATTTACATAAAGATAATCAATTGAATCCATGGAAGCCAATGAGATAAGCAAGTGAGAGAACAGAGAGAGAAAAGAGAAAAGAGAAAAGGACAGATCTTTGGGGGTACACCAAAGTTAGTAGGTATGATATGGCTGAAGATCCAAGCAGAGGTGACTAAGAAGGGACATTCAAAGAGGTAGGAAGAGAACCAAGAAATAGCTATAAAGTATATTCTCCAATAAACTTCCCTAGGATATAGAAGTTGTTGTGGGAGAGGGGAAGAGTGGAGAGAGGAATCTCTTTTCTAATGTCTTACATACTGGCAGAGATCATTTAATTATAATCATTTCAAAAATATGTTACTAAATGGTTGGCAAAGGGTCAAGACAGAACACCTCTCCAAATCCCCTAAAATAAGCCAGTTGCACCCAATACATCTGGCAAAGGGAGCAGAATGTTTTGTGGTAATTGCTCTTCCTCCTCACCACCAACCTCCTATCCAGTTTCTATAACTGGAATTTCTGCTTTGATTCTTGGTTGGTATTTTTAAGGCTACTAGGTAGTGTAGTGGATAGCCTCCACCAGACCCAGAGTCAGGAAGACTCCTTTTGCTGAGTTCAAAGGTGGCCACAGACATTTACTAGCTGGATGACACTGGACAAGTCACTTAACCCTGTTTGCTTCAGTTTCCTTATCAGTAAAATAAGCTGGAGAAGGAAATGGCAAACCACTCCAATGTCTCTGTTAAGAAAACCCCAAGGGGGGGGGGCGGAGCCAAGATGGCCACTGGAAAGCAGGGACAGCTGGAAAGCTCCCCGCCAGGTCCCTCCAAAAACCTATAAAAATGGCTCTGAACAAATTCTAGAACTGTAGAACCCACAAAATAGCAGATGGAAGCAGGGTTCCAGGTCAGGACAGCCTGCATGGTTGCTGGGTGAGGTCTATCACGCTAGGAGCTGGGAGCAGAGGGGAGCACAGCCCAGCATGGGTGGCGGCAGGACCAACCAGACCAGGAACTGGACAGAACAGGCCCTAGCACACTGAATCAGTGAGCTGTGGCAGTTAACAGACTTCTCAACCCACAAACACCAAAGATAACAGAGAAGGTTAGTGGGAAAAGCTGTGGGGGACAGAGTAAAAGGAGTTCGTGGTTCAGCCACTGCCTCAGGGGCAGCAGGGTTGGTGCAGCTACAGAACTACAGCTGCAGTTGCTTCCAGCACCAGGCCCACCTGGTGGGAGGAATTAAGTGGCGGATCAGAGCAGGAGTGTAGAGCCTGTTGAAGATGTGAGTCAGGTCTAGGTTGTCGGTTCTTGGGGAAGGAGGAGTGCTGGTGTGGCAGACCTGGCTGTACAGAAACAGCTCTGAAAACAATAGCGCATCCCCTCAAGCTTGGAACAAAGTACTCTTTACTCTACAAGCAGTCATACACAACAAAAAACTCAAGGGTCAAGTAAGTTGGCTGGGAACATGGCCAGGCAGCGAAAATGCACCTAGATTCAGTCTCAGACTTTGGAATCTTTCTTTGGTAACAAAGAAGACCAAAACATACAGCCAGAAGAAGTCAACAAAGTCAAAGAGCCTACAACAAAAGCCTCCAAGAAAACCATGAACTGGTCTCAGGCCATGGAAGAGCTCAAAAAGGATTTGGAAAAGCAAGTTAGAGAAGTAGAGGAAAAATTGGGAAGAGAAATGAGAAGGATGTGAGAAGACCATAAAAAACAAGTCAATGACTTGCTAAAGGAGACCCAAAAAAACACTGAAAAAAATACAGAAGAAAACAAAAGCTTAAAAAATAGACTAACTCAAATGGCAAAAGAGTCCAAAAGGCCAATGAGCAGAAGAATGCCTTGAAAGGCAGAATTAGCCAAATGGAAAAGGAGGTCCAAAAGAACACTGAAGAAAATACTACCTTAAAAATTAGATTGGAGCAAGTGGAAGCTAGTGACTTGATGAGAAGTCAAGATATTATAAAACAGAACCAAAGGAATGAAAAAATGGAAGACAATGTGAAATACCTCATTGGAAAAACCACTGACCTGGAAAATAGATCCAGGAGAGAGAATTTAAAAATTCTTGGACTACCTGAAAGCCATGATCAAAAAAAGAGCCTAGATACCATCTTTCAAGATATTATCAAGGAGAACTTCCCTGATATTCTAAAGCCAAAGAGTAAAACAGAAATTGAAAGAATCCACAGATCACCTCCTGAAAAAGATCCCAAAAAGAAAACTCCTAGGAATATTGTCGCCAAGTTCCAGAGTTCCCAGGTCAAGGAGAAAATATTGCGAGCAGCCAGAAAGAAATAATTTGAGTATTGTGGAAACACAATCAGAATGACACAAGATCTGGCGGCTTCTACATTAAGGGACTGAAGGTCTTGGAATACACTACTCTGGAGGTCAATGGAGTTAGGATTAAAACCAAGAATCACCTACCCAGCAAAACTGAGTATCATGCTCCAAGGCAAAATATGGACTTTCAATAAAATAGAGGACTTTCAAGCTTTCTCAGTGAAAAGACCAGAGCTGAATAGAAAATTTGACTTTCAAACACAAGAATCAAGAGAAGCATGGAAAGGTCAACAAGAAAGAGAAATCATAAGGGACTTACTAAAGTTGAACTATGCTGTTTACATTCCTACATGGAAAGATGATGTGGATGATTCATGACACCTCAGTATTAGGGTAGCTGAAGGGAATATACATATATATATATATACATATATATATATATATATGTGTGTGTGTGTGTGTGTGTGTGTGTATGTATATATATAGATATATATCTATATATCTATATATATATAGACAGAGGGCACAGGGCGAGTTGAATATGAAGGGATGATATCTAAAAAAAATAAAATCAAATTAAGGGATGAAAGAGGAATATATTGAGAGAGGGAGAAAGGAAGAGATAGAATGAGGTAAATTATCTCACATAAAAGTGGCAAGAAAAAGCAGTTCTGTGGGAAAAGAAGAGAAGGCAGGTGAGGGGGAATGAGTGAATCTTGCTCTCATCAGATTTGACCTGAGGAGGGAATGCCATACATACTCAATTGGGTATCTTACCCCACAGAAAAGGAGGAAGAAGATAAAAAGGGAGGATGATAGAAGGGAGGGCAAATAGGGGGAGGA
>CM053624.1:64020169-64052193 GCA_028646595.1 Phalanger gymnotis
CTGGGGAACAGGGCAACCAGAATGTACGCCATCTTGGAGTGGGGGGGGGGAGGAAATGGGGAGAAAAATTTGTAATTCAAACGCCTGTGAAAATCAAGGCTGAAAACCAAACATGTCAAAAATAAATTAAAAAAAAAAAAAGTAAAATGGGCCAAGAGGAAAAGGAAGTACAAAATCTAATAGAAGGAAACAATTCATTAAAAATTAGAATTAGGCAAGTGGAAGCTAATGATTCTATGAGATATCAAGAATCAGTGACACAGAAACAAAAGAATGAAAAAATAGAAGAAAATGTAAAATACTTCATCGGGAAAACAAATGACCTGGAAAATAGATTCAGGAGAGACAATGTAAAAATTATTGGTCCACCTGAAAAGCATAATAATAAAAAAGAGCCTGGACAGCATCTTTCAAGAAATCATCAAGGAAGACTGCCCTGCAGTCCTAGAACCAAAAGGTAAAATAGTCATTGAAAGAATCCACCAATCACCTCCTGAAAGAGATCTCAAATTAAAAATGCCAAGGAATACTGTAGCCAAATTCCAAAATTACCAGGTCAAATAGAAAATACTGCAAGGATCCAGAAAGAAACAATTTAAATATTATGGTACCACAATCAGGATTACACAGGACCTTGCAGCTTCTACATTAAAAGATTGGAGGGCATGGAATACAATATTTCATATGGCAAATGAGCCTGGATTACAACCAAAGACCAGCAACCCAATGAAACTGAGTATAATCTTTCAGGGGTGGAGATGGACATTCAATGAAATAGGGCACTTCCAAACCTACCTCACAAAAAGACCAGAGCTCAACAGAAAATATGATATTCAAATACGAAACTCAAGAGAGGTAAACAGGAAAAAAACAATATGTAATTAATAAGGGCTGGTTTTATGAAAAAACCAATAAAGTAGACAAACCTTTGGTTAATTTGATTAAAAAATGAGAAGAAAACAAAATTACCAGCATCAAAAAAGAAAAGGGTGAATTCGCCACCAATGAAGAAATCAAAACAATAACCAGGAGCTATTTTTCCCAACTGTGTGCCAATAAATTTGACAATCTTAGTGAAATGGACAAATATTTATGAAAATATAAACTGCCCAGATTAACAGAAGAGGAAATAAGATACTTAAATGACCCATTTCAGAAAAAGAAATTGAACAAGCCATCAATGAACTCCATAGGAAAAAATCTCCAGGGCCAGAGGTATTTACAAGTGAATTCTATCAAACATTTAAAGAACAATTAATTCCAATCCTATATAAACTATTTGGGAAAATAGGTGAAGAAGGAATCCTACCAAGTTCTTTTTATGATACAAATATGGTGCTGATACCTAAACTAGGAAGAGCCAAAAATTATAGATTAATTTTCCTAATGAATATGATGCAAAAATTTTAAATAAAATATTAGCAAAGAGATTACAGCCACTTATATCAAGAATAATACACTATGATCAGGTATGATTTATACCAGGAATGTAGGGCTAGTTCAATATTGGGAAAACTATAAACATAATTGGTCATATCAACAACAAAACTAACAGAAATCATATGATTATCTCAATAGATGCAGAAAAACATTTGACAAAATACAATACCCATCCCTATTAAAAACACTAGAGAGTACAGGAATAATTGGAATCTCCCTTAAAATGATAGGCATCATCTATCTAAAACCATCAGCAAGCATTATATGTACTGGGAATAAGCTAGAAGCATTTCCAATAAGATTGGGGGTGAAACAAGTATGCCCATTATCACCACTGTTATTCAATATTGCACTAGAAATGTTAGCTTTCACAATAACAGAAGAAAAATAAATTGAAGGAATTAGAATAGGGAAAGAAAAGCTCAGTTATCACTCTTTGCAGTTGATATGATTGTATACTTAGAGAATCCTAGAGAATCAAGCAAAAAAATTACTTGAAAAAAATAAAAAAATTTAGCCAAGTTGGAGGATATAAATTAAGCCACATAAATTATTGGCATTTCTATATACTAAAGATAATTCCATTTTAAGTTACTATAGACATTATAAAATACTTGGGAGTCTACCTGCCAAAACATACTCAGGAACTATATGACCACAATTGCAAAACACTATATAAAGTCAGATCTAAATAACTGGGAAAAACATCAGTTGCTCATGGGCAGACCAAGCTAGTATAATAAAAATGACAATTCTACCTATATTAAATTATTTATTCAGTGCCATACCAACTACTAAAAATTATTTTCTAGAGCTAGAAAAAACAATAACAAAATCCATCTGGAAGAGCAAAAGGTCAGAATATTAAGGGAATTAATGAAAAAAATGCAAGGTAGCCTAGCTTTACCAGATCTTAAATTGTATTACAAAGCAGCAATCACCAAAACTACTTGGTACTGGCTAAGAAATAGAGTGGTGGATCAGTGAAATAGGTTAGGTATGTAAGACACAATAGTCAATGACTACAGTAATCTACTATTTGATAAATGCAAATAGTATGGCAGAAACTAGGCATAGATCAACTTCTTAGATCCTATAACAAGATAAAGTCAAAATAATTTAGATATAAAAACTGATATAACCAAACTATGAGAACAAGGAATAGTTTACCTGTCAGATCTATGGAGAAGGGAAGAATTTATGATCAAACAAGAAATAGAGAATATTATGAAATGTAAAATGGTTGATTTTGATTACATTAAACTGAAAAACTTCTGCACAAAGCCAATGCAACCAAGATTAAAAGGGAAGCAGAAAGCTGGGAAATAATTTTTATAGCCAGTGTCTCTAACAAAGGCCTCATTTCTAAAATATATAGAGAACTGAGTCTAATTTATAAGAATACAAGTTATTCCTCAATTGATATCAAAGGATATGAATAGGCAGTTTTCAGAGGAAGAAATTAAAGCTATCTATAGTCATATGAAAAAAAATGCCCTAAATCACCATCGATTAGAGAAATGTAAACCAAAACATCTCTGAGATGCCACATCATACCTATCAGATTGACTAACATAACAAAACAGTAAAATAATAAATGTTGGAGAAGATGTGGGAAAACTGGAACACTAATGCATTGTTGGCAGAGTTGTGAACTGATCCAACCATTCTGGAGAGCAATTTGGAACTATGTCCAAAGGGCTATTAAAAACTGTGCATATCCTTTGACCCAGCCATACCACTTCTAGGACTGTATCCCAAAGAGATCACAAAAATGGGAAAAGGACCAACATGTACAAAAAATATTTATAGCACCTCTTTTTGTGGTGGCAAAGAATTGGAAATTGAGGAGATATCCATCAACTGGGGAATGGCTGAACAAGTTGTGGGTATATGAATGTAATAGAATACTATTGTGCTATACAAAATGATGAGCAGGAAGATTTCAGAAAAATCTGGAAAGACTTAAATGAACTGATGCTGAGTGAAACGAGCATAAACAGGAGAACACCGTACATAGTAACAGCCACATTATGTGATGACTGACTTTGATAGACTTAGTTTTTCTCAGCAATGCAAAGATCTAAGATAATTCCAACAGACTCATGATGTAAAATGCTATCCACATCCAGAAAAAGGACTTTGGAGTCTAAAAGCATATGGAAGCATACTATTTGCTCTCCTTTTCTTTTGTTGTTTTGTGTCTTCTTTCTTGTGGTTCCTCTCATTAGCTCCAATTCTTCTTTACATCATGACTAATTTGTAAACAGGTTTAATATGAACATATAAGTAGAGTGTCTATCAGATGCATGCTGTCTTGGGGAGTGGGAGGGGAGCGAGGAGAAAATTTAAAACTCAAAATCTCATGGAAGTCAATGTTAAAAATGAAAAATAAATTATCAATAAAGACAGATAACTTGAGGTTGAGTCCTGGCCTTACCACTTACTTGTCACGTGCCTCTGCAATTAATGTCACTACCTTTAGCCTTGTTTAGTGATATTTCCATTGCCTCCTTCACAGGGTGCATCATAAGCATTACAGTGCTATGTAACTGTGAGTTTTTAGACTACATAATTTTTAAGTCTTTGTTTCCAGTTCCTTGCACGTGCCTGCTACATGCTTAATAAACATTTGCCATTAAATGAATGAGTAGCACTGTTCTAGATGCTAATGGAGGTACTAAGAAGCGTAATAAGTGAAATATGCCCTTAAAATCTAATAACATGGGCATAGAGATAAGATAGACTTGAAAAAATAGTGTGTTTTCTGGACAGTGGGTGTTACAGGAGCTAGAGAAAATCACTTCAATTCAAGATATCAGGGAAGGCCTCATAGAGATGATATTTGAGCTTAATCATAAAGACTTTTGAAGGAAATCTAAGGCAGGAGGGCCTTTTAGGTGTAGGTCTTACACATCAGGTAAATAGAGACAGAAAATAATAAGTTTTGGTCTTGGGACAATAAAAAGGTTGTTTTGGCCAAGTAGAGAAAAGTCTTTTAAGGTCAGATTGCAGACTGCCTGGGTTGCCAACCTAGGGAGTTTGAACTCCATTCTTTTGGCAATTTTGTATCATTTAATATTTTTGAAGAGGGTAGTGACATGATGAAGATGCTATTTAGAAAAAAGAAATTGATGGGTATGACAAATTGAGAGAATAGAGAGTAATTAGGAACTGGGTGTGAAGGACAAAGGAGAGTGGGCAGTCAAAGATGACTGAAGTGAGGAAGCATCACGGTATCATTAACAGAAATTGCGAAATGCGAAATTAAATGCACTAGATGTCCATTAAGAACACTTACAGTTCTAAGAGTCTGTGGAACTCTGTTTTGAGGGATAAACTGTTTGTTTTTGATATGCTCAGTTTTTACTAACAGTGGAATATATATTAAACATTGGAAAATGCAAAATAGGAACTCAGAGGGGCATCTAGTTGAACCCTCACTATTCTTTTGATTTGATCATCTTCAGTCTAATCATGTAATCTCTCTGAGCCTTATTTTCCTCATCTGATGAATTCAATAGTCCCTTTCCAATCCTAAATCTATGATCAAGTAACTTGGCATCTGATTTAAGGCTTTATTCCATATCAAGGAAACAAGACCAACATGCTATACACCGTTAGAATAAATGCTTACAGAAATGTGCTTGTATATCATCATTAAGGTTGTATTTATATTCTTACCCAATAAGAAAGTATTTATTAAGTGACTCCATGTGTCTAGACCTCTATGAGGTTCTATAGCATAACAGTAGGTTTGCTTTCTTATCAATAAATAATATAAAATGCTTTGCAATGTAAAAAAACAGAATTGGAAATTGAAGGGATGTCCATCAATTGGAGAATGACTGAACAAGTTATGGTATGTGATTGTGTTGGGATAGTATTGTGCTATAAGAAATGATGAGCAGGATGGTTTCAGAAAAACTGGGGAAGACTTATATTAACTCATACAAAGTGAAATAAGCAGAACCAGAAGAACACTGTACATACAGTAACAGCATATTGTAAGCATGGTCAACTGTGAAAGACTTGGCTACTCTGATCAAGATAATGATCCAAGACAATTCCAAGGAACCCATAAGAAAAATGCTATCTACCTCCAGAGAGAGAACTGATAGATTCTGAATACAGATTGAAGCATACTTTTTTCTTTACTCTCTTTTTTATGGTTTTGTTTTCTTTAGCAACATGGCTAACAGGGAAATGTTTTGTATGACTTCACATGTATAAGTGATATCAAATTGCTTACCTTCTCAAGGAGCAGGGAGGGGAAAGAGGGAAGGGAGAAAATTTGGAACTCTAAATTTCAAAAATTATTGTTAAAAATTTTTTTACATATGTTTGGGAAATATTTAATGAAATATATAAAATATTTTTTAAAAAATTAAAATCCCTCTTGTAAAAAAAAAGGGCAGAGGAAGGAGATGAGGTCTCTCCTTCCAATCCAGGTGGCTCCTAGTGGTAAAAAGGTGCAGGTGAGGAAGAAAATTCTCACCTGGTTAAAGTATCAAAGATAAAATGGGGTGGGGTTGGTTTGACCCCACCCTCAGAAGAGGATCAAAAGATTATGTACAAATAGCTAAAAGGGACCTCAGGAGCCATCTAATCTAACCCTCATTTTGCAGACAAAGAAACTGAAGCATAGGAAGGTTGTAATTTATAGGATCATAGACTTATAGCTAGAATGAGCCTTAAAGGTCATTTAGTTGAATCTTCTCATTTTACAGATGAGGAAATTCAGGACAAGGGATGTTAAATGGTTTGCCTAAAGTCACTCAGGTTGTAAACATAGAGGTAAGACCAAGACATAAACTCAGAAGACAATATGAAAATATTTACATACAACCCTCAGAGAAAGATAAAAAATATATACGTGTGTGTGTGTGTGTGTGTGTGTGTGTATGCTTGGAAGGCTATAAAAGTCTTCTAAATTCAAATAGAAATAAGAAGCAAGGGGAAAGGGGGAGGGAAGATATAGGAGGGATCCTTGGTAGGGGTAGGTTAAGTAATAAGAGGGCAAGGTAACGAGTAGAAGTAGAGGAGTCAGGAGGGATAGGAAATAAGAAATATGTACAAACATTAAATAAATATCAGTGGCAGAATTTGTTGGTAAAAAGGGGCACGGGTAGTAATCATGATGTTGGACAAAGTTAAGGCTAAAATAGATTTAATCAAGAGAAAAACAGGAAAACTACACTATGTGTCAGCCATATTCATCAATGGTATTTTGGACTACTTAAAATAACTAGACAGTATAAAGTAGAATACTGCTGTGGTGTGGGAAGTGAGTTGATAGATTCAGAAAAATACGGAAAGACTTGAACTTATGAAGGAAGATGTTATCCATCTTCAGAGAAACAGCTCAAATTAGTATAGTCTTACATAGATGCATATAAATGTATATGTGTCTATATATGTATGTTTATAGATATTTATACTTATGTAAGTATATGTATGTCTACGTGTGTATGTGTATATGTGTGTGTGTGTGTGTGTGTATAAATGTGTGTATATGCACTTAATTGTAGCCTTCTTGGGAGAGAAGCAAAGGGGGGAAAAAGAACAGAGTAAAAAGTGCACAGCAGAGAACAAAATAAAACCTATGAGTAAGCAGACAGTCTGAACACAATGTGTAGTATTTACTATATAGGCTTTCCTGAAGTGAAATTTACTGCTTTATATTTTTATTTTTTTTGTATTTTTTTATATTTTTATATTTATATTTTATATATTTTTTTATTTTATACATATTTATATTTATATATTTATATTATATAATTATTATATTTTAATATTTATATTTTATATTTATATATAAATATAATTTATATTTTTAATCCTCTCATGTTCTATGCACGTGACAATTTTTTTTTGATTCTTATTTTGTATTTAAGTTTGTTTCTTTTTTTCTTATTTTGTATTTAAAGTTTAAAAATTTACCAAAAAAATTTTAAGGAGGTACAAAAATCTCACTGAAGAAAATAAAATAAAAATTAGAACTGGACAACTTGAAACCAATGATTCCATGAGACATCAAAAAAATGCTAAAACAAAGTCAAAAGAATGAAAAATAGAAGAAAATGTAAAATATCTCTGAAAAACAACTCAGAAAATATATTTAAAAGAGATAATTTAAGAATTATTGGACTATCTAAAAGCCAAAATCAAACAAAGAGCTTAGAAATATTTTAATAAAGTATAAAAGAAGATTGCCCCAGTATTTTAGATCCAGAATAAGGAAAACTGGGTTCAAATTTACAAAAATAAGAACCATTCCTCACTGATAAATGCTTAAGGGATATGAATTGGCACTTCTAAGAAATCAAAACTATCTATAGTGATAAGAAAAAATGTTCTAAATCATTATTAAGGCAAATTAAAACAACTGAGATACTTTACACCTATCAGAAATGACAAATTCTGGAGGTGATGAGGGAAAAGCAGGTACATTAATGAATTGTTGGTGGAGTAGAAAACTGGTCCAACTATTCTGGGGAACAATTTGGAACTATGCCCAAAGGATTATAAAAGTATGCACACCCTTTGACTCATCATTACCACTACTAGGTCTATATCTCAAAGAGATAAAAGAGAAAGGAAAAGGACTACAGGTAAAAATATTTATAGCAGTTCTTTTTGCGGTGGCAGAGAACTGGAAATTGAGGGTATGCTCATCAATTAGGGAATATCTGAACAAGCTGGGGCATATGATTGTGATGGAGTACTATTGTGCTATAAGAAATGATGAGGTTGGTGGTTTCAGAAAAACAGGGCAAGACCTATATGAACGAATGCAAAGTGAAATGAGAAGAACCAGGAGAATACTGTGCACAGTAACAGCAATGTTGCAAACAGGATCAACTGTGAAAGACTCAGCTACCCTGATCAATACAATGATCCCAGACAACTACAAAGGACTCAGGATGAAAAAATACCATCCACTTCTAGAGTGAGAAATGATAAACTCTGAGTGCAAATTTAATTGTAATTTTCGGTTTTTCTTGCTTTTTTAAAAATATGGCTAATATGGAAATGTTTTGCACAATTTCACAATTATATCATATTGCATGCCTTCTCCATAGGTGGGGGAGTGGCAGGGAGGGGGAGAATTTGGAACTCAAAGTTTAAAAAGAAAAGAATGTTGAAAATAAATAATTCTTTAAGGGTCAATCCTTTGGAAGATGCTAAAGTTCACAATGGACAAATACCAATTTTGTACAGCATCTGTCATATATAGGGGGTCATACATAGTGTGACAACAAGGAAATACAGATCCCAAGATAGAAGCATTCATTATCTGGCTAAATATAAAAACTCTTTTAGAACTAAAGACATATCGTTAGGTAGATTCTATTGGTAAACAACACTGATTGGTAGACAGTGGTAGCCACAAAATGAGAGGCAAATTCTACCTCACTGACTAGTTATGTGACCCTGGACAAGTCACTTAACTTCCTGGGCACGAATTTCTTCTGCAAAATGACTATGCTGGACTCTGTAACCTCTAAAGTCTCTTCCAACTCTAAATTTATGATCCTACCAAAAATTTGTGAAGTATGTAATCATCACTAAGCTATTCTATGATTTCACTCAAGTAATACGATTGAGGACAAATAAGCCGGTCAAGAAAGGGCACCAGCCCTAAAACTGAACTGCAGTTGTATGTCATACATGATGACATTTTTATCAAGAAATTGATTGACATGTTAGTTTTGATAAACTCTGCAACTTCTTTCCTGGAAACCTACATGCAATTAGATAATACCTAGACTTTGGGGGAACTTATAAAATATGAGGTCACAGGAGTGAATGGTGAAAATAGCCTCGATTTAAGAAGTTTTTAAATTCGACATTGGTATGCCCTATCATTGTCTTGCTCCTTCCTTATACTTCTTTCTCTTTGATTTTTCGTTTGAAATGCTTTAGATTATGTAGTTTACCAGGCATAAAGACATACCTATAGATTGGGAAAGGCTTTAGTAAGAGTTGAAGAAAAACAAAGGATGCATCAGCTGTTAATTCTGACATGCTAAGTTGCAGTTGTCTATTGTACACCTAATATTAATTAATGTTAAATTAGAAAACAGGTAAACAGTGTGAGGATAGTGTTTAAACCAGAGTAAGGAAAATGTAGGGTCACACCCTGCATCAGCCACATACTAGCTGTGTGACCCTGGGTAAGTACCTTGATCTGTCAGCCCAGTTTCCTTACCTGTAAAATAGGGAAAATAACTTACAAGGTTGTTGCAAGGATCAAATGAGATAACATATGCAAAATGTTTTGCAAACCTTAAAGCACTATATAATTGATAGTATTATTAATGTATAAGTACAATAGTTAAGCAGCTGCATAATACATGTAGTTTGTTGTCTTACATGATGGTGAACAATGGACTCTATAAAATGGGACCCATTGACCTTAGAGTTGCATTTTATTATTTGATTGTGATCTTGTTTTGATCTTGGAGTTACACAGTAGATCAGACTCTTGATAGAGTGGTTTACTAAATTAAAATATAAAGTTAGTGTAAGAAATTATCGATGTGGGAGTATATGCTGCTGAATCAGCAAGCCACTACTAAAGGCCGTCAGCAGGCTGCTTATTGAGTCTGCCCAAGAAAGTCACAATAAAGGCCAAATGACGATTCCCAGAAGTACATTTCAACACAGAATCTTTCCCAGAAGGATACAGTCACAGTAAAAAAGGACTGGATAAGTGGCCTTACAAAATGTGGTATCAGGATTTTTATGATGACTCCCACTGGTTTTTTCTCTTGAAAAGACCAGCATATTCCTGGCTAACTACAGGTCTAAGAACTATATTCCTTAGAATATGAATTTGCTAAGTTGAAAACCAAAATTGCTCATGATCAAAACACAATTAAAAGGAACCAGATAAAATAAAATTATTCAAGAACAATCTATCACTGTCAGACCAAACTTTGATAGATCATCAACTACAATAGGTCATCATGAGTGTTGCTCTCTCCCCCTTCCAGAGTCTTCTGGTTTACGAAAATAATCAATTGCTCTACAATGACCTTTTGTCCAACTATGTAATTTGCATATGTAAAGAACACACAAATGTCTCCAAGACTAAATTGAGACATTCTGAAAAAAAAAATACACGGTGGCAGGAATAAAGAATCAGACAAGAGGTGCATACCCCTAACAAAAAACTCAAGATTCCCACATTTCATTTTTCTTCCATCAGGTTTAAGACAGAGATATTCAGCCTCCCCCAGTTCCCATTTCCCCATTTTTGTCTGAAGCCTTAACAAGGCCAGTTAGGGAGTATCTCCATCTTGAAAGTGTGTTACAGTCTGTGAAGACAGGATCACAGGCTCAGCTGTGCTCTCTTCAAACTGTGATAACTGATTTCCTTAACAAATATGCTTGAATTAAGTGAAAATGTGGATCTTATATCCCAAAATTCTAAGTTTTGAAATGAAGTAACATGATGAAGGTAGGGTGGCTCTGAAATTAGATCAACAGTAGATCTAACTTGTGACCTGTCTGTGATGTTGCCAATTGTTCAAGGATTAGACAGTGTCATAGTAACTACCTAAAACAAGTCTGACATGCAATGCAGGGCTTGTGTTTTAAAGGGATTTTGCAGTGACAGGCCAAGAAAAACAAAAATAAGCACTCTATGATCAACCAACAATGAAAATGCAGTAACTCAAAATTTGCTATTCAAGAAGAAACTGAGTAGAATTGTCACTATAGATAATGTATGCACCATATAGGATTTTATTCCTGAGTATACTTTATTTAGAGCATTAAGTGTGAGCTCAGGACAAATCTTTCTCCACAAATGCCACATTTAACCAGTTTCTCCCACATGTTCATTCTCTAAACACTAAAGTTCTCTTGAATTTCTTATAATTTCTCTAGTGTGAATTTTCCATTGAACAGTGAGGTCAATTCTCTTCTGGATGCCTTGGTCACAAAGACTACATTTATACGGTTTCTTACATGTTTATTATCTGAAATCTATAAAAATGTGAGGACTGTCTCTCACACATTCGTAGCACCCATATTGGTTTCTCTCCTCAACAGGCTTTCTAAGGGACACCAAGTCCAAAGGATACTAAGAGTTACTCTCTGTATGAACCTTTTGCCACCCTAATCGCAAGCACACGGTTTCTCCTCAGTGGCACTGTGATGTCTGTAAAAGTGTGGCTGTTGGCTGAATCTTCTCCCACATTGATCACAGATATGGTTTCCTTCCTGTATGGGATTCTCTGATGAAAATTGAGGTAACCTGAGTAAATGAAGCTTTATATTCATTACATTCATAAACTTTTTCACTTGAATGGATCCTCTGATGAATCCAAGGTAAGTTCTCTGAACAAATCTTTACCACATTTATCACACTGATAGGGTTTCTTCACTCTGTGGAGTCTCTAATGTCTATAAAAATTTGAGTAATCTTTGAATCTTCCTCCACACTGATCACTTGCATATGGTTTCTCACCAATGTGAATTCTCTGATGAGTAAAAGCCTTTGCCACATTTATCACATTTATAAGGTTTCCCTGTGTAGTGTCTCTGATGAACACTGAGGTATGCTCTTTGAATAAAACCTTTACTGCATTTATCACATTTGTAGGGTTTCTCTCCTGTTAAGATTTTCTAATGAACTATGAGGCATCCTCTTCCAGTGAAGCATCCTTTTCAAATGAAGCTTTTGCCACATTCATCACATTCACAAGGTTTCTCATCTGTGTCGAGCTTCTAATAGCCATGAAAACTTGAGTAACTTTTTAATTCTTTTCCACACTGATCACAATAGTTTTTCATATGTGCAGACTCTCTGATGACCACTAAGATAAGCTGTCCAAATGAAGTCTTTACCAGTCATCACATTTATAGGGTTTCTCTCCAGTGTGGTCTTTCTTATGACTATTCAGGTATGCTCTCCAAAGGAAGCCTTTGCTACATTGATCACATGTATATAGTAACTCTCTGATGAACAAAGATTTTTCTCCCAGAAAAAAAATATTGCTACAGATCGAACATGTATAGCAATTTTCTTCTAATGATTTCTCTTACTGGTGATACAGGATTTTGAAATCAATGTTTTCTTACAGTCAGTGTATCCACAGAATTTCTATTCAAAAGGAACTTTCAGTTGGTATTTTGGCTACCAAGTAAGACAAAAGTAGAACTAGGGGCTTTTCTGAACTTCTTTCCATAGAAGAATTATTTATGATTACCATGTTTATCTCAGGGTTTAACCTGGCTTGCAAATTGGTCACTGTTTACTTTGCCCCCCTCATACATGTTTCCCTCCCTGAATCTGAAGAAGTAACCTTTTCCAAATATTACCAAGGTACAAATTCCTGAGGTTCCAAGATTTTAGATCCTTTTCCTTACAGATTTTGCTTGTAGCTTTCTCTTATGGAAATGGAAATGGCCAGACTTCCACTGGGAAAGATCATTTTGATCTAGGTCTCTGGAATGTAGACTTTGAACGTTACTCATGTGCTTTCAGTTTTTAGATATTTAAGGCATCACCTTTCCCTAGGCTTCCTGGGAGGGTAATATTTTGTTTTAGGTCCTGCAATCCTTCTGGAAAACTTACTGTGTAGTTCTCACTCTAGTTTCCTGAAACAATAAAGAAAGAATTCATTGTAGGTGATGATGGAAAAGTTCTGTTTGGAAATACTGAACTACCCCACATTTACTAATCTATAGGACAGACACAAACCCTTCCTGAAAGAATCTACTTTTTGTTCTAGGTTATATGTCTGTCTGTTTTCAACATAAGAAGAATGGTAGCAGTGGACACCTACTAATGAAAAACGGTAATTAAGTGCTGAAGAGCAGTGTAATCATTCTGTAAATCTAAAAGCACTACATAAATATCAGCTATTATTAGAATTATGGCATTAAGAATGATGGCTTAATTATTAATTCTCTGAAAATATTGAAAATTGGTGTTTTATAAAAATGCAAATAAAAAATCCTCATGAGTAAGACTCATGCATGAATCAGAGAAGGCCTTCATGAAGAAGAACTGATCAAGGAAAGCTCTCACACCTACAGGCTTTCTCTCTGCAGAAATGGGCACAAAAAAAAAGAGGCTTAGTCAGCCCGCAGAAGGGAAAGTTATAGGATTTATGCAAACCACTAGAATGTATTCCATTCAACCTGGGCTCTACAAAGTAGGTATTTAATAAATGACTTTCATAAAATGAGGATTTTTTTCCCCACTCCATTCTGCTTTGGAATTTTCTAGAGGCAGCTAGAGCACTATGCCTGGAGTCAAGAAGACCTGAGTATAAATCTGGCCTCAGACCCTTGCTGGGCTGTGCGACCCTAGGCTAGTCACTTAACCCGTTTGCCTTTATCCATTGGAGAAAAAAGTGACACACAACTGCAGTATCTTTGCCAAGAAAACGCCATGGACGGTATTGGCATGCCATGGTCCCCCGGGTCAGAAATGACAGAAAGACTAAACAACAACAACAATTAGCTCCACTCTGTTAGGCACTTCTAGCCCAATGGTGTGGGGGGAAAATGCCAAGGGAGTAAAAGCAATAAAAGCTTGCATTTATATAGTGCTTTAAAGTTTACAAAGTACTTTCTACACTACAACCTTGTGAAATGGATAACAGACACGAGTCATATCAATTTTGTAGATGAAGACACAAATTTAAAGATATGAAATAATTTGTCAAAATCACATTGATAAGACACGTTAGGGCCAGAATTTAAACCCATGTTACATGACTTGGGGTCATCACTAGTGGCTGGTCTCACTCCCCACTCCTTTCCCTTAGCATCCTCCCAATGACTGGGCATTGTATAGATCGTAGGTGCACAGTGGCTCAATGAGGACAGGGTCTGTTTTTGTCTTTTGCCCTTAACTATGCCCAACACTGTCACAATTTCTGTAAGAAACTTACCTACACAAATGAAATCATCGGAATATCTATAAAGCATAACCATATGCTTTATATGGTGGGTCAAAGGTACTGCTTTTTGGGGAAGAGGTGAATGCCAACGTTTATGTGCTGAAGGTGAAGGGACTAATATGATACAAAATAGCTCTGAAGTCAACAGAAGGGAAAGGTTTCAACTCTAGTCCAAGAGCGGGGCTCAAAATATTCCAAGAATTAGAACGGTGAGCTTGGATTTTAAAATAAGCTCAAACGGGCGCCCCTAGCCCGGGGGTTATTTTGCCTCAAAGAAGGTACAGTATTTGTTCAAACAAAAGGGCTCCTAAACCCTCAATTTCTAACCAAGCATCGGCTATTATTATCTCATAGCTTTTCGGACCAAAATGTGGAGAAAAATGTTCACAGGGGACACTTGAGGTTCAAACATAAAAATCCTCTGTTTGGCTTGTAAAGCCCTTCACAACCCGGCCCCTTCCCACCTTCCCAGTCCGTATCCAACTCCTACCCTTTCAGGGACAATCAGTACTCAGAGTCCTCTCCTCCCCTGTCTCCTCATTTCCTGGGCTTCCCTTCAGGACTCGGCTCAAGTCCCACCCGTTCCGGAGGGCAGACGGCTTTTCCTGGCGCCCTCCCGCCGACTGGGCACTGTGCATGGCTCCCACCTACACAGCGACGGTTCGCTGAGCCCCGGAAGAAGGGGAGCTCCCTGAGGGCAGGGCCCACGTACGTGGTATGCGCTGGTCAAAGCTGGCTGGCCTTCGGTGGGGTGGTCAACTACTGCAACCCGCTCAGGGGACTGAGGAGAAAGTGAGGCACAGAGTGGTCCCGCACCTGGCACACAGTAGGCGCTTAATGATGACAGGTAGACGTATTATGGGTATAGGCTAGTCCTGGCTCAACCAAGAATCTGGACTCGCTGCTTACTGACCGTAAACGCCAAGCCCCTCCAGTTGGGGGGTGCCCCGCCCCCACCGGTCCAGGCCCGGCCTGACACCTGCGCCCCGCGAGCCCCGAAAAGAGCGGGACTTACACTTACCTCCTGGAGAGGCGCCCAAGAGCCGGGCCTACAAATGAGGAGCAGGAAGGATCGGCTGAAGCCCGTCCCCGAGGCCCAGAAAAGCGCCCGGGGCTGGGGCCTCGCCCCGTTTAGGCCGCCTCACCTCACCGCAACTGGACGTTAGAAGCGAGAGCTGCCCCGGGGCATTCTGGGAGGGGGAAATCGGCGACGGCGGGGGAAGGGACACTACTGAGCATGCGCAAAAGGCAAGCGCCCATGCCTTTTTTTTTTTTGATGTAGGGTGTGTTCCCAAATAAAGGCGAGTGTGAACCCCTTCTCTCAGGTAACCACAGGTAGGAGGGAAGGAGAGGATGGAAGGGAAGGAGAGAGAGAGAGAGGGAAGAACAAAAAGGAGGAAGAAGGAAGAAAGTAAACGGAAGGAAGGAAAAGGAGCGAGGAAGGTGGTCGTCAAGACCATACATACTAATGAGTAGGTGGCTTTTATGTAGCACTTTAAAGTTTGGGAAGCTATTTACAAATCTTTGTCCTCACAACTACATCAGGAGGTAGACCCTATTATCACTACTATCCCCATTTTACAGGTGAAGAAACAGCTCCACTGGCAGAGATTAAGTAATTTTCCCAGTCACACCACTAAAGTGACTAAGGCAGAAATTTGTTTTGCATGCCTGTGCATATTTGAAGTTGGTTTTATTTTTCTTGCATTCTCATTGGGTGGCAGAGGGTTAGGGGAGGGAGAGAATTTAAGGTAAAAAAAGATTTTAAATCTCTGTGCTTTTAGAAAAAATAATGTTTTTGGAGCAGGGAAGGCAAGGCAATTGGGGTTAAGTGACTTGCCCAAGATCAAAAAAATTAATTTTTAAAAAATTTTTGCACAAACAAAGCCAATGCAACCAAGATTAGAAGGAAATCAGAAATCTGAAAAATGATTTTTATAGCCACTGTTTCTGATAAAGGCCTCATTTCTAAAATAAATAATTGAGTCAAATTTATAAGAATACAAGTCATTCTCCATTTGATAAATGGTCAAAGGACATGAACAGGCAGTTTTCAGATGAAGAAATTAAAGCTATCTATAATATGAAAAAATGCTCTAAATCTGATCTAATGATTAGATAAAAGCAAATTAAAACAACTCTGCAATACTGCCTCATTCCTATAAGATTGACTCATATGACACAAAAGCAAAATGATAAATGTTGGAGACGATGTAGGAAAACTGTAACACTAATGAATTGTTGGTGGAGTTGTGAACTGATCCAACCATTCTATAGAGCAATATGGAACTATACCCAAAGAGCTATAAAATGTGCAGACCCTTTGATCCAGCAATACTACTACTAGGTCTGTATCCCAAAGAGGTCATAAAAAAGGGAAAAGGACCCACATGTACAAAAATATTTATAGCAGCTTTCTGTGGTAACAAAGAATTAGAAATTGAGGGGACACCCATCAATTGGGGAATGGCTAAACAAGTTGCGGTATGCATAGAATGGAATACTATTGTTCTATAAGAAATGATGAGCAGGTAGATTTCAGAAAAATCTGAAAAGACATGAATTGATGCTGAATGAAATGAGCAGAACCAGGAGAACATTGTACACAGTAAGTGCAACATTATGTGATGATCAGCTATGATAGACTTAGCTCTTCTTAGCAATACAATGATATTCTAAGACAATTCCAAAAGACTCATGATAGAAAATGTTGTAGACATCTAGAGAAAGAAGTCTGAATGGAGTCTGAATGCAGATTGAAGCATACTGTTTTCACTTTTTTTTTTGCTTTTTCTTTGTTGTAGTTTTTTCCTCCTTGTTCTGATCCTTTTTTCACAACATGACTAATGTGGAGATATGTTTAATATAATTGTACAAGTATAACCTATATCAGATTGCTTGTTAGTCTTGGGTAGGGAGGAGGGGAGAGAGGGAGAGAGGGAGGAAAAAATTTGGAACTCTAAATCTTACAAAAGTGAATGTTTAAAACCATCGTTACAAGTAATTGAAAAAAAATAAAATATTTCTAAGTGAAAAAAATTAATTTAAAAAAGAAAAATAACAAAAGGAGGGAGAAGGAGAAACAGTCACACAACTAGAAAGTACCTAAATTCAAATTCGAATTCAGGGCCAGGACTTTCTATCCACTGCACCACCTAGCTACCTATAATAAGTCTGCACTTAACAAAACTGGGAGGAATAGTTAATAAATTACACAAGAATGGCATATAAATTTCATGGCAATGTCAGGATTCGAAAAGATCAAAGGGCTAAGAGATTAAATGTTATAGCCCTAAAACTAGGTCAAAAAATCAATTTCAAAAATAGAAGATAGAGAAGGCATGGACATGATAAAAGTCTCCAAGCATTTTTTTCATAGATTTAAAACTAGAAGGGACATTGGAGATCACCTAATCCAACTCCTACATCTTAAAGTTGAGGAAACTGAGGCCCAGAGAGATTAAGAGATTAAATAATTTACTTAAATTCACACAGAGAATAAGTGACCAAGCTAGAAACAGAACTCGGGTCTTATAATTCCAAAATCTACACTCCTTCTGCTGTGCTATGTTGCCTCCTTTGAAAAGGAGATTCAATAGATTGACCTTGCCCTCATGCCTTCCAGACTTCCCTATACTATCAAGAGCACCACCTAGTCCCCTGGGTTTACAACCTCGATGTCATCCTCAACTTTTCACTGTCTCTCACCTCCTACATGCAATGTGTTGCCAAGATCTGTCCATTTCACCTTTGCAACAGCTTTCAAATTCTTCCCCATTCTCACTTCTGATACTACCCATCACCCTGAAACAGGTCTTCATCACCTTACGGCTGGACTACTGCAATAGTGTTTGGGCTGGTCAGCCTACCACATGTCTCTCCTCTACTACAGACTCCGATAAGCTGCCAAAGTGATTTTCCTAAAGTGCCTGTCAAACTATGTCATCCCTTTACTCAATAAACTCTAGTGGCTGTCTACTACCTCCAGGATCAAATAAAAAATCCTCTGGTACGTGGGCACTCACACATGCAAGCACACTTTTCCAGTCTTCTTGCACCTTACACACCTCCACGTGCTCGTTAGTCCAATGACACTGGCCTCCTTGCTATTCCGGGAATGAGACAGTCAGTCTCTCCACTCTGGGCACTTTCTCTCTCTGTCCACCATACCTGTAATGCTTACTTTCCTCATCTCTGCCTCCTTGCTTCCCTGGATTCCTTCAAGTCCCAACTATAACCCTATTTCCTACAGGAAACCTGTTCCAATCCCTCTTAATTCTAGTGCTTCCCCTCTAGTGCCCGCCTAAATTATTTCCTATTGATCTTGTATATAGCTTGTTTGTACATATCTGCTTATTGTCACCTCCAATAGATTATAAGCTTGAGAAGGGCAGGGATTATCTTTTGCCTTTCTTTGTATTCCCAGGGCTTAGCACAGTGCCTGACACATAGTAGCAGCTCAATAAATGCTTATTGACTGACAATAGCTACCACGTGGAAGAAAGATTTGAGTTGTTCTAATTGTCTCCAGAAAGCCAAACTAGGAACAGTGAGTGGACATTTCAGAAAGGCAGATTTAGGCTTGATATAAGGAAAATTTTTCTAACAATTGCAACTGAGATTATAAGTTGGGGGAAATGGCATCAAATATCCCTGATGAGGGTCTGAAGTTCAAAGTATATAAGAAATTAATGTAAATATATGAGAATAAGACTCATTCCTCCAATGATAGTCAAAGGTTATGAAGAAACACTCTCAAAAGAATTGCAAACTATTAACAAACATCACTGAAACAAATGCAAAGAAAAACGACTCTAAGGTTTTCCCTCATACTCAACAAATTGGCAAAGATTATAAAAGGCAGAAATAGTCGTTGTTAAAGGGACTTCCAGAAGACAAGCTTGATAATACACTTTTGATGGGGTTGTGAATTAGTTGAACCATTTTGGAAAGCAATTTGGAATTATGATTTTCATAAAAGTGCCCAAAATATTGATACTCTTCTTAGAAACCTTCAATGCACAGATATTCTGCTGCTAGGTTTATAGCCCAAGGAAAATGATGACAGGATGAAATGTTTCATATAGAAGTAAAATATTCATAGAAGCACTTTTTATGGTACTACAACTGGAAACAAAATGACTGCCTATTTATTAGGGAATGATAATACAAATTGTGGCACATTAAGCTAATGTAATATTACTGTGCAATAAGAAAGGATAGATGTAAAGAATTTAGAGACACATCAGAATACATTTGAACTGATACAAATTGAAATAAACAGAACCAGGAAAAACAACATACACAATGACTATTGTTGTTCAGTCATTTGAGTCATGCCTAACTCTTCATAAACTATTTTGGGGTTTTCCTGACAAAGTTACTAAGTGGTTTGCCATTTCCTTCTCCAGTTCATTTTACAATGACTCCAACTCCAGGTCCAACACTCTACCCACCGTGCCAGTGCCACCTAGCAGTGACTACAACAATTCTGAGTGAAAAACTCAAAATAAATCAAAATTGAATGCTTAGTGATTGTAAATACCAAACTTAGTCCCAGGGGAGAGTAGTGAATATGTATCTTGCTCCTTTATTTGCAGAATTGGGGATTATGGATGTGGAATATAGGGCCAGTTAGGTCACATAGTAGATTAAAAATTTTAATCATATTTTAAAGGTCATAAATCGTCAGCTTTTTACTTTGTCGAAAGATTTTTCTGCATCTATTCATATAACCATGGGTATTCTTTCTTTTAATGTAATTACTTAAATTAATTTGTGTTTCTAATGCTAATCTATCTTTGTGTGCCTGGTACAAATCTAATTTGAACAGAGTTAATCATTTTTTCTATATTGCTGTGATTTTTTGCCAAAATTTTATTTAACAATGTTTTAAATTAATATTCATTAGTGATAGTGATACTGCTATATAGTTCTCTTTCTTTGCTCGTGTTTCCTGGTCTAACTATTGAATCAGTGTCTCTCACAAAAGGATTTCAGTGGAGTGTTTTCTTTCTTAATTGTTCAGAATAATTTGTATAGTATAGGTGTAATTGTTCTTTAAAAGTTTGATAGATTTCTCCTATAAATCCATCTAGACCAGGAATTTTTTTTTCATTTGGGAGTCACTTTACACTAAAGTGTAAAGTAAAGTACACTTTAGCTCAATTTCCTTTCTGTCAGTCACTTAATAAGCATATATTAAATGTCTACTTTATGCCAGGTACTATAGCAAGCACTGGGGATACAAAGAAAGGCAAAAGATAGACCCTATTCTCAAGGAGTTCACAGTCTAATGGGAAAGACAACAAGAAAATAACAATATACAAACAAGATATATGCAGGATAAATTGGAGATACTCAATAGAGGGAAAGCATCTCATAGAAGATGGGATTTTTGCTAGGACTTAAAGAAAGCCAAGGGATTCAGGAAATGGATATTAGGAGGGAGAGAATTCCAGGCATGTGCTACAGTCAAGGAAAATGCCCAGAGTCAGGAGATACAGCATCTTGTGTGAGGAACATCAAAGAGACTGGATGTCACTGGATTAAATGTCCCACTGGAGGGGAGTAAGGTATAAAAAGACTTGACAGGTAGGAAGGGACCAGTTTATGAAGAGCTTTGATTGCCAAATAGAGGATTTTATAATTGATCCTAGATGTGATAAGGAATCACTAGAGTTTATTGAATGGAGAAGAGTGACATGGTCAAACCTGTGCTTTAGAAAAATCAGTTTGACAGCTAAGTAAAAGCATGAGTTATAGATGGTCTTGTCAAGGAATTCAGTCACAAAAGGGAGGAGAGATATAAGAAAATGGCTAGCAGAGATAGATGGATTAAGTCGGGGTTGGTTTTTTTTGAGAATGGGGAGACACAGGCATGTTTGTAGGCAGCTAGTAGACAGGGAGAGATTGAATATTGACAAGTGGAGATAAAAGAGGGGGCAGTCTGATACAGAAAATAGGGTGCAATGGATTACTTATAGATGTAGAAGATGTTGTCTTAATAAGGAGAAAGGCTGCCTATTTATATAAGACAAGTTTGAAGGCAATGTTGCCAAGAGACATCTATCTGATGGTTATGAGATGAGGAGGGAAGAAAAGGAGTTCTTGGCATATGGCCTCCTTCAGTAAAATATGAAGCAAGGTTCTCAGCTGAGAGGGTGGAGGAAAACAATGATAAAGCCTCAAGAACAGGATCAAAGACTGATACATTTTTTATCTCTATGGGAAATAGTTGGGAGGGGCAGTGCCAGGAGGGACAAAAAAAAATCCTCTGAGTCCCTGATATAAAAATCTCTGTGAAAGTGTTGGATTAACTCTATATTTGGAGTTATGACCCAACATGCTTACTTTTCACTAAATGTAGCCAGTCCATTGTGTCTCTAGTAGTTGCGAATCTGGGGTCTGCTAGGTGGTATATGGCCACTCAGAGTCTTGGTCCAGGGCCTAAAGGGACCTGTGTTCATGACTAATGGTGTTGCTTACTGACACCTGCTCTTATATATCCTAGCAATAAACATCATTTTGCTCTATAGCCAGAAGTCTTTTGTATGATTTTTACTGCACTTCTTAAAACAAACCAAAACTTGTATTGGCTTATCCATCAGGCTAGTATACTCTTGTATTAATGATATATTGAACCATGCTAACTGCCCAATTCATAGCTCTAAAAATCTTTTTGTTCTCCTTTAGACCTGGTAGGCAATAGAAATGCAAAAAAGGAGGTCTAGCAAATATAGTATTAACAAGTAAATCCTCTCAGCAGAATGGGTGTTATGGCTATCCCCCATGTCTGGAATGCTCTCCCCCCTTATCTCCTAGCTTCCTTCAAATCTTCCCTAAAATTTCACCTTCTGTGAGAAGGCTTTCCCAGTCCTCCTTAATGTTAGTGCCTTCTCTCTTAGATTATTCCCCACCTTATCTGGTTTATTTATTTGTACATATTTATTTGAATGTTGTCTCTCCCATTTAGACTATGAGATCCTTGAAAACAAGAACAGTTTTTTTGTTTGTTTGTTTTTTCCTTTCTTTACATTCCCAGCTCTAGTGCCTGGCACATAGGGGAAGGGGGAAGGGAATAGGCCTAGGTGGCATAACAGACAGAGTGCCAGGGCTGGAGTCAGGAACGCTCATCTCTATGTGTTCAAAGCTGGCCTCAGACACTTACTAGCTGTGTGACTGACCCTGGACAAATCACTTCACCTTGTTTGCCTCAGTTTCTTCATCTGTAAAATGAGCTAGAGAAGGAAAGGACAAACCACTCCAGTATCTTTGCCAAGAAAACCCCCAAATGTGGGCATGTAGAGTCAGACTCACCTGAAACAACTGAACAACAACAGCAACACCTGCTAGGTGCTTTACAAATATAATCTCATTTGATCCTCATTTGATCATTCAAGGTAGATCCTTCAAGGTA
The DNA here is from genome assembly GCA_028646595.1 of Phalanger gymnotis. Classification (NCBI taxonomy): domain Eukaryota; kingdom Metazoa; phylum Chordata; class Mammalia; order Diprotodontia; family Phalangeridae; genus Phalanger; species Phalanger gymnotis. The sequence goes on from CM053624.1 coordinate 64,042,958, forward strand.
CTGTTACTATCTCCATTTTATAGTTGAGGAAATTGAGGCAAACAGGGGTTCTGTGGTTTGCCTAGGGTTATAAAGCTGAAAGTTTCTGGGGCAGGATTTTAATTCAGTTCTTCCTACCTTCAGGTAAAATCCTTTATCCACCTACTAAAATGCTTGCCGACTCACTGACTGACTAAATACTTTCCACTTTATGATCACATCTTCAACTTTTAAAGATCCTTGTAGTATCAGTATTGAAGTAAGATACTCCCAAGACATTAAGCCGATCAGTATAAAGTGTGAAATGTATGCAGCATGAAAGTTTGTAAGGCAAAAAACTCAGAACCCTGAAGAAGAACCTGGAATTATTAATTCTTATTATTAATCCTTATTAATGCTGGATAATAGATGGTTCCTGGTAACCATGAAGCAGAAGAGACTGAAGTTATCCTATCCCTACTACTGAGGAAGCTGATTCTGTGAAGAAAATAAAGAAACAATCCTAGCTGAATAAGAATGGAAAATGATGGAGGAAAGGAAGATTGCTTGGGTGAACTTCAAGTTCAAGATATGATACATAAGAATCCTTTGCCACTGAAAGATTGGTATGAGAATTAAAGAAACACAAAGACTTACAAAGTCCTTCCACACAGACACCAGTCTACAAAAGACCCACCCAGACAATTCATCTTTTGGATATGTCCTATGTATCATCAACTAAGTCCAGGAGAGATCTGACATGAAGTTTGGAGCCAGTTGGAGGAATGGGTTAGTTTCAGGGCATGTACATACAGATAAAATAAGATGCTCTTAAGTAGAATAGGCCAGGGGCAGTTTTCCTAGGGAAAATCCAAGAATTTCAGAACCACCAGAGCAGTAGTCTATGGAAATCAAACTCTTGGCCTGCAAAATTCCAGATTAAAATATAATTGAGAATTATTTAACAAAATAAATAAAATACAATACAATGAAATGTGTTAATTTGCAGTTTTCTAAATCAATATGTAGCCTAGGAATCCATTTCTATTTAAGTTTGACACCACTGGTCTGCAAGGGAGTCCTGGTCCATTCTTGGTAGGTACAAAAAAAAATCAATTCTGAAATGAAGTGTAAGGTAGATCAGAGATCAGAGTCATTTGTCTGTGACACTTCTGGTTTTCTGTGATTAAATACAGAGTCAGAGGACATGAACATCCACAAAACTTGAATCCAACATCTGATTAAGGATTTATGATAGGAGTGATTGTTCACAGAGGGTCCAAGGAAGAAGGAACTTTTATTCCATGATCAAATACCACCTACTCAAATACACAACTACTGGGAAATAGTTGCTAATGTTAATTATAGCTTTTATGTACCACTTTATGGTTAACAAAGCACTTTGATCCTCACAACCACCCTGGGAGATAGGTACTATTTTCATCTCCCTTTTATAAATGAGGAAACTGAGGAATACAGAGGTCAAGTAATTTTCTCAGTCACACAGTTAGTGTTTGAGGTGAGGTTTGAACTCAGGTCTAGGACTCCATGTACTTTACTACCTAGCTAGGAAGCTCTAGGGGAAGTTTATGATTGAGTATAAAAGTTCTTCATATATGTATCGGAGAGAAATCCATTCCTGGATTTACTTTCTGAAGGACATGATTGGCTTGAGCTTATTAAAACTCTGTCCATGAATGCCTCCATTTAAATAATTTCTACCAGGTGTTGTTTTTCAGATGGGCATAGACACTCAAGCTTTTCCTGACCTTGCCTCACATATGTGGTTTCTCTGGGGAGAACATTCCAATGATATCTATATTCTGCTGGAAGTCTTTGTCTTTGTCATCACATTTATATGTTTTCTTCCATGTATATCTCTGATGTCTATACAAAAGTGTGGGCTGCCTAGATCCTTTTTCACTCTAATCACATGTATAGGATTTCCCTCCAGATGCTTATGTTTCCCTAAGATGCTTATAAGAATATGGACATCACCTGAATCCTCTCCCACACTCATCCGTTTATTGGGTATCTGGTGTGAATTTTCTGATAAACAAAAGGCAGATGCTTCATTGCCTACTAACACTTGAGAGGTCATTGAATATTCTTCCACACTGATTACATACATGTGATCTCTTTCTGTGTGGACTCTATGATGAACATTGAGCTATTCCCTCCAAGTAAACTATTTGCCAGCCTGATCACATACCTAAGGATTCTCTCCCATGTAGACTCTCTGATGAATGTGGACATTTATTTTCCAAGTGGGCTCTTTGTCATGCTTATCACATGTATGGGATTTCTTTTGTGCGTGGATTCTTTGATGAACATGAAGAGATTTTCTCAAAAAAAAAACGGTGCCTATACGTGGAACATTTAAGAGTTTTTCTCCCATCAAATTTTTCTGGCGGGTGATACACGATTTCTAAATCAAAGTTTTCTTATACTTTCTACAAAACCTTTCAGCTAGCCATTTGGGCAAATTGCCTCACTGTTATACCATAAAGAGTTTTGGTCTTCCAAGTCAGACAAATGTTGACCTACGAGAATCCTTCTGAGCCTTTTTAACATGGAAAAATCGATTTTTTAATCAATCTTGAATGATTCTTTCCTCAAAGTTTTCCTGGTGTGCAGATGGGTCTTTGCTTCCTTAAAACAATTGTACTCCATTCTACTCTTTCAGACTCCTGAGCGATAGACTTTTCTAAGCCTTGCCAAGGTACAAACTCTTAATGGTCCAATTTTCTGGTACCTTCCCCTTGAAGATTCACCATGTCATTTTCATTCCTGGAACCATAAATGGTCATACTATTCTAGATCTGATGCTGAGAAAAGTCATGTTGCTCTAACTACCTGGAACCATCCCCTTGGACATTCATCATTCTGTAAGAAACAGTGGGGAGTAGTTTGGTTTCTACAGAGTTGAAAGTATCCCTCTCCCCACCCCCCTAGCTTTAGTAGAATGTAAGTCAGGTGACTGATTAGAACTAGTTCTAGTCAGAGCTCTGATCTAGAAGAGACCAGGCCTCTCCTTGGGTGAAAGGTTAGAGGCTTGTATGCATGCTTAAATGAGCCATTTGAGGAGGGCATGACATAGGCAATCAGGGGGTTGCATCTGGCCAATGAAGAGCCTGGTGGGAGATTCAAAGTAGGGGGTCAATAAAAAGACTGGCATTCATCTGAGTCTTTGTACTCTCCTGTACTCTGTTCATGGGACGTACCCATTTATTCAGACTGAATAAATGTAAAATGTAATTAAAATGTTCCTGGCTTCCCAATGTGTTTTGTTTATTCCTGGATAATGTAAGTATGTTTTTAACAGTTGGGGGCTTGTCCGGGATAAATATAGCTTCAGAAGAAAAGAGATATTTCGTGCAGAGAATGGGAGGCACCTCCACTGGTTTCTAGTGGACCCTAGTATCTTCAGATGAAAATTTCCCTTCTTCAGACTGCTAACTTCCTGGGAGTATTTTTCTGGAATCCTTGGGAACCCAAGAACGTGAGTAAAGGGAAGGAAAATGGCCATAGACAGCGTAAGTCAGATGCCTGAGCAAGGTTGGAAATACTGTTTTGTCATGTCTGGTGCTCCAAATTGAGAAATAAGATTTGCTTGGAATGGAGAATAGAGCTTTCAAAATATTTGACTGAGGTCAGGGAAGATGGATTTCCCCTAGCATTTTTCTGCACAGAGAAAAATGCTGGAAAACTGGTGGGTTGACCCAGGAAAAGGATTTGGAAGTTTGTGTGTGGTAAAAATTCTCTCTTAGGGAAAGGTAGATTGATTTGCATTTCAAAACCTTTCACTGCTTTATGGAAAGGAGAAGGTAACACAGCCATGAGGTGGAGATGTGAAGCATGAAATGTGTTATTTTTAATTTAATGCTTGGGATGGGTCTGAATTCGAATTCTAAATTGTTCATGTGCAATGTCTTGTTTAATGTCATGTCTGTGTGTTTAAGAAAAGTTTGATGTTTTATATTCCTGTAGAAATTTTTAACTCTAGGGATGGGGATTTTAAAAGGAATTAATTAGCAAAAGAAAGGTCTCTGGAAGACTGTAGAGAAAGAAAACTGAGGTAGAAGGATGGAGATAAGCTCTTTTAGTATGCAAATTGTTAGTCATTTAACTTTGAGTTTTAAGGTAAAAGCAGCTGGAGAAGAAGCTTGGTGAGTATAATTTTTTTTTTCGTTTATTTGAAATGTTTCAGGTAGTTTGAGTCAAGATTAGGAAAGAAAGAGATTGAAATTGGAGCCAGAATATGGAGGATAAAATAGAAAAATAAAGGATTTGGGTGGGAGTGGAACACCAGCTAAGTCTACATGGCTTTGGATCTATGTGCTCTTAGCCACCCCCTCCCCCACCCCACATTGGAAGACCGGGTGTGTCAATAGTGGCTGAAGCTAAAAGAAACTTGTAGCCTGATTGGGAAATAAGGCCGACTCGTTAGTAATGAAAGGTCTTATTGAATCTGGGTATTGACTATAGTAAAGATATTGATTTGTATAATTATAAAATAAGCTTTGCCTGTGTGAGGTATGATTGAATTTTATTTCCACAGAGATTATATAAAATTATGATTTGAAGCCATATACTAGTGGTTAGGGATAAGAAATTAAGTTTGCTCCCTGAAAATTAGCATATCTAAAAGGGCTAACTTCTTTGTTCTTAGACTCTTTAGCAATTGAAAGAGTTCCTTTCTCAAGTTATCTGAGGCAGACAAATGGAAAGGAAACCAAAAATATTTTAGCTTGGTCTTTTTGCTTGGGAGGGAAGTGGCCACACCTCCTTAAAATTCCTTAAGTGTTTTGTTAATTATGCATAAGGAATTGGAATGCCTAGGATAGGGCTTGGCAAAAACTGACCAGTGAGGATCAGGGTACCAACTTCAAATCCAGATGAATTATAAAAGCAAGTAATGATACGAAATAATATTTTTTTTCCTAAATTCACTCATGGCCAGGCAAATATTCCTAATACCTAAGCCAGAAGCAATGGTTAGCTCAAAAGAAGAGCTATTCAGTACTAAATAAATAAATAACATGTATGTATATTAGTTTATATAATATTACATTATTATATAAATATTATATATTTATATATAAATACATGTTTATATATAAATATATAATATTTACATATATAATAATATATATAATTAATATAATGTTACACACACACACACACACACACACACACACACACACACACACACCAAAAGTAATAGGAATCTGGAAATGTAATTGAGATCATCTTATTTCCAAATTGTATTTTTAGAGTTCTCTTAGGTTGTAAAATTTGAGAGACCCTTGTGAGGTCTGAATTTTGTTATATATGAATTGATCTTTTAAAAAAGGGTGTGATAAAAATGTGATGGTTTGAAACTGTTATATTTGCTTATAAATAAGTAATACTACAGCAGATTTCCTTTTGAAATCTGGGCTATTTATGAAAAAAGTATAGTGGTTCAGGGTATTAATCTTCACATGTTGGTAATGAGATGAATGACTTCCTGTGTGAGGAGACTTAGAAATGTATTCACTCAACTTGATGGGTAGTTGCAAGTTTTAAATACATAAAAATGTTTAAGGTGTTGTTACATTTTTATGGTCTAAATGTTCATAAGAATTGTACTATCAGAGAAAAATGATGAAGTAGTTAAAAATATGTTACTGAATTATTGCTGAAATTAATTTTTGTCAATCATATACAGAAGAGTTTTGTGACAATTTGGCACTTTGTAATATCTAGGAATTTAGTTGTTGTAATACTTTGGAAATTTCTGAAAAGCAGTTCCTCTTATAATTTAGATGTTGTTATATTAAAAATTGTACTTAATCAAGAATTGAGGCTGTTAGCTAAAACAAGGATTCTTGGCATAAATTCTTATCAACCCTGTGTAAAATCTTGAATTTTATGAGTCTCTGATTGGGACCAGATACTAGGGAGATGTGCACAAGCTGAATGTGCCTCACAGAGATATCCAAATAGGTCTGGGTAAATGATAATGCCCCCTTTTGTTGAGTGGGGTGGAAAATGATGTCTCTTTGATCAAGATCCAGTGACCTAGGTCTACTCCAGAACTCATTTTCGTATAGCTCCCCTCCCAGAATGTGAGCCTGTAAATTGACATTCCTTGGGAACACCTACTCTTTGAAGGGCATATGTTTTACCTTTTTCAACCTGGTATAAGGGAAGGAGGGGGAGGGGCAGCACTTACTGGGATTTAAGTTTTACTGAGAGAGAACAGCAGGGGTCAGAAACCATCTCACCTCCAAACCTGGCTTTTTAAAGTTAGCAGAACTGACTTTTAGTGATTGGTTTTTAGGATAAGATTAGAATTTGAGATGTGGGTCCTGGTAGTGAAACTTGCCATCTGATGTAAAAAAAAAACCCCACCCTTTGAGGAGATGCCATTAGTTATTAGAGAGAGAGCAGGTAGATATGATGCCTTTTTTAATGGCAGGTTTCTCTAATAAAATAAATAGTGATAAAAGGAAAGGTATCTGTCGGAATCTGTTACTATTGTGAAGTGAAGTTGTGGTATCTACACACCTGGAAAATTTGATTGATGCAAATATGTGAAATCTTGTTGTTTTCAATCAAATGATTAGGTACATTGGTATTCTTGTATAATCATGTGAAAGATAACATTCTTTCTAAATATTAATGGGAATAATTAGACAAAGGGAAAAAGAAGTTTGTGAAATAAAGATACAAACGTAAGGTTGAATCATTATCCCATAGACTCAGGCTATTTAAAGTTAGTTTGTAACTATGTGGGATAAGATCCTTAAATGTTTCAAAGACATGTAAGAGCAGTTGGGTATTAATTACAAATGGTGTAATTAATTACTGGAATTAAATCAGACATTTGCAGTTTGGGGAAAAGAATTTCAATGTGTAAGTTTCTTAAAGAGAGATAAGTTACAGAAATACTTTTGCATTTATGGGGAAAATCAAATGTGGTTGTTTGGATCTGAATTCATTCCATGGTCTAAAACATAAAGATAAAGTTGGTGTTTGAACCTATCATATTTATGTGGTTCAATTATTGAAGTATATCTCATTCTTTCAGATCAGCATAGTTAGAGGAGAATAGAAAAGCCTTGTAAACTGATGCAAATATGTTAGAGCAATAACTTGTGATCTTAATGGGAAGATTTTATGAACAAAAGTGGAAGCATATATGAGCTACTTAAGGCTCACTTTAACGATGTTCCTTAAGCAATGTGAGATTATAGTCATATCTTAAACTGATTATTGGAATTTGCTATACAAAGGCTTAATGGGACTGTTAACTGACTGTTTCTGACTCTTAACTCCAGATGTGAATAACAAGGAAGGCTGTCTGAGCCACTGATCCATGATGCCAAAAGCTCTGTGAGGCGCAAGTATGGACTGCAGGTATGATTTCATGGGAAGATTGAGAGAGCAACTGTTCCACATGTGCTGAGATGGGACTCTCTTGATTTGATTCTTTAAATGAAACCTGGCAGACTTTAAGCCTGGCTCAATGCAGCTTGCAGTTTGACACAACTTCTGCCTGGAGTTGACAGGAAGTTACTATAAGTTAAGTCCTAATCTCTTAGTGGCAAATTTCAATAATCAGAAAATTGTGTAAGTACAATAACAAATCTATTAAAATAGAGATTATGAAACATCTTAGGTTACTATAGGACTGGGACTAGTGTTCCTGTGTGTGTTACTGTATAAGTTAGGGCCCCCTGTATACGGACATGTATAAATTAGGGTCCTTTAAAAGGACCCTGTATAGGGTCATGTAAAAGTTAAAGTCTTTTAATTCTTGGTAATGGTATGGAGACAATTAGGTCAAAGGTTTTTGAGAATATTATTTTGTTATTTGGTTAATATCATGCTTGTCTAAAGTTTTGTTACAATTAGTAATGTTAAAAGAAGAAAGACTTGTGCTTTATTTTGTAAATGCTATCGAAGAAACATGGAATGACTAAAAGGTTAAGATTTTATATGTATTGTGTTAGAAGTTGATTATTTAATGTATTTACGTATGTACGGGAGCCTGTTGTTAATTCCTTAGTGAAATCTCATCCTCCTGGTGAGGAAATTAATAATGGGTTAATGTAAAGTAGAAGAAACTGGGTTCTGATGTGAATTTCCTAAACCTAACAATTGGTCAAGGTTCCAATTTTGAATTTGTAAAAATGATCATGGTATAAGGATTAGAAATGGCAACTTAAAATTGTGCCAAGGTCACTTTTGTAGGAGAATGGAAAGAAAGCTGGTTCCTACAGGAAGAAGAAGATGCTGAGATGCTGTGCTGGAGATGGCTGGAACAAATACCAAGGACCAGAGGACTTCATTGATGATGTTCCCTGCAAGACAGCTGTTTGGGAAGAGACTTTTGAATCTTAAAAGGCACAATTGCATTATTGTTTTCTTTCAGGTGTCTGTATCTGTATTTATAAAAGGGACTTCCCCCCTTTGATTTGTCAATGCATCAATCAACCTTTACCATTCTCATATTTACTTAAAGAGGTGATGGTTAAGGGGGAAAATTCAGATGAGAAAGAGAGTAAGGGAGTATTAAAGATGTGGAAACAAAAATTTGAATAAAAAAGAGGGGGAAATTGTAAGAAAGGGGGGAGCAGTTTGGTTTCCATAGAGTTGAAAGTATCCCTCTCCCCCTCCCCCCGCCCAGCTTTAGCAGAATGTAAGTCAGATGACTGATTAGAACCAGAGCTCTGATCTAGAAGAGACTCTGCTTGGGTGAAAGGTTAGAGGCTTGTATGCATACTTAAATGAGCCATTTGAGGAGGGCACGACATAGGCAGTCAGGGGGTTGCATCTGGCCAATGAAGAGCCTGGTGGGAGATTCGAAGTGAGGGGTCAATAAAAGGACTGGCATCCATCTGAGTCTTTGTACTATCCTGTACCCTGTTCATGGGACATACCCATTTGTTCAGACTGAATAAACGTAAAATATAATTAAAATGTTCCTGGCTTCCCAACACGTATTGTTTATTCCTAGACAATGTAAGTATGTTTCTATCAATGCTATGATAGTTTCCTGATCTTTGAGGGGTCACCTTTCCCTTAGCTTATGTGTTGTTAAGCAAAATTGTCTCATTAGCATGGCTTTTGTTTCTTTTGAGTGGAAGTACTTTCAGCTGTTAAGTGCTAAGCCCCAGGCCCAGGGCCCTGTCAGGTGTGAAACCTGTGTGGGTGTGGATTGGTGACTTAGGAGGGGCCAGCTCGGGAACCAATGGTCTCTGGTCATTGAGGCGGGGCTTGAGAAC
>CM053624.1:64052693-64084691 GCA_028646595.1 Phalanger gymnotis
GAGAAAATTCAATAAAGGGGGATAGGTTAGGAAGAAGCAAAATATAGTCTTTCACAACATGAGTGTTGTAGAAGGGTTATACATAATGATATGCATGTGGCCCATGTTGAATTGCTTGACTTCTTAGGCAGGGTGGGTGGGAAAGGAAGAGGGGAGAGAATTTGGAACTTAAAGTTTTAAAAAATAGATGTTCATAAACAAAAACAAAAAAGTTTTTGCATGCAACTAGAAAATAAGATACACAGGCAATGGGGCATAGAAATTTATCTTGCCCTACAAGAAAGAAAGGAAAAGGGGATGGGAGGGGAGTGGGGTGACAGAAGGGAAGGCTGACTGGGGAACAGGACAACCAGAATATACTCCATCTTGGAGTGAGGGGGATGGTAGAAATGGGGAGAAAATTTGTAATTCAAACTCCTGTGAAAATCAATGCTTAAAACTAAATGTATTGAATAATAAAAAAAAAAATTTAAAAAAACCTCAAATGTACACCTCCCTATCCTGGAGCTGAGGATGGAGAGTTTTGTTTCTGTCTTATCTCAAAAGAGGTAGCATATATAAAGAGCCTCATAAATCCTAAGTCTAAATAAATGTCGGTTACCTATGTTCTCCTGACCTGTCAACGGCAAATATGTGCTTATGCCTTTAAACTATCTTCTCATTTTGGACAAAGTCCCAGAAAACGGTAGGCGAATCTGTTACCAACACTTCCTCTCCTCTTACTTTTCATCCGCTTGCAAGCAGGCTTCAAACCTCATTCCCTACTGAAGTGAACCTACTCTCTCCATAGCTGCCCATGAGTTCTTAATTTCTGAATGTTGTTATTTAATAGTTATTCTTTTCAACCTGGCACTGTTGACTGCCCTCTCTTCCATGCTACTCTCACCTCTGTGAGTTTTTGTGACTCCACTCTTCCTTGATTTTCATTAAGTCTATGATTAATATTTATTGAAATGAATTGAATCAGTGAAGATTGGTTGAAGAAGCAGAGAATGTTTCTCTGGGAAGCACATACACAATGAGGTGCTTGATTATAGACTTTTAATATCTGAAGAAATGTCAAAATCAAGAAAGGCACAGGGCAAGAAGACCTATGCCCAACTGAACCGTTCACCACTATCGTAGAAGATGTCCTAGTCAATATCCAGTTGAAGGATTCCTTATTAGTGGTGAGTTTCTCCAAGTGCTCACTTTTAGAAATGATATTGATTAGAAATGATATTTAGAAATGATAACTTCACTGACCCCTAGGATATTACACGGCCTCCTTAAAGAAATCTATAATCATCTGAAAGGAATCTGTCTAACAATGTCAACAGTCAGAAATGAAGGAGGTGAAATATTCACATTGTCCAGATTACAACATACAGCTGGACAGGCAGTCCATTGCAAGAGTCCATTATCTCAGTAGGTGAGGCAGTATGTGATTATTTATCATTTTATACAGCCACTAAAGATAGGTAATGAACTGGACCCAGAATTAAGTAACAGAAAGATGTTAAGCTTGGTTGTACTTGCGAAATTTTATGGTACTTAACAATGATCCCAAGTCGATTACAGAATAGAAGGTATAGAGATAGAGACAAGGCTTCTGATTTCATTGATGTAGAGAACTCCTGGATGAAGAAAGTCTCTCTACCAATTCAGATTGGCACCTTCTCTTTAGTCTTAGAGAGTTTCCTAGATTACTGAGAGATTAAGTGACTTGCCGTAATGTTAATGGAATATGAAGATCTTCCCCTCCCATTAATAGGCCTCATGTGGAGCACATAAAGGGAAGCTTGCTTAGGGGAGGCTTGTTTGTAGGAAGGCTTTCACACCTTTTGGTACTAAGTTGATTAGACACTGAGTCACAAAGGTTGTGATGCCTTCTGGCTCTGAGAAGTGTATATATACTCTGAGTAGGTATTTTGCTTTGAGGGTTTGCTAATGAGAGGGATCTTTTGACTTCCTGGTCCAGACTCTGAGTAGCCATGTGTTCAGACATTCCTGACTACTCAGATATAAAGGCTTTCTTGATCCAATGATGTATGTAAAGTGTATAGCAATATTGCTTTGATCATGCAGTTAGAGCCCTGTCTGTTGGTCTTTCTTATTTCTCTGCTTTTATTTTCTCTGCTTATATTTTCTCTGAAGCTCAGGGTGCTGACTTTTCCCCTGAACTAGTAAATGTAATTAAAGAACTTATATCGGATTACATGCTTTCTTGGTAGGGAGAGAGGAGGAGAGAGAGGGAGAGAAAATTTGGAACTCAAAAACTTGTAGAACTGAGTGTTGTAAACTAAAAATAAGAAAGAAATTAAAAAAAGAAAAAAAGTAATCAAAGAAGATTGTTAATCCTTTTTGGGCAGTCATTCCTAGAAAAGCAGGTAAAGAACATGTATTAGCAGGCCATTCTAGGTATGCTAGGGTGCTAGCTGCTATACTTGCCCAGAGTCACACAACCAGTATGTGCAAGACATAAGACTTGAATCCAGGTCTTCCAGGTTCAAAAATCAGCTTTTTATCCACAATGTCATGACTACCAATAGTCTCCTAAGTTAGGCTACTATGTGGAAATGTATAATGGAACCATCATGATCTCAGAAAAAAATCATGTCCCCTCATTTTCACTGTCATGAGGTTGCCTACACGCCTCTACACGTACAAGTGATCTCATTCCATCCTGCTCCTTCTTCTTTACCCGAGGCACTCCATCTCCCATTCCATGCCTTTTCACTGGTTGTTCATCATGCCTAGAATTCTCTCCCTCCTCATCTCTACCTCCTGGATTCTTTAGCTTTCTTCAGGTCTCAGTTAAAATCTTACGTTCTGCAAGTACCCTTTCCCAAACTGCCTTCCCTCTGACAAGATCCCTAATTTATCTTTTTATATCTTGTTTCTACAGAGTTATTTACATGTTTTCTCACCAGTTCAGTTGTGAATTCCTTGACAGCAGGGACGCTTTTTTACCTTTTTTTGAATCCTCAGAACTTAGCCTGATACATAGCAGGTGCTTAATAAATTATTGATTTTATCATCCACCTTCAATAACTCAGTAAGGTGCTAGAAGGGAAAAAGGTAAGTGAATATATTTTTAGAATAATTAAAAGTTAAGCAAAATGTTATAATGATTGTAAAATTCTGAGTCCAGTAATAATGTGTCTTCTGTTCTCTTCTCTGAACTGTCTTGCATACAAAAAATACACATTTGTCTTTTAGAAGAAATAACATTATAACTAAAGTGAATTCTACACAGAGAATTCAGAAAGGAGCAAGGTAATATGTCCTTGACATTTTTCCTAATCCCACATTTTGCTTAAGATACTTTCTCTCTAAATTGCATGCCCTCTACTTTTCAGGTCACTCCAGCTTCCTGGGTATTTTCTGGTCTTTCTTCTGTGGAGCTGATCTCTGAGGGTTTCTGGTAACTCACATCCCCTAACTCAGCAGGCCACATTATGCCAGTCTTTGCCTGGGTTCTCTTGGTCTCCTTTGGTAGAGGCCCACTCTCTGTAACACAGGCTAAGAATGAGATCTGATTGGTTGTCCTGGGCCAGATCATAGCAGTGTTCAGAAGGAAGAAACAGTCCTTCTGGTCCACATCAGTCTACAGGGAACTGAGGCTTAACCTGAAGACAAGAAGATTTGGCAGTAACTGAGAAATAGCATGTTTTTTTTCTGGTAATCTATGGGTAAGCAAAGGGAGGACAGCAAGTGACCAGTTTTCTATGTCTACTCAGTTAAAGGAGAGAGCTCAAAATATTCCAGGAATTAGAGGAATTTGATCATTAAAATACATTAAAAGTGAAAAAAAAGTATCCAGGCCTTAGGATAGAGAATTTTGAATATAAAGGGTTTTATAAGCTAAAAATTTTGAAAAAAAGAAAAGAAGAAAGGAGTCCACTATAATACTGACCTGTCAGAAACAAAGTGGGGAGAAGTATTTCCACATTATCCCCTGACCCAGAAGCCTAACTCTAGAGAAGGGGCTCAGAACATGACAGAGGCTGGAAGAAATCTCAAATTTAGAACTTGGAAGGTACTTGGGAGCCATCTAGTGCAGCTCTGTTATTTGGAGGAAAGGGAAGCCCAGAAAAAGGACTGGTCCAAGGTCACACAGAAAGTAATCAGACCAGCCAAGATTCAAACTCCAGGCCCTAGCACTGGCTCTTCTATAATATGGCAATGGGGCAATGGCCTGTGGAAAATGCCTTCAAGATGGACTCTGAGGGGGGAAATTTCCAGAAATTTTGGCTCTGGGAGGGGAATCCTTCTTGCAGAGAAATACAGTTTGGGGTTCACACCTTGTAGAGAAGTAATAAAGAAGTAGCCCCTAAGAATCTCCCAACTCCAGTCCCTCCCAAAAAAACCAGCCCAGGTGCTCACTTCCCCACCTCCCAATGAGTTTCTCTCTCCTCTGCCTGCTCCCAAACAACCCACAAATAAATTCATTCCTAGCCTAAGGAATTCTAGGAATAGAAGGCTGGCCTTGTCAAAAGACATCTTCACATGTCCAGGAAATCTTGACCTCTGACAATGACTTGGATGTGGGGGTGACTGGCTTGTCAGATTTGCAGATGACACAAAACTGAGTTAATAGCCTACCTGTTGGCATCCAGCCTATATCTGACTCTCTGAAACTTTCAGTTTACTCCTAGTTTTGCCTCTGGAGCCAAGCAGATCAAGACTAAGCTTTCTTCCATTATGGCTCATAATATATATTTGGGGTATTGCCTTATGAGCCATTGTGCAAGGCCCTCAGACATTGCCTGACAACATCAGTGGTAATACTTATATGTCAAGTTGGATATGTACAGATGAGCTGGTAATCTGCAGGCAGCAATGAGGAAAACTACAGAGATAATACAACTAAAGAGCTTTGTCCCAAAGCCCCACTCTACAAAGGGTCCTTCCATGCTCTGCAGAAAACAAATTCTACCTGCCTAGCTCAACTAAGCCTCCATTGCCACTGCTGGTTGAAGTATCTAATTCCTTACTCCTGCAGCATTCTCCTTTTGCGTCTTTTGAGAGTTTAGTAAGGCATGAACATTTCTTTCCCACTTGTGTCCTACCACCCATCTATCTTTGGGGAGCTGGGCCAGATCATATGCATATAATTCCCAGGAAGCTTCCCCAAAGATCTCCAATTCAATAAACATTTATTAAGTACCTGCTATGTGCCAGGCACTGTGGCAAAAGATAGTCTCTGCCCTCAAGAAGCTTACAATCTAAAGGAGAAGACAACATGCAAACAAATATATACAAAACAAGCTTTATACCAGATAAATGGGAAATAATTGAAGGAGGGAAAGTACTGGAATTAAGGGGGTTTGGAGAAAGTTTCTTGGAAAAGGTGAGATTTTAGTTGGGACTTAAAGGAAATTGGTAGTCAGAGCAGAGGAAGGAGAGCATTCCAGGCTGGGGGACAGCCAGAGAAATCACCTTCAAAAGAAAAGTGTGAAGAAAGAAGGCAACAGCTGCTTCCAGAACCTACATTTGTGACGAAGAACGGAAGGTCCCTTCTGCTGCCATCGTGAAGCTTCATGTCCTTGCTCCATTTCCTTATTGCAGCGATGGCATCACCATCATGCATCCTACTAGACCTGAAACCTTGGAGCTGTCTGGTTTCTCAACCTCCAGGTCCAAATCAGTCATCAGATCTTGATGATTCTGCCCCTTCGTAGCACCTCTCATAGTGATTCCCCACTCTCTACTTATATATTGTCATTCTCTTAATTCAGAGATGTATCACTTCTTCCCTGGACAACCACAGTAGCCTCCTAACTGGACTCCCTTGTTCCAGTATCTTTTCTTTCCAGGCCATCCTTCACAGAGCTGTACAAATAATCTTTGTAATGTATATTTCTGACCATATTACTCCTCTGCTCAAGAATTTTTAATTTAGTTTCTTTAAAGTCCCATCTCTGTGTCCCCTACTTGGAGGCAGCTAGGTGTCCTGGTGGATATAGCATCTGACTTGGAGTTACGAAAACCTCATTTCAAATCCTGTATCAGATACTTGTCATCTTTATGACCCTAGGAAAGTCACTTAAAAGCTCAATCTGCCTCAGTTTCTTCCTCTGTCAGGGGGAGATAACAACAATAAAAATATTAATGGCATCTACTTCCCAGGGTTGTTGTGAGAATAAAAAGATAATACTTGTAAAACACTTTGCATACCTTTTTTATTATTATTCCTTGAAGCTTTCTTTCCTTTATCCTCCCAGCCAAATATGATCTTTCTCCCCTCAGATGTTCCTTAAACATGCTGAATAGCCATCTCCTTTGTTTCCATCACTCTATTTTATACTTTATTTGTAACCGGCCTTTGGAGAACAGAAATTTGGGACTGGGGGCCTGATCACTTGATAGGCTAACCTTGATTCCCTACCCTTCACCCTCATACTTCACCCTCACACCTTTGGTAAAAGGAATTGTGGGCCAAAGATAGTAAAGCTGAACAATCGAGAGGGGACTTAAGAGCTAAACACTGAAGTAAACAACGGCTATATAAAATAAGATGTAAGAATCTATAAATGAATGCATGAATGAATAAACTGTAACTGCTCCAATGTTGCAATACCAAGGAAAAGTCTGTAGGAAGAATCTACAGCTCTAGATCAAGGAACAGGTTAAATCTGAAGAACCCATATAATTTCTCTCTCCCCAAAACATTCTGGTTAGCTAAATGTCTAAACTTTACCTAGTGCTTCCCATCTGGAGCACATTTATGTACTATTTGGGAAATAGGAGAAGCAGGAGACACAGCACTGTGCCTGGAGCTAGGAAGACCTGAGTTCAAATCCAGCCTCAGACATTTAATGTCTGTGTGACCCTGAGCAAATCATTTAACTTCTGTTTGCCTCAGTTTCCTCAACTGTAAAATGAAGATAATAACATCGCCTACCTCACAGGGCTGTTGTGAAGATCAAATGAGGTATTTAGAAAGTACTTAGTGCAGTTCCTAGAACATAATAGTTGATTAAATAAATGCTTATTCCTTTCCTTATTCAAACGCCACTGCACAGTGGAAGTGAAAAGCTGAGTATAAATTTTATTAAAAGCTTACAAATAGAGAGCAAATGAAGGAGAAAGCATCCCTTATTCTAGAGAAACAAAAAGTTAGATCTGCTGATCTGGGGACCTGTAGCTATTAAAACTAAGTAGGAAGCTACTCACAGCAATAGAAGTCCTCCTTGATCCATACCGGTCAGCTATGACCCCTGATGTCCCAGGGGCTATGTCAAAGGGACCCACAGTTGGCACTAAGCCTGGCACCACTTATTCCTGTGTGGGAGTTTTCCAACATGGAAGAGTGGAGATCATCGCTAATGACCAAAGAAACAGGACCACCCCAAGCTACATAGCCTTCACTGACACAAAATATTTAATTAGTGATGCTGCAAAGAATCAGATTGCAATGAACCCAACCAACACAGTCTTTGATGCCAAACGACTAGTTGGTTGCAGATTTGATGATGCAATTGTGCAGTCAAACGTGAAGCATTGGCCTTTCATGGTGATAAATAATGCAAGCAGGCCTATGGTCTAAGTGGAGTACAAAGGTGAGACCAGACGTTTCTATCCAGAAAAAGTATCTTTTGTGGTCTTGACCAAGATGAAAGAAATTGGTGAATTTTGCCTTGAGAAGACTGTCACACATGCTGTAGTCACAGTACCAGCTTACTTCAATGATTCCTAACATCAGACCATCAAAAATTCTGGAACTATCACCGATCTCAGTGTGCTCCAAATCATCAATGAGCCAACTGCTGCTGCCATTGCTTATGCCTTGGACAAAAAGGTTGGAGTTGAGAGAAATGTGTTGATCTTTGACCTTGGAGTTGGGATTTTTGATGTCTCTATTTTTACCATTGAAGATGGTATCTTTGAAATCAAGTCCACAGCTGGGGACACCCCCCCCTTGAGTGGGGAGGATTTTGATAAATGCATGGTCAACCATTTCATCCCTGAGTTTAAGCAAAAGTGAAAACAAGAGGGTTGTCTACCATTTACACTGCTTGTGAATGTGCAAAGTGTGCCATCTCCTCCATTACCCAGGCCACTATTAAGATTGACTCCCTCTATGAAATATCAACTTCTATACTTCCATCACCTGTGCCCATTGTGAAGAGCTGAATGCTGACCTCTTCCATAGCACATTGGGCCCTATGGAAAAGGCCCTAAAAGATGCCAAGCTAGATAAAACTCAGACTCATGACATTGTCTTGATGGGTGGTTCCACTTGGATCTCTCAAATCCAGAAGCTTTTACAGAATTTCTTCAAAGGTGAGGAGCTCAACAAGAGTATCAATTCTGATGAGCCTGTTGCCCATGGTGCAGCTGTCCAGGCTGCCATCTTTTGTGGAGACAAATCTGAGAATTTGCAGGACTTACTGCTGTTTGGACATCATTCCTCTTTTCCTTGGAGTTGAAACTGCTGGTGAAGTTGTGACAGTTCTGATCAAATGCAGTGCCACCATCCCCACCAAGCTGACGAAGACCTTTGCCACCTACTCTTACTATCAGCCCAGTGTGCTTATTCAGGCTTATGAAGGTGAGAGAGCAATGACAAAGGATAAACTGCTTGCTCACAGAAATCCCCCTGTCCCAGGGGTGCTCATCAGACTAAAGTAACATTTCACCTTGATGTAAATTGCGCCCTTGTTGTTTCTGTTGTGGAGAAGAGCATAGGCAAGGAGAGTAAGACCACCACCAAAGGCCATCTGAGCAAAGAAGACATTGAGCACATGATCCAGGAAGCTGAGAAATGCAAAGCTGAAGATGAGAAGTGGAGAGACAAGGTATCTTCCAAGAATTGTCTTGAATCTTGTGCTTTCAACAGGAGAGCTCCAATACAGGACTAGAAATTCTAAGGCAAAATTGATAAGAAAGACAAACAGAAAATCCTTGAGAAATATAATGAAATAATCAGACTGCTGAGAAGGAAGCATCTGAGCAACAGGAGAAAGAATTGGAGAAGGTCTGCAACCCCATCTTTACTAAGCTGTACCAGAGTGCAGGGCACATGCCAAGAGGCATGCCTGGTGGGCTCTGTGAGGGAGAGAGCAGGGGAACAGCCCGATCTGGAGGTGCTTCTCTCAGACCTACCATTGAAGAGGGTGACTAAATGCATCTGAAGAAAGAACATTCGGCACAACTTTCCAAAAACTGAAGGACTCCAATTTGTAGTCAACGCAGTAGGAGTTTAAAAGTACTATTTAAGCTACTGTGTAAATCAGGGCATTCTGGATACTTGAATGTGTGCAGAGGGAAAGAAATGAAGCACTTCGCACTTCATCACTACTGTAAACAAGTGGAAATGCAATGTTTGTCCTGGAGAATAAAATCTATTTAAGATAGGCACCACCAAAGAAATGAGAGAGTAACATTGAAATGAGAGAGTAACAACTGGACAAGCCTGGCCTAGGGATTCACAATTCAGATATGCCTAGAAATCGGTCACAAGCCTCTGAGAATAGTTGGTTTCAAGAGAGGTGAAGTGTGGATGAGCTCGCTTTGAACTACCTGCTGGTACTGTTGGGAGGCTGATGCTGAAAATCACGCCTAGACCCACCACATCCCTCTGCCCCTCCCCAGAACACTGCCAACTCGACCCGCTTTTCTCCCTAGCAGTATTTTCTAAATAACAACAATAATAATATTTACTGTACCTCTATAATATATACTATTACATATCCCATACTAATGTATTAGTATATATAATATTAATATATTACACAATTATGTATCATACTAATATATTAGGATATATACTATTTTACTAATATATTAATATATGCTATATCTACTAATATAATATGATATTATTATAATAAGTTGTAATTTTTGTTGTTCAGTCATTTCAGTCATGTCTGACTCTTCATGACCCCACTTGGTATTTTCTTGGCAAATATACTGGAGTGGTTTGCCATTTCCTTCTCCAGCTCTTTTTTTCAGATGAGGAAACTGAGGCAAACAGGGTTAAGTGACTTGCCCAGGGTCTTACAGGTAGTGTCTGAGGCCAGATTTACACTCAGATCTTCCTGACACCTGGCCTTGCACTCCATCCACTGTACCACCTAGCTGAGGACATTAAGGTTCGCAAAGCACTTTACCAGTATTATCTCATCTACCTCACAATAACCCTGAGAGGTACATGCTATTATTATTCCCATTTTAGAGATGAGGAAATTGAGACCCAGAGAGGTTAGGTGTCTTGCCCAGTCACAAAGCTGGTAAGCACCTGAGGTAAATTTGAACTCAAGTCTTCCTGACTCCAAGTACAGCATTATTACCCACATTGCTACCTAGTAGCCTCACGAACTAATATCTGCATAATTATTTTTGTACATGTCATATTCTATTCTCCAGATCTCTCTCTCTCTCTCTCTCTCTCTCTCTCTCTCTCTCACACACACACACACACACACACACACGATTTTAAGTTCCTTGAAGAAATTGTGTCACTTTTTAATCTTCGTATGTATAGTACCTAGCTTGATACTTTGCATATAATGGATGACTACTAATTGTTTATTAAACTGAACCATTCTATGAGTTTTTGAGAAGGGTGAAGTGTTTGTTGTCAGATGACTGGGACCATATTCTATCTGTGTCATTCTGAGCAGCCTTTGGCAAGTTGCTTTACTTTGGGGGGCTTCAGTTTCCTTTTCTGTAAAATGAGGTACTATTTTTATCACTGTTTTATAGATGAGGAAACTGAGGCAGACAAGGGTTGAGTAATTTGCCCAAGGTCATACAGCTATTAAGTGTCTAGGCTGAATTTAAACTCCAGTCTTCTTGCCTCTAGACCCAGTACTCTATGCACTATGATGCCTCTAATGTATCTGCCTATGATCCATCATGTGCTGGACTAGACAAAAAGTTCTTCAGCTTTTTACTCCTTAGAGGCCCCAGATGGTCTTAATCTGTTTATGTGACCTCTTGCATGTAGGTATTGTTTTATATTTGTCTTTATATCCCTAGCACAGTGTCCTTGTACATAGTAGGCACTTAATAAATATTTTCAAAATAAAATCTACTGCTAGGCTCAGTCTTCACATCCCTCAGTCCCTAATCACAGGGAAAAAAAATTCTCCAGCAGCTGAGAAGACGCTGTTTATAAATGCAAAACACCTACCCCAAGTTTTAAAGAGCAAAGTGGTTAATTTGCTCAAAACAGGAAAACCATTTAAAAATAAGTCCTCCCCAAACAACCCTTATCTAAGAGAATTGTTCCTCTGCTTTGTATTATCTCAGAACTTCTCTCTCTGTCTCTCCCTCCCTCCCTCTCTCCCTTCCTCTTCCTCTCTCTCTCTCCCTCTTCCTCTCCCTCTCTCTCTCTCTCTCTCCCTCTCTCTCTCCCTCTCCCTCTTTCTCTTTCTCTTTCTCCTTCCCTCCTTCCCTCTCCCTCTTTCTCTCCCCTTCCTCTCTCTCCTATTATACATCTTTAAAATGAGTTCCTTATAATAACAGCTCTTGCCATATTTGTGTGTGTATCAATTTAAGTGACTAGTCAATCAGTTCAAATGGTTACACCCGGAAGGTTTGTGAAAGTTGTGGCCTACAGACTTTAAACATGAAAGAAACATACATTCTAAAAAGAGTTACTTACTTGTCATATATTTATCTAATTGCCCCTTTACATACTCCATCAGACACATGACTTGGAGGAACATGAGATGTCTTTGTCATCTTTCCATGTACACAAACACGTGCCCACATACACATATAAACAGATACCAACCCTTGTAGGCTATTGTTTTCTACGATAATTCTAAACATCTGAATGTCTGGTAAGAGTGATGGTAGGTTTGTGAATTGTGCTTCAGACAAATCCTGTTTGTGGAGTGAGAGAAAGAGCTAACCCTATTCACAGCTCCTCTTCTGCTCTTATCAAGCTTTCAGAAGCTTTCCTCTGAAGGGCATTCCTCCTAAGGACTGCAGCATCCTGCCTGAAGGAGACTGGACTGTGAGCAGTGGGCATTCTATCCCTGGTGAAGTCTTATTGTGGTACAGCCCCTTTCTCATTTTAACTGTAGAATATCTGTTTATAATGGGGAGAAAGTTAGGGACTGCTAGTAAATGTGGCAATTATAGTATGTTTTAATTTATTTATGCCTGTTTATGTGACTTCAGTTGATACTGTTATTTCAACATAAAAAGTTAACTCGCATTTATTATAGAGCACTTCCAAACTTCAAAGCCTAAATTTTTATGACAAAATATAAATTTAATAGAACATTTCATAGCAATATCCGTTTTTTAAAAAAAATTAATTCTGCTTTTAGCAAAGAAAATTCTTCATCCCAAATTTGTTTTTAATTCCTTGGGTTTATAAGAAATGTCGTTTTTAGAAGTAAGATCATTAAAGAGCATCTTAAGGCTAATCAGTAGTTTATTAGCCTCAATTTTCTTCATACAGGGTCTGGTTTTCCTCATGGAGGCTAATGGATGTGCACACGCAAACTAAAGTATGCTTTAATAGGAATTTATTGACTTTAGTATAGGTACATAAGTGTACTGTAAGTTATTTCTGACAATGGTAACCCATTAGTTGCCAAGAACCTCTTCCCCTTCTGTGAATATGCATCAGTTCTTGTGTACAGAAACAAAACACATTAGAGTTTTTAAAAAATTATGTGAAGTGCCTGGTAGAAAACCTTTATTTACATATGCATATGTTTGTATATATTTATATATATGTACATATATATATGTGTGTGTGTGTATACATGTAGTTTTTCACCTAATTTTCTTTAACATATGCAGTATGCCTATAAAGCATTTATATATAAATATTACATATAACATATAAGTATCTATTGTCTGTGATATATACAGCATGTATAGATAACATATATATATTACATATAGTTTTCAAATAGATAACATATGTAGATCTACAGATATGTATACTAGCAAGAGGACAGAGAGAACTATATCATAGAGTTATTATGAGGATAAAATGAAAAGATATTATCAAGTTTATTGTGATCATTATTTTCATTATCATTATGAATATCATTATGGTCTACAGTCAAAAGACCTGAATTCAAATCTAGCCTCAGACACTAGCTATTTAATCTTGGGCAGACCTTCCACCTGGTGATTTTCTCCAGATATATGTGCATGTACACATACATACACACACACACACACACACACACACACATATAGATCTTGTTTGTATAAGTTGTTCCTACCTTGTCTCCCTCATTAGGCTTGAGCCCCTTGAAGGCAAGGACTGTTTTTGCCTTTCTTTGTGTGGCCAGCACTTAGCACAGTGTTTAATCAATGCCTGTTAACTGACCGACTGACCGACTCTGACCATGCTCTTTGGTGGAGAAAGAGAAGAAAATGGCTGACAAGAAATTTTTATCAATATCCTTGACCCAGGAAGCCTCTGAGTACATGACCCTCTCTCCTCTTTATAGCAGGTGCCCTGGTGGAGCATAAGTGCTGGCCATGAGCCAAAGGCCTGGGTTCTTCAACAACCAGCTCTGTAGCCTCGAGCTAATCATTTCCCCTCCGTGGGCCCCAATTTTACCATCTGTAAAATGAGAGGGTTGAACTAAATGAACTCAGGGGTCCCTTTCAGCTCCATCCTTCATTCTCTGATTCTATCTCTATTGTCCTGGATCCAACAGATAAGTTAGGGATCATTACCAGCTTGATTCATGAGAGTGTTGAATTGAATTCATAAGACTATTGAATTTATGACATAAGAGCAGGACCTCCTATCAACATCTGATCCAATTATTTGCAGCCTAGGCTGTTAAGTGACAGAGTATTTTTTTTTCAAATTAGATGCCATCTAATAGGTAAGAAATCCATTTACAGAATGACAGCTGCTGTAAGATGCTTTCATTAACCAAGATCTAGCAAACCTGATTAGCCGACACATTATTCATTTTAGTTACCAATTCAGAGAACCGACCTCAGATTCAGCAAGAGCAGAGTTTAAGATTGGGGGTAGAAGTTGTCAAGCAGGTGCAATCTACAATGGGAGAGGGCATTCCCTCTACCAATGAGCATTCCCTACACCAATGAAATCGTAGGTCCCGTCTCCTCCCAAAAAAACATTTCGGATAGTTATGGACCACGTTCCTAAATCTTCTTAGAACTAGAATAGAAATTATTGAGTATAAACACAAAACCAACTCTGGTCATCAATCTTGAAATGGTGAATTTTCTTCTCCAGATCATTTTATAGATGACAAAACTGAGGCAAATAGGGTTAAGTGACTTGCCCAGGGTCACACAGCTAGTAAGTGTCTGAGGCCAGATTTGAACTCGCAAAGACAATTCTTCCTGATTCCAGGCTGGACACTATCCACCATGCCACCTAACTGCCCTCTCCAAGCTTCTGACTATTCACCCCCTTAAAAAGTGGCCGTGGAAGCAGTTTGACCACCCAAAAACTTGTGCCCTAGACCAGTAATATCCAAGGAAAACAGACAGCTATAAATCCCCTCTGGAAGGAACAAGCACCTAGCCATAGCACTTCTCCTCCTCTCCTCAAGGCGGAAGTTGCCAAATCTCTTGGAGAAGGCTGGGTCAGCTAGCAGAGATATCTATCCATGCCACCCGAGAGCCATTTCTGTTTATTTAGACAACCCATGTGAACATGCATATCTTACATCTTTTAAAAATGTGTGCTATAAACAATCGAGATTTATTGTTTAAGGTTCAATCCTCTTTTTCTGTTTTCCTGAGTACATGTCAGTGCCTGTGATTGATGAAGTTAGTCAAGTACAGGATAACAAAAAGATTTTAATTTAAAAAATTTTTCCCACAGCATTCCAATTTTCCTTGGGGTGCTGAACCATTTGAAAATGTGAGAAAAGGCAAATATAGTTGTGAGAGTCTACATAATACCAAACAAAGCAGATTGTGTATTTTTTTTGTCTGTTAGTTTGGAAGTAGCTGTCTAGAGTAAGCAAAGAGCAGCTAGGACTTCTGCTTAGAAACATCCCCCTCACACACCATCTGTTAGGGAATTATGTGAGTTCTAAAGCCCCCTTTTTTGGAGCACTCCTTGGTAATGCTTAGCATATTGGTCATCCACACCATATGGTCAATTACTTTATTCTGATTCAATATCAGAAACAGATATGGTTTTAACAATGATGATTAAAGATATGATTAAACAATGATATTAAAGAAAATGTATTACCTTCAGCCCGTTGCTGCACGCTAAGGACCACTGAGCCTTTACATCTGACTTGTATCTGAAACGCCTTTGTATAAAAACACATATGTGTGGCATATACACATACACATACATATGCAACATATACTTTTATAGATGATGTATGTCATGTAATTTATATATAATATAATATGTTACGTATTTAGTGTTCTTCATGTGCAAAGTACTACGATAAGTGCTGTGGACATAAGTAAACAAGATAATCCCTAATCTCAAGGAGCTTACATTCTAATGAGGGAAACTACATACATGGCATTTGTGTACACATGTAATATATGTATGTATATATACACACACATATACATCCTGTCTCCCTCATTAGAACGTGAGCTCCTTGAGATTAGGGACTATTTTGCTTTTCTGTTTGTATCCCCAGCATTTATCGTAGTACTTTGCGCATGATAAATGCCAAATAAAATTTTTTTCATTCATTCCTTTATTCATTTGCTGTCAGCCTTTGTGAATGAAAATGTTGTTAAAGGGAATAGGAGGAAGAAAAAGAGAGGAGAAAGGAGCAAGGAGAAAGAAGAAGGAAGACCAAAGTAGGCAAAAGAACAATGAAGAAGGAAGAAGAGAACAAGAAGGAGGATAAGAACTAGGAGCAGGAAGGGATGGGAGGCAGTATAGTTTGGGTGGATAGAGTACTGGCTTCAGAACCAGGAGACCTTAGTTCAGATCTCTCCTCTGACACTACCTGTGTTACCCCAGGCACATCATTTTACCTCTCTAGTGCTCTAGGCAATGCTCTTAAACTATCAGTTTCAGAAAAAGTGTCAATTTGCACGGTAGTGACAGTTTACTCATTCAGGAGCTCTTTATTCCAAGGAAAGCATGGGTCTAGTCCCTCTCCCTGTCTGTAGAATCATAGTCTTAAAGTTACTTTGAAGTAATCTGGTCCAATCTATACCTAGTACAGACATCCCCTCAGTAACATCATGCCAAGTGGCTGTCCAGCCTCTGCTTGAACCCTTCCAGAGATGGGAAACTCGCCGTCTTAAAAGACAGCCAATTCCATCTTTGGATAACTTTAATAATTAGGAAGTTCTTTCCTTACATAGAGCTACAGTTTGCTTCACTGTAAATTCCATACCTTAGTGCTAATGTTGCCCTCAAGAGCCATACAGAATAAATATATTTTACCATGTTGCACCTGACAGCCTTTCAAATGGTTGAAGTTCACCCTCATCATGCCTCCTTACCCCAACACGAGATTAGTAACCTCATGTTCTCCAGTAGTTCTTCATATAGCCCTCTCTCCTTTGAATCTAATAACAGTTGCGACTGTCCCATTTACATCATGGCACCCAAACTGCACACAATATTCCAGATATGTTCTGGCCAGGATAGAGGACAGGAGGACTATTGTCACCTTGCCTGGGTGTTCCATTTCTATTAACGCAGCTTAAGATCACCTTCATTGTTTAGTAGCCACAGAGCTGTAATGGATCCCAGAGGCCATCTAGTCCAACCTCCCATATTGTATATGGGGAAAATGAGGCACAGAGAAGAGACTCGTTCAAGGTCCCATAGGTAATCAAGTAGCAGAGCTTGGATTTGAACTAAGGTCCTCCTTCAAATACCACATCCTTACTATTGAACCGCATTACTCTATAGATTCATATTGAACTGGTAATGAACTGAAGCCCTGAGGTCCTTCCGTGTACCATATTTAGGCATATGAAACAAATGTGTCTAAAATCCACCTTTGAATTCAACATCTAGTACATACTTTTGTCTATAGGAAAATAAGGTATCCTTAAAATATACAGAGAATTTGGAAAGATGGATGGACACCTTAGCATATTATTGTCCCAAATCTGGACCTATAACTTCCTGTGAAATATTGTAATTAAACTTGAAGTTTCTCTGCAAGATGTTTTATACTACTTAATCTCATAGGGGGAAAAACCCTTCTATTGTACTTAGGCGAATTCCAATATTAAAGAAGTGCTTACTGAATCATTTTGAAATATTACTAGCTCTAAAAATACACAATTGTATAAGACAGATTATCTGGTGGAAATAATAATGGCTGTATAGTCTTCAAATTCAAAAAGTCCTTGATAAGGTAGAAGAATTACACAAAAACAGAAAATAGTTTGATGGAGACAGGTGTACAGTAATCGACCTAGGTGAAGTACAAGATCTCCATAGAGAGAAGATGGGGAAGGAATGACTTCTAGTGGCTGAGGCAGATAAAGACTTAGGAATCCTCATGAAAGTTATTAAACATTGATAACCCTTAGAAGGATAGTGAAATGTCCTAATAACTACCTTTAATGGAATAAGCCTCCAAGATAAGATACTATCAGCCCTTTGGGCATCCTGAGCCATAACACAAAGCAGATCCTCTGCCCCACCCCCACACATGGTAACCCCACTGTGGTAGATTCAGATTAGAATGAGGTAGGGCAATATTTCCCAAGTTTAGTTGGCCAGGGAACACTCTTGGCTTGAAATATATTGACAAAACATGTAAATATTGATTTGGTGGGGATGGGCTTGAGGTTTGGAATGTCTCTAGAATAAAAGAGCTTAACAGTTTAAAAGATATGGTATTTGGGGACCTAGTATCATTTGCCTCCAGCTCCTTTGCATGAGACTAGAGTATAGACATACTTCCTGCTTGTTTTAGGAAGCTTCTGGAAATCATGATACATGTCGACATATTGTGGTCTGCAAAGGCCAGTCCTCAGAGTTTCCTTGCCTTTAACATTGGGTATGGGAAAACAATCAAATATCTGTGAAAGGGAACCTGACCCCTCCCTTGCATCACTGAACTACTTGGTATAACAGTGATGAAGGATCTGAACACAGGCAATATGGTGTAATAGATCCAGCCTAGTACTTGGAATGAGAAAGCTTTGTGTTCAAAGCCTTCTTCAGACACTTACTGTCTGTGTGACCCTGTGCAAATCACTTAACCTCTCTGTGCCTCAACTTCTTCATCTGTAAAATGAGAGGGTTGAACCCAATGGCCTCTAAGGTCCTTTTCAGCTCTAAGTCTATGATCTTACAATTATATTAGCTTACCCATAAGCTAGGAGAAGTGACAATAGCTCGGCAGAACTAGGTATACCCTAATACACTGTCGTTGGACCTGTGAATTGGTCCAGCCATTCTGGAAAGAAATTTTGAACTTTACCCACCAAAAAAGTCACTAAACTGTGCATACACTTAGATCCAGTAATACCACTACTAGGCCTATGGCCCAAAGAGATCAAAGGAAGTACAAAAATATTTATAGCAACTCTTTTTATGATAGCAAAGAACTGCAAGATAAGGGGAAGGGGTGCCCATGAATTGAGAAATTATTAAACAAATTATAGTATAATGAATGAAATGGAATATCATTATGCTGTAAATAATAAGAGGGTGACATCAGAGAAACCTGGGAAGACTTGTATGAAGTCATACAGAATAAAGTAGTATGTGACTAATTATACAAGGACAACAAGCAACTTTGAAAAACTCAAGATGTCTTATCAATAAAATGACCAAATAATGGACCAGTGTTGAAGGATGCCACCTATCTTCTGAAAGGAAAGTAATAGACTCAAGATTTACAGTAAGACATATATTTTTATATGATCAATGTAAGAATGTTTTGTTTCATTTTGGTTTTGCTTGATTATGCATATTTATTACAAAGGATATTTCCCTCTTTTTAAAGAAGAGGAGGTAGAGAGACATTAGGGGAAGAAAGGAAGGAAAAGAGGAAATAGAGAGGGAGAAGGGAAGGAAGGAAGCAGGAAAGAAGGAAGAAAGGAAGGAAGGAAGGGAAAAAAGGATCCTTGAAGCATTTTTAGACATACAGAAGACAAGAGAAAGGACAGCAAGACAAAAAAGCAGGACAGCTTAGAAAGTTATAAATTGAATTCATTACATATTTTCAAAGAAAAGCTAACTGGAGGTGGTAAATTTGCAGTTTTACATATAATCCTCTTTTTTTTCCATTCTTTTTGTGTGTATATAAATGCTTGTTGGGTATTAAGTTCAGAACGAAAAAATTCTGAAAAATAAAAACAATTCAATAAGTAAAGTAACTAGATTGCCAAATTTGAAGGTAGTCTTTTATAAGGCCACTGCTGACTTCCCTTCCCTTACTTGACATGGCCTGAAGACTACTGTACATTGCATAACCAAGAGTCTGGGATCCCACTATCACCACTACTAACAGTTCTCAGTTTTGTCTTTCCTTGTCCAGCTACTAAGACCTGATTATCTTTTACCCAAACCTTTCTTTCCTTGCCCTTATTCTACCATGTTATTGCCCCTGGGTCTAATGTTTTTGTCCTTAAAAGCCTTCCTTTGTGAGAATTGAAATCAAGGGCTTTTATTTTAGGCATTACTGTCTAAATGTATTGAGTACTAAAATTCCTGTAACAGACTGAGATGTGGGGAATGGAATAATTTGGGAGCAAAATAGAGGAAATGCCACTTATTTTAAAGATTAAATTTTCTGGCCAGATATGTAGATATATCCATAATTTCAAATTTGATATTTTAGAGATGAAAAATATCTTTGGCACCAAATAGAGTGCTGAATTTTGGAGTCAGAGTGCAGGGTTCAAAGTCTAGCCCTATTCATTACCTGTATGACCTTATGCTAGTCACTTAAGTTTTGGAGTCCTCGATTTTCTCATCTATAAAATTCTTATTGAGGTATGGGTTGGACTTGGTCTTCTCTTCACCTTTCTAAACTGATTCTGAATCCTACCTCTAACACTGTATTATTATAAACAAGTCACTTAATTTCTGTTTTCTACATCTGCAAAATGGAGGTAATAATACCAGTAGTACCAACCTCACCAGGCTGTTCTGATAATCCAATGATATAAAGTATATCCAGACTTCTGCAAACCTTACAATGCTACGTAAACATCAGCCCATGGTGGCCATGGCACTAATAATGATGGTAATGACTTAGATTTTCCCAAGGCTACTTGAACCATGCTACTGGTGATTTAGACTAAAATTATTGCTTACTCCTGACCTATAGATTTTCTAGCAAATCTCATTTCTTTTTTTAAGTTCCCTAAAAGGAGCTTGTGAGAAATGAGCCATATGCCCAATAAATTCAATTAATCAGAACAATGGAAGAAAGTGGGATCAAAACAGAGTACTCATTAAAAAAAAACAAGGAAAATTACTGTGGGGAAAAAAACAAAAAAAAAGTTGAGTTTTTTAACCTGGTGGAAAAATAGCCTGGAGAGTACTCAACCCATCTACTTCCAAAGGGTTCTTCTTTTAGTTTTAATTTGTTTTGCTTACCACTTTGTAGGATTCAATTAGGCACTGCTCCATCTCAAAAAAAAATCTATTTGGATTAAAAAACTCAAAACAAAGAAATAAATTCCGGAACCAAATGTAGCCTTCAGGCATTATAAATAGCTGTTATTGGGTACACCTGTGTATTTTTATTAAGATCTCCTAAAATAAAAATCCAGTTAGGCTCCAGCGAAAAGAAAGTGAATCAATGCTTTACAATCATTTTTGAATGTCAAAGAGATTTTTCCTTCTTAGGTCACTTCAAAGATCAGTAATTTCATAGATCTGGGTAGTCCCTCTACCAGCATAGACCTTTCTATACTTTAAATGTCTTTTTTTTCTTGCTTGTTGAAGTCCAAAAGGAAAAGGAAAAAAAATCAGCAACTGATATCCAACCTCCTAATGGATCCTTTGTGAACTTTCGTAGGCCAATCCTATTTGGGGGGCAAGGGAGAGAATGAACACTTATACAGCCCCTACTATGTGCCAAGCGCTGTCCTAAGTTCTTTTTACAAATATTAGTTCATTTGATCTTTACAACAACCCTGCAAGATAGGTGCTGTTACTATTCCCATTTCACAGTTGAGGAGACTGAGGCGAAAAGGTTAAATGACATGCCCAGGGTTACACAGCTAGTAAGTTTCTGAGGTAGAATTTGAACTCAGGTCTTTCTGACTCTAGGCTCAATGCTCCACTGCACCAATTAATGGCTTTAACACTTAATATCAAATTATAAATAATCGGTCCAAATATTTGCTAGCTCTAATATTTTAAAACTGCACTAAGATCTTCGGGACTCCCTGTATATACTCCATCATTGGGACTGTACTTGAAATATTTCAGGGTTGGTAGGACACGCAAAACCTTTCACTCTGCAGCTATAGTCTTAGAGAGCCCAGGAAGCTCTCTGCTTTACAATGAGGGAACAGAGTACAACTTCAATAGAAGGTTTTGCTAAGACATTAAGTATGAAAATTGAAAAATTCCTTTTGGAGATTCCAAAATTAATTTCTAAATTTTTATTCCTTTCATGTATATGCAAGCCTTTAAAATTTTAAAGAAAAAAAATACTTTTATTTTTAAAATGAATTTTTTGAAATTTGAAAAAAATGTTGTCTAAGAAATGTATTGTTTTTCAGAGCCACTGCTTAGTCATTGAAAAAATCTGAATTTCAAAGATCAGTGAGAGCAGGTGATGTATTCTGACCCACGATTTAGGTAAAACAGCAGGGTATACAGCAGCAATTTGCCTTAAATTAAGATATTCACATTAGACTCCTGCTATAAGCATTTTATAAATTATTTTCATGACCAAAGAAAGGGAAGAAAATTAGTTTCAGGTATTCACCAGGGCACACAAGGACACTGCACTAAGGTTGTTGGGATGATTTCAGAAAATTAAAAAAACATACTCAATAACAAGGAAAAACATAAAAGAGTAATTTTACTCTTTTATTTGCTGGCTGTTGCTGATTAGAAGAGAAAAATATTCATTGAAAAAAATACTTTGTGTTTCCTCTTTCAAACAGGGAGTGAGAGAGAAGGGCTTTAGAAGGATGAAACTAAAAAAAAAAAGTTTTTAGAGAAGCCCATATGCGAAACTGGAAAAAGCTCTAGACTGTGGGTCAGGAGACGTATGTCAAAGTCTTTGCTCTGCCACTAACTTATCTTTTCTGTGTGATCTTGGACAAATCTGTTCATCTCACAAACAAAATAAGAAGGCAGAGCTACATCACTGCTGTGGTCTCTACCAGCTCTGATGTGCTATATCCACTACTATTTAGAGATTGTAAAATTGAAAATAAAAAATTGGATTAGAAATTTAGAACATTGTTAAGATTCCAGTATCGTTCAGAACACAATCTGTTGCCCTTATATTTGAAATATGCTAAAATGGAAAATCCATGCATCATTTTATCTAGTAGTAAAAACTGCATATTTTGACCTGAGAATCTTAAAGTTTGAAAGATGTATATCGCAACTTGAGGTAGGGCGATTAAGTATGCAGGTAGCATTACTCTGAGGTTATCTATAGGAAATATATAAAATTAGAAAAAGGCATCTAGGCCAGTGATCCCAAAACTGGCTCTTTTATTGCAATTCTAGAACTGTTAATGTTCAAAGGAGAGTAAGAAAGCCAAGTGTTAAGAGCAGATCAAATCTGGGGTCTCTAGTGGCCTGGGAGGCTTTGCCTGTATGTTTGTATATACATTCCCATATGTTATGTGTGTCCATGATTTGGACTGTGCTATAAATTGAGGTCTTAGGTTCATAAAAAACCAAAGAGCTGCAGTGGTGACTCTGTGTCATAAGGTCAGAGACTACTGTGTCCTTAATAAAAAATTGTAATCACTTTCCTCTGTAATGTCAATGACATAGGACCCTTGCAGTCAGTTGTCCCATGACCCTCACAAAGGGCTTCAGTCTAGGAATTCTTAACCCTTTTTTTAAGTGACTTGTCAATGTGGCCAAGGAAGGATTTGAATTGGGTTCTTTTACTCTAAGACCAGCTTTCGATCTACTACCCAATGCTGGCTCTCGGACATAGGTACTATATGTGTTATTCCCAATTTACAGATGAAATAAACTGAGGCTCAGGGAATTTAAGTGATTTGTCCAGATAGTAACTATTAGAGGCAGGATCCAAACCCAGGTCTCCTTTTTTCTACTATATCTTTTCTCAATCTCCTCTTCCCCAAGCTCAAACTGCTCAGATCCTTCCATTGTAGCTTGTATGGCATAGTTTCCAGACCTTCTCCAGGCAAACTGGTCACCTTTCTTTGGAGCTGCTTTGGTTTATGAAGTTCTCTCTTAAAATATGTATTATGCTATAAAACAGAGAGGTGTCTCTCAGATACAATTCCAAGAATGCCAGCATATACCCACAGAAGTCATACGCCAACCCTGTGAACTGCAAGAATACCCTGTGGCCACAGTGCTTCCATCAAAAATACACCTCATCTCAGCATGCACAGATGCCTGCCACTATCCCTCGGGCGCTAATCCTTTTTCCACGGCTTCTCTGACAATGTAGTTAATTGCCCCATCTCTCCAGTACTTCTTCTTGCCTCTATAGACACAGCATGAGGGTACTTTTCAATTGGACAGCTGAGATACCTAAAATGACTTCAATTAAAAAACATTTTCATAGTTCTTTAAATAAATCAGAATTGGACCCATTCACTCAGTGCCTAAATTCAGGCAGTAGCTTGTAAGAAATGCTCCCCAAAGGTACTTTAATTCTTGACATTATAGGTTTGGAGTTGTGTTTGATTGATGGTAAATTTAAAATATGTATGAGCATTACATGCAGGAAAATATTGTCCACAGCAAGTAATAAAATGACTTGGTATTGTTGATTTGAATCACAGACTTCCAGGAAATATCACAGTCTTCCAAACTAGGGCTCCTACTTGGCAAATACCAAGTCAAAAAACTTTATTTCAGAAAGTAAAGACAGAAGATGGTCACATCTTGGACACACACACACACACACACACACACACACACACACACACACAGCATGGCACAAGTGTTAGGGATGTTCAAAGCTGCAAAAAGACTGAGTCGAGAGGATAGATGGCATGATATTGTGCAGCACTGCTTAAGCTGTGGGTCGTGATCCCATATGGCATCATGAAAAATTTGGCAATGGTAAAAGGTTTCTGAACGTGCAGCGACCCCAGATTAATTCAGAATCAAACATACATTGAGTCCGAGGTGATGCTGACTTGGCTTGCCTGTGTTGTGTCCTGCACCTTCACTGCAGCCATGGTTCTGAACACAAAGCACGTGCATCTTGCACTGCGAATGGCGTCACGCCATGCAACCAGCCAACTAATGCTGCCAAGACACGGAAAGGGGCGGAGAGTGGAAAAAGTCTAAGAAGCACTGCAGAGTGGAGAGCGCCTGACAAGCAGACCGGAAACAGGCTCTCAGCCTGGCTCTGCTGGTATCTAGCTTATACAGCCTTAGGCAAGGCATTCCCCTTTTCTAGACTTCTATTTCCCACTCTGTATTAGTAATTTACATAGTGCATTAAGGTCTGGAAAGTACTTTCTCCAGAACAACCCTGTGATGTGGGTAATGTGAATAGTGTTACCCCTTTTTATAGATGAAGCTGTGAAGGTTCTGCTAGGTTTAAGTTTGCAGACCCTAGATAGACATAGGGACTGGGACTTGAGCCATGATTTCTTTCACATATATTTCTTTCATACAACTAAAAAGCTGAGGACACTTCTTCTGAGGAAGGTCAGCGCCTTCCTTATGCATTACAGTCTTAAAGACTTATCTAGAACACTGAAAGATTAAGTAACTTTGAAAGATTAAGTAACTCTATGTATCAAAGGGCTAGATTTGAACCCAGGTCTTCCTGGCTCCAAGGCCAGCTCTTTATCTACTATTCCACAGCTACCTCTCGTATACCATACTGATTCTGATAAATGAAGACTATCTATAAGAGCTCTTCTGACTCCAGCATTATAATACACTGCTATTTTGAGTCATAGTCCTAGGCTGCTAAATGCCATTGGAAGATATGGCTTCTTCCAATATGATGTCCTACCAATGATAAATTCATCTTACCTAATATAAACGGGATCCTCACTACTGCTTAATGAAACTTTGCTTATTCTTTGACTGATTCTTTTCCACTCCCTTCAACTCTTCCAAATCTTCTTTCCTCCTCAAGCCCCTTAGTCCCTCTCTCTCTCAGACATCTCTCTGATGCCCTTATCTACTTATACTATTGAGAAGATGCAATTGTCCATGAGCTTTCTCCATAACAGAATACCCTTCTAAATTTTCAAACAGCATCTGCTTCTTTACTACTGTCTTCAAGGAATAAGACTCCTCTTTTACTAATCCAGTCAGTGGTTCTCAAAGTGTAGGTTGTGGACCCCTGGCAGTCCCTAAGGCCCTCCCAGGAGGTACCCAAAATCAAAACTATTTTCAAAACAATACCAAGATGTTATTTGGCATTAAAATATTACTCCATTTTCCAATTACATGTCTGTATGGAGACAGATTTTTTTAAATGGAGTTCGGCCAAAACAGCATATCACAATAGACTGAAGGCAGAAGCAGATATGAAAGTATAGCTCTCTTCTGTTACTCCAGATATTAAAGAGATTTGCCAAAAAAAAACATGCAAAACAATGCCACTCATAACTAATTTTTTGTTTGGGAAAAATATATTTTTATAAAAATATATGCTAGCATATAAGTTTATAATTTTACAATTCATTAATAAATATGTATTTTAAATTTATCAGTTTTAATGTCTAATATGGTATCAATAAATACCATCTATGCCACATAAAGAAAAATGTTCTTTGGTGTCCTCAATAATTTTTAAGATATAAAGGAGTCATAAATAATTTTTAAGAATGTCAAAAGGTTCTGGAACCAAAAGATTTTAAAACCGCTGCCCTAGGCAAACCCCTTTCTGCCTTTTTCTTCATACCATCCCTCCCCTCCCCTCAAGGAGCTTGCCCCATTAGTCGTTTGTTCTTTCTCTCATCTTCAATCTCTCCCTCTCTATTTACTCTTTTCCTGCTGCCTACAAAAATGCTGAAGTCACTCCATTTTTTAAAATCCTTCATCTGACCCTGTGTCCCTTCAAGCTAGATCTCTCCCCTTCTCTGTCAACATCCTAGGGAAAATCTTCTCAATCCCCTGCAATTTGGCTTCCAACCACACCACTCTACTAAAACTACTCTCTCCAGTGTCCAGTTATCCCCTGAACCCCGCCCCACCCCCCACCTCTGAGGATGGCTCACTCACTGCAATCTTTTCTGACATGTTGGGGGAGGGAGGCTTCCCTGGGGTATATGGAGCAGTAATGATTAGATGGCGGCTGAAGACATGGCTATGCTTGCTATAACTCACTCTCAAAATACTGGTGGATGGGTAATAGCACTCCCATTTTGGATGGGGGCTTCTCATTTACAGGCACAATGACACCATTGACTCTTAAATGTGAAATATTTAAGACTTAAGAAAACAAAAGCAAGAATAATCATGTTAAGACATTCACTAAATAAAAAGTAAAATCAGGGATAATCAAAACATACAATTCCACTCAAATATCTGAGTCATACTCTCCCTTCAATGCAAACAGTGTCTATGGAATAGATGTTCTATAAAGTTCTATCGTAAGATAATTTTTCTCATCTCTCTTGGAGATTTCATCAGCTTCTGTGGTGTCAAATGTTATCTCTACACAGATGACTTCCAAATCTATAAAGTAATGGGATCCGTTTCCCCAGTCTCCCACAGACTATGTGCATTTTTCTCAGTCTGCTTCCAGTGGACAATGTAGGAGCCAGGAGGCACAGATTTCTGATTGTTTATGACTCATCCCTGGTTGGTTACTGAGTCAGAAGAGCTGGTGATGCCAGGTGCCACACTTGGGAAGAGAAGAAGCAGCTTCCAGCTAATGACCCCCTTGGTGCAGCATTCCAGGTGACAAATAATTTTATCAGGAAGGGAAAGGTCTATATTCCGACACAATAGCGGTAAGGGCAACTGCTCCCCACATAGAGTGTGGACTTAATTAGTCAGGAAAAAATTAAGGTCCCAGGTTGTGAGCATTGAAATGTCTGGAGAGATTGTAGAGATAAAAACCAGTGTATTCTTCTTCATGAGCAGCAGTGGGAAGAGAGTGCCTAAGAAGAAGCAGGTACCAAAGAAAGAACCAGCATCAGAGAGGAGTCACTGAAACGATTAAGAGGGAAGTCAACATAATCGTTTTTGTCATTGAATGCTTACTGCCTAACAGAGTGCCTTGCACAAAGCAGACACTAAAAAACACATTTTTGAAATGAATTGAATTTATATTGAATTGATGGGCAAGGGTGCCTATATGTATGCAATGCAGCTGGATGGCTCAGTGGATAGAGTGCTGGGCCTGGAGTCAAGAAGTCCTGAGCTCAAATCTGAACTCAAGGCACTAGCCGTGAGACCCTGGATAGGTTATTCAACCTCTGTTCCGTTTCATCATTTATAAAATGGGGATAATAACAACACCTGCCTCCCAGGGTTGTTGTGAGGACCAAACGAGATCATTATAAAATGCTTAGTACAGTGCCTGGCACATAGTAAATGCTATATAAATGTGAGCTACTTATTATTATTATGCATAAATCATGCCCTCTTTGGTAGCCATAGGTAGCCACATACTTGGTAAGCACTTTTGGCTTCACTGAAGAGTTTTTATATCTGTTATCTCATTTTCTCCTAATATAAAAATACACAGGAAGTAGAATTATCACCCCTGCATTACAGGGAAGGAAACTGAGGCCCAGAGAGGCTGAGAGATTGCCACCTAGCAGCAGAACTGGAACTAGGGCTCCGATCTTCTCAGTCTCACTCACATCTTATTTCTCTTATGGATAGTCCCAACCTGGTTGGCAAAGAAACAGCAGCTTCATGTGGGCATTAAGTCAAAGAGAAGTTACTCACCTCGATCTCAATGCATAATGGTTGGCCCCTGAGGGCAGGACCAGTTTACCTCCCACAAGACTGTAAGAGGTAACACTTTAAATTAAAGTACTTTGTCCCACTGAGGGTCTCATAATTTGAACATAGTGTAGAGAACCTGGAGAGGACCCAGGAGAAAGCAAGAAAAATTGATGAAACAGACCTTCCGAGGAAAGGCTAAAAGAATTGGGATTATTTTTGTCTGGAAGAACAAAAGGTTACAATAAAATCTTAGGCTATGAAAGAACATTATGCAAAAATCTGAGGACCAGTAATTTCCATTTGTAAGAAACAAGTGTCTTACCAAGAACTCCAAGATGCCATTAGTGAATTCAGGAAGAACTTTTATTTAACGAGTGACTAACAAGTGGGCAACCCCTTGCAGTGCAAAAACGCAATCTTTTATTTTCTTGTCCGAATGTAAATCCCTCCCCTGGTTCCCCATTGGTTGAGTACTGCAGGGTTTACAGCCTATCCAAAGCACCTAAAACACACAGCCTGCCCTGCCCACCTACATGAATCTCTGCCCCTGTTTACATTTCCCATTCCCCACATTTTGGCACTCCCTCATCCTGGTTTTCTTTATACTTTATTTGGTAAAAGAATGACAACCCGTAAATCAGGATATCTGTATCACTCAGATTTGTGATCTCCATGTGTTTAACCATAACATGAAAAGGGAATTTTCTCAACTGATAAGAGTTGATAAAGTGTCAATTGAAAATACAACCCAGGATATCTGTGTTTCCTTTGCCATTAGCATGAGCTAGCATAGATAAGAAAAATCCCATTATTCAAGATAGTATCTTGGGTTAAGGCACCTCATCCTTAATTGAGCTTCACTTGGCCTTGTAGTAGTTGACACAGGAAGATATATTCTTCGGGTTTACTCAGAGAACAAAGAAGGGCATAAGTAACCAATAAGTGAGAGACTTTCTGACACTGTTTGCAAATCACGTATCACCAGAGTTTTGTGGAAACGAAAGTTTAATCATTCCATACACATTGAGGACAAAACACAAAGAAACTGACAAAATGACAAAGAGATGCAAGCAAAACACAAGGATAATTTTGTAACAATAGGGAAAGGAGCTATTAAGAATAAGATCCATGACTATCTAGCTAAGGAGGACCAGACTTGTAGGACACCAAGACATTGAGTTATTCAGTTCCCTTTTTTCCCCTTAAACTTAAAATGGATTATAATTTCATATAGACCCAGCACAGTGTCCCTAGAGAGATCTACCATACCCTTTGATTTAGCTGGGGGGACTCCTCCAAGGCTGGAACCACCTAACCAGTTAGCAATCAGCATTTATGGAACATCTGTTAGGTGCCTGCTACTATATTGACCAACAGCTATGGGGTCAAAAAAACAAGCCCAAAACAGGCAGTACCTTGAAGAGCTTACATTCAACAGTGCTCCTTAAAAAAAAATCCCTCATGAAATAAAGACCCAGCAAATACTGAATTCCACTCTGTTGTAAATAATGGCATTATAGTGGGCCTGATGTATTTACAGCATAAATTTCATGAATGCCGGAAGAGCAGTCTCCTAGATGCTCCAACCTCTATCCATGAGGCTGTGACAGAGATGTTATTTATTATTCCCTTGTGGTCCAGAAACAAATTTTACTAAAAAGCATCTCCAAAATTAGACACCATGGAAAAAAGACTGACCAGAATAAAAACAAAAAGGCAAAGGAAAAAAAATCCAATCTATACAAATCAAATAAAAATGCTCAGAGGAAATAGAAGAAATGTAGACAAAACACTGAAATTATGAGTCTTCGTCTTCAGTGTTCTGGCACTTATAGACATGACCAACTATAGACCCCATAACAGGATAAAAGAGAAAGCCAAAAAGAAGTCAGTGATATTTGGTGGTAAAAACAAATGGGGGCACTCAGTTAACAGCTTTGTTTTTATCAAAAACAAGCTAAGCTCCGTGGTTCCTTCAGACTTGACTCGGTTTTCCTTTTATTCAAACTCTAATAGCACAGGGTTCACTTGAACCTGTGCTCCCCTACTCATTGAAATTCTGCCACAGTCAGAAGAAGCTGAGAAAGCAAAAGGTCTATTTGGAATCAGCCAACTCAAATTGAATGAGCTGCTTGAGGAGCACCAGTATGTAGTTTTCTTTTTTCTCTGAGCTCAGCATAGATACTGAATTATTTTTAGAAACCAACAGAGAAAAAGAAAAAGGAAATGACTTTGCCTATGGCTACTTGGTTTGTTGATAAGAACTATAATGGTCGCTCATGGTTGACCAAATGCTTAATGGTGGTAGCAAAGCACTTTCAAATGCATTATCTCATTTGATCCTCATAACAATCCTAAGAGATAGATAAAGCAGGTGTTTCTTTTTTAATCTTCATTTTACAGATGAGGAAACTGAAATTCATGGCATTCAAGCCTGAAAGAAATATACTCAATATGACTCCTTTCTTTTTCTCTTTCTTTCTCCCTCCTTTGTCTTTCTTTTTTCTTTCTTACTTTCTTTTTCTCTTTCCTTCCTTCTTTTCTTTCTCTTTCCTTTTTAGTTTCTTTCTTTTTCTCTCTCTCTTTGTTTCTTTCCTAAAATAGAAGTTATGGTGATAATAACCTGAAGGAAAAGCTTATTTTCCAAAAAAAAAATGTTTTTTTAGAGTTATTTAGTTTATAAGTTGTAAGCTATTGGGAAACCCATTCTTCACTAAATGAAACAATCCCCTATGTATCTAGAATGTTAATGATATAGTGGAGGGTAGGAGAATGAGATTGTGTACAACTGTATCACTTCAATCATTCATATTCAAAAGAGCCAATAAGTGAGGTTTTGATTTATATGTGTATTTCCCTCGTACTCCATTGTATTTGAAATATTCATTTACCTAAAAGAAAGTTATATCAAAACCAGTGTGAAACCTCAGCTTATTACCTCTCACCCACAATTTTTAGTCCAAAAATAGTGTATATTCTAGTTTCCACAAAACTCTGGTGATACGTGATTTGCAGTGTCAGAAAGTCTCTCACTTATTGGTTACTTACGCCCTTCTAAGAATTTACTTAGAATGAATTTTCAATTAGGATAGAAGAAAGTATGGATTGTTTATACTGTGACAAGATATAATAAAATTTAAAAAAAATTAGAAGATTCCTTAGAGATCATCTATTTCAACTAATTCACTATATAGTTGAGGGGATAGAGGCCTAGATTGAATCCTGGAAACTATGTCAGTGTCTGGTCTATAGAAGGAACTTAATAACTGCTAATAAATGCATAGCAGATAGCACCCAGGCTGTACCAGTACCCAAGTTATGGCAAGAAACCTAGGGAAGGCCCTAAGTATCTTAGCTGGGTCTCCTGGGAAGGATCTGAACTCCTGTGTGGAGGCAAAGGGGTGGTGTTATGGAAGAGCATGTATTTGGATTCAGAAGACCTTGGTTCAAATCCTGGCTCTGTTCCTTACTATTTCTGAGACTCTAGGCAAGTCATATGACCTTTCTGGACCTCAGTTTTCTCAATTGTAAAATGATGAGTTGGATCAGATTAACCTCTGAAGTCTCCCCCAGCTCTAAATCTATGTTCCTGTGATTTACAGAAAGATATGCAGGCCCGGGGGGTGGAGCCAAGATGGCGACAGGAAAGCAGTAACTGGCGTGAGCTCCCCACCAAGTCCCTCCAAAAACCTATAAAAAAAAATGGCTCTAAACCAATTCTAGAACTGCAGAACCCACAAAGTGGCAGAAGGAAGCAGGGCTCCAGCCCAGGACAGCCTGGATGGTCTCGGAGTAAGGTTTGTCCCAAATGGAACTCCCAGCCCCCAGCTGAGGGGAGCGGAGCTGAGCCAAGCAGAGCCCAGCGCTCGCGACGCTGCGCGGCGCGGCAGACCGCGGACCGACGAGACCAGGACTGGAGCGGAGAGTGCCCTAGCATGCTGAATTACTAAGCTGTGGCATGCACCAGACCTCACAACCCACAAACAGCAAAGACAACACAGAAGGTTAGTGGGAAAAGCTGCTGGACAGGACGGAGTTTGCGGTTCAACTACCACCCCTGAGGC
>CM053624.1:64085191-64121905 GCA_028646595.1 Phalanger gymnotis
GCAACCAGAGTGTACGCCATCTTGGAGTGGGGGGGGTGGAAATGGGGAGAAAATCTGTAATTCAAACACATGCGAAAATCAATGCGGAAAACTAAACATATTAAAATAAATTTAAAAAAAAGAAAAAAAAAGATATGCAGGCCCAAGTAACATGGGACAAGAAGGCACTGATAAGTTTTGATTGATGCCATTGAAAAGAATACCAACATGAAGGAGATGACAGATCCATGCAAACCCACTTATCTTCAGCCTCAGAAAACTACAGCTTAAGGTATGTGCATTACAAGGAGGTATGCTGCCTGCCTCCTGAGTTGGGTAAGAGTTTTAAAGAAAGATGCTCACCCTAACCCAGAAAAGAGTCAGAGCTGAAGATTACCAAAAGAGGATAGGAAGCCCCTATGAGAGATTCTTTTGACTGTTACCTAAGAGGAGCTGGCTGGAAAGCTAAGGTTTCACAGAAAAGACCTGAGGATTCCTTTTAGGTTATCCCCAAGATAGAGCTTTGAGGCAGACAAAAAAAACCAAACCAAACAAGAATGGGTAGCCCTCAAAAAAGAGCATTAACAATATCTCCCAAGTATACAGCTAAAAAAAAGTATTTATTGGAAGAAAAAATGTGTAAACATAAGTGGACAGCAGCAAAGAAGCCTGAGGCAAGCACCAGGGTTGGAGGCAGTAAGCAAGGAGACAGAGCTGAATTGTAAATGCTGTCAGTCACAGCTGGAAAGGAAAGGAGATTCCCAAAGAGCTATTCCAGAAACAACTCAAAGCAACCCTTACTCCAGTGTCTTGGGAGGCATGGTTAGGAGCCTTAAGGCTGCTTGGAAAACTGCTTCAGCAGCAACTCAAGGAGTCCTTCCCTAGAGTATCTTTGGAAGGTCAATTCCCTGCATCCTTGGGATTTGTTCTCTTTTCCCCACTGGCCCCGGGGTCTGTGGGAGTAATTATTTTCTAATTGGTTATGAAAGATTAAAAACAATTTCATTGCAAGGTTTTTCATTATATTGTGGTTCAATTTAACGCTTCTTTTTTTTAATTTCTGGAAATTTGCCTGATCTTTAGGTAGACATACACTGAATGGGGGCCCATACTAAAACATTTCCTTTCTGCAACATTGAATCTGAGCAAAGTGTGGAAACTCCAAGCCTCCAAGGCTGGAGCAGGAGACTCTCATTATATTTAGAATTAAATAACCTAATTTTAATAATATAATATCACAAGCGTGTAATCTTAAGGACACAGGGAGAAGCAAGAAGGGTGCAGGAATGGTCCTTGGTCTTTAGGGATGACACATGTGATTCACCAGGCACCAACCAGAGGAAGAAATAGACACAAAAAGAGCACAGAAATTCAGAACGAGGAAATCAGATTAAGATAGCCAGAGGATAATCTTCTACAAGGAATTTTTTCCGATTCCCCTTAATTCTAGTGCCTTCTCCCCATTGATTATTTCTAAATTATCCTTCAT
The DNA here is from genome assembly GCA_028646595.1 of Phalanger gymnotis. Taxonomy (NCBI): domain Eukaryota; kingdom Metazoa; phylum Chordata; class Mammalia; order Diprotodontia; family Phalangeridae; genus Phalanger; species Phalanger gymnotis. Next base: position 64,086,660 of record CM053624.1, read on the forward strand.
ATATTTCATTTGTACATAGTTATTTGTATGTTTTCTCCTCTATTAGGCTGTGAGCTCCTTGAGGGCAGGGACCATCTTTTACCTTTCTTTGTATCCCCAGCACATAGCACAGTACCTGGCACATAGTTGGCTCCTAATAAATGTTTATTGACTTCCTGACTAATTGAACCTATGATCTCTGATTTCATTGATATTGCATACCCTCCACTAATGTAGATTGCAATCTTATTTATTTCCATAACCCTACATGATTCTTTTCTGTTTTCTTCTTTATTTCATTGGCTCATAAATTTAGAACTGAAAGGGACTCCACAGTCCACATTGTCCAGCCCTATCATTTCCTAAATGAGGAACTGAGGCCAAGGTAGGTTAAGTGACTTGTCTAAGATCACACATGACAGGGGGCAGAGCCAAGGTGGTAGTGTAAAGACAGGGACTCACTTGAGCTCTCGCCCAAATTCCTCCAAATAACTGTAAAAAATGACTCTAAACAAATTCTAGAGCAGCAGAACCCACACAAAGACAGAGTGAAACAATTTTCCAGCCCAAGACAACCTGGAAGGTCAACAGGAATGGTCTGTTGCACCAGGCTGGGAGAGGTACACAGTCCAGTATAAACCATACTGGCATAGACCAGGCCCCAGCAAACCCAGAGCAGGCCTCAGGGGACTGAACCTCAGATAGCTGTGGTGATTTCCAGACTTCTTGACCCAAAAATGCCAAAGACAACTTAAAAGGTCAGTAGGAAATGTCTGTTGGACATGGATAAGAGAGGAGGGCAGTCCAGCCCTGGCCTCAACACAGCCCTGCCAGTGGAGGTAGTGGCAGCAGCAACCATGGCAGGGGCTGTTTTCAGAGCTCTCAGCCCACAGATGGTAAGGGGATCAAACAACTGATAGGAAGGATATTATAGGGGTCTCTTTGCTGCCTGTGAGGCAGGACTCTGTTGCTTTGTCCATACTTGGCTCTAGGTCAAAGTCCTGGGTGGAAGTCCTAAGGCAAGAAGGAGTGCTGGCATAGCAGACCTTGTGGCAGCAGTGGAGAAGGAACCCTCTTGACAGTTCCAGGGCAGAAAAGAGTAGTTGTGGTCACTCACAGATGAGAGCACAGGCCAGGAGAGGAGTAAATAGCTCTCCTTAGATCATACTACATTGGAAGAACTGAAAACTTACAAGTCCCTAGAAGTATCTCTGAAAACAGTTGTACGAAATCCCCTGAAGCTTGCGACAGTATGCCCTCCACACTGGAAGCAGAACCCTACCTTAACAAAGAGTTAAAAAGTCAATTAATTGGCTGGTAAAATGAACAAATAATGTAAAAAAAAACTCAGGCTATAGAAACTTACTTTGGTAACAAGGAAGATCAAAACATACACTTAGATGATAACAAAGTCAAAGTTCCTACATCCAAAGCCTCGAAGAAAAATATGAATTGGTCTCAGATCAGAGGATCTGAAAAAGGATTTTGAAAATCAAGTAAGAGAGGTAGAGGAAGAATTGGGAAGAGAAATGAGAGTGAAGTAAGAAAATCACGAAAAACGAGTCAACAGCTTGCTAAAGGAGACCCCCCCCCAAAAAAAACCACTGAAAAAAACACCTTAAAAAATAGACTAACCCAAATGGTAAAAGAGGTGCAAAAAGCCAATGAGGAGAAGAATGCCTTATAAAGCAGAATTGGCCAAATGGAAAAGGAAGTCCAAAAGTTCACTGAAGAAAATAATTCCTTAAAAATTAGAATGGAGCAAATGACTTTATGAGAGATCAAGAAATTGTGAAACAAAACCTAAAGAATGAAACAATAGAAGACAATGTGAAATACCTCATTGGAAAAGCAACTGACCTGGGAAACAGATCCAGGAGAGAGAATTTAAAAATTATTGGACTACCTGAAAGTCATGATCAAAAAAAAAAAGAGAAATTATCAAGGAAAATTGTCCTAATATTCTAGAACCAGAGGGTAAGATAGAAATTGAAAGAATCTACAAATCACCTCCTGAAAGAGATCTCAAAAGGAAAACTCCTAGGAATATTGTAGCCAAACTCCACAGTTCCCAGGTCAAGGAGAAAATATTGCAAGCAGCCAGAAAGAAACAATTCAAGTATGAAAACACAATCAGGATAACTCAAGATTTAGCAGCTTCTATATTAATGGATCTGAGGACTTGGAACATGATATTCTAGGATTAAAACCAAGAATCACCTATCCAGCAAAACTGAGTGTAATCAATGAGGGGGAAAAATTTGTATTCAATGATGTAAAGGAATTTAGTGCATTCTTGAGAAAAAAACAAGCACTAAATAGAAAAATTGACTTTCAAATACAAGACTCAAGAGAAGCAAGAAAAGGTAAACAGGAGAGAGAAATCACAACTGACTTATTAAAGTTGAACTGTTTACATTCCTACGTGGAAAGATGATATTTATAACTCATGAGACCTTTCTCATTATTAGAATATTTGGAGGGAACATATATAGACAGAGGGTACAGGGTGAGTTGATTATGAAGGGATGATATCTAAAAAATAAAATTAAGGAATGAGAGAGGAATGCACTAGGAGAAGGAGAAAGGGAGAAGCAGAATGGGGTAAATTATCTCACATAAAAGAGGCAACACAAAGCATTTACAGTGAAGGGGAAAAGGGAGAAAGAGAGAGGGAATGATGAACCTTACTCCCATCAGATTTGGCTTAAGGAGGGAATAACACAGAGACTCAACTGGGTATGGAAATGTATCTTATCCTACAGGAAAGTAGGGGGGAAGGGGATGGGGGTGACAGAAGAGAGGGAAGAATAGGGAAGGGGGTAATCAGAAGCAAACAATTTTGAGGAGGGGCAGGGCCAAAGGAGAGAATAGAAAAAATAGGCGGTGGGATAGAATGGAGGGAAATAAAATTAGCCTTTCACAACATGACTGTTATGGAAGTGTTTTGCATGACTACACATATATAACCTATACTGAATTGCTTGCCTTCTCAATGAGGGTGTGTAGGGAGGGAGAGAGGGACAGAATTTGGAACTCAAAGTTTTTTAAAAGTGTTAAAAATTCTTTTTACATGCAACTGGCAAATAAGATACACAGGCAATGGGGTATAGGACTCTTTCTTACCCTACAAGAAAATAGAAGGGGGAGGGGATAAGAGAAAAGGGTAATAGAAGGGAAGGCATATTGGGGGAAGAGGTAATCAGAATGCATGCAGTCTCAGGATGGGGAAGGGGAGAGATGGGGAGAAAATTTGGAACTCGAAATCTTGTGGAAGTGAATGTTGAAAACTGAAAATTAATTAATTAAGGTCACACATGCAAAACAATGATGAGCCAGGATTTGGTTCCAAGGCCTCCAACTTCAAATCTGGCACTTTCTATTACACCATAATACCTCCACAAGAAACTGTCCCACAAGGTAGAATACCTCCACTAGGTCTTTTGACTTTTTGGGGTGTACTATCTAGTGCTACACTTGGGTTGGCCATCAGTTATTCCTTTCTTGCTATATACCTAACCAACCTATTTACTCAAAAGAAGCAAAATTGGCATTGGTCATGGGGGAAGGGCAACTTTTTATATTAAGATGTACACAGGAGGAAATACAGGCACAACAGGCAGGAAAACAATATGCAGAACATCTGAGTAAAGATCCATGGAGGCAGAGAGAAATAGCTTTGTCCTTGGACTGTACTGCAGCCCACCTGGAAAGAAAGAAGAAATGGATGAGGGAATTCAGGAAACAGATCACAAACCAAGTGTAGAGGCATGACATAGTAGTATCAGGGCCTTCAGTTATTCAGACATCTACTAGGTCAGTGACTATACAAAAGGATCCCCAAGGACCACATAGTGATCTAGAAAACCACATAATTATTAAAGTTTCCATCCTAGCTCAGCTTCTTACCAATTGTGTGACTTTGAGCAAGTTACTTAATCTCTTGTTCTTTATTTCGTAATCAGTAAAATAAGACAATTAGATTGGACGATGCTCAAAGTCTGTTATATCTCTGGATCTCTACTCCAGGTTTCTTCTACCTACTTATCTGAATCAAAGGGGTGTGGGGGGGGGTGGAGATGTGCAGAGGGGTGGCAAGCAGACAACGAAAACTGGACTTTAGTTAAACCAGGATTATTTTCCGAGTGATAAGCCTAGGACTAGCTGTTCCCCTTGTAAAGATGTAGGATCATAGAGTTAGAGCTGGAGAAAAGCTTGAAGATCATCTAATCCAATCCCCTCATTTTAAAATTAGGAAAATAGTTGCCCAAGGTCACACAGTTACAAGAGACAGAACCAGGATTTGAATCCAGGATGACTGACTCCAAATCTGCTGCTTTTTCTACTCTCTGTATGTTGGGATTTAGGAGGAGGCCTGAAAATGGACAGTATTTTATGTCGTGTACAGCTGTGTTCATCCATGCACGCCCATAGCTTAGCAGGACTATTTTTACTTGTGTCCACTGCAGGGGCAGAGACCTTACAAGGTCATAGCTGTTGAGCTGGAAGGAACTTTAAAAGTCACTTGGATCAACCTCCTCATTTTACAAATGAAGAATTGAGGGTCTTGTGATCACAAAATTCCCCCTACTGCAAGCACTACTGAAAAATTATCCAATGTTACTAATCCCAGTAGCTTTCATGACTGTTTTGGTAATTTAACATCTTGTTTGTACATAGCAGGAGGCTTCCTCTGTTGATCATACACATGCTATTTATTCTAGTTTTGTTTACAGACTAAATGTGGCTTCAGGCTAGAAGAAGAATGATTGGTTAGGGTTCAGAGCAAAATGCAGCAACTTCATCTTCCCAACTAAACACTTCGACATTAATAGATATCTTGGAAACAAAGTTGATCATCAGGATGGGAGGCATAGGGGGGAAAAAAACTTCTGGCATATGGGATTCCTTACCATTCTGTCTATGCATAAATAAGATTCAGCCTACATTAACCATCTCAAGGACCAAGTTCCCTAATAGGTCCTTTTTCCATATACCTTTTTCATTATATTTTTCAAAGATTCTATAGCGAATCAAGATTAGCCTTCTTTGTTGGCAAGTTCCTAGACTTTGGATAGCAATGAACCAGTTAGAGTCCTTCCGTTTCATGGCCACCAGTCTAGTTTGACCCTCATCATCCTCATCTGCAAAGAGTTCTCTAACTGGTTTCTCTGAGCCTTCTAAGTAATCTCTTTGCAACTAGTTTGTTTCCTTCACCATCTGTCTTACTTGTAGCTACCAGATTCAATTTCCTAAAATATTGTTCCTAATACCTACCACTACCTTGCTTAAAAATATGGGAAGAGTAATGAATAAGCTATTAAGAACACATTGCTTAGAAATGCTCTTTTTAAGTGTAAATAGCTGTAAATATATGTGTAATGGGTGTGCTAAATTTTAACAGGTTATATGTATGGTCCTCTATGAATACTTAAACCTAAACTGGATTAGTTATCAGTTAACTTAGTACCTCTCCCAGTACTGCCACATCACTCACCTAGTTTAATATCTAATTTAGGAGAATTGCAAGAATTCTTCTTTAAGTTTCTTGTTCATGTTTACATCCTATTAACCATTTCCCTCCTGTCTCTCCTCACTCTACTCCACGTCCTGTGTCAGTCAAATTCCAAAGGGTTGTTAACTTAGCAAGTTTAATTGAATTAGATAAAAGAGTAATAAATTTTGAACAACAGATTCAAAGTCTTAGAAGAGAGAACCATCTCAGTTCACTTCCATCTCCATTGGCTGGAAACCACATTCTCCTGGATAAAACAGAAGTTCAGATATTCTGTGCAAGTTTTCCAACCCCCAACAGGTACAAAAGGGGCCATATGAGTCATTTATATGAGTCTGCCCTGACTGGAAGGTAGAATTCTTCCTCTTGGCTCAAATGGCTCCCAACCCTTCAATCTTCTTTCTGCATGCTTTTATCATTATTCACCCATCGGCTTGGCTGGATGAGAATATGTTCACTTTTCTGGGCACACCAGGGTACAATACACCTCACTGCTCTTGATTTTTGTCTTCTGCTGCCAGTATAATGAAAACTTTTCTTGCCTAGGGCTACAGGTCAAGGAATGAGGGCAAAACTTTCCCTATTATAGTTAGGTCCCTAAGAATTCTACTCTCTCTCCATCTCAGTTTCAAAGTCTGATTTCAGCGATGTACATACATCATTCTGCATAGACAGGGCCTGGGGAAATTGCTTTCATGCACTCTTGATCTTTTAGATTAAGAGTCTTCTAGAAGATGCAGTTGGGGGTGGGAGATAATTGAAAAAGACATAGAGAATGCGAGCAAATCTCTAGCCGCTAGCCAGCTAATTTGTTTAATTGGTTCTGCTTTTGTTTAAGCTTAATATTAAACTTTCCCATGACCTACAGAAGAAAGACTAAGTTCCTAAGCCGGGTGTTCAAGGACTTTTACAAAATGTCCCAGCTAAGGTTGTACAAGTAAATATTTAATAACCAATTCTCCAAAGACGCAGTACGTGCTTTTAAGTTTAATCTGAATTATTAGCATTTTCCCATCACTTATTAACTATAAACAAAACAATAAGCAAGCCCTGATCGCGGGATATAAGTGCTCTCCCTAAAAATTTAAATGGCTTTCACAGAAGTATGAGCTGGCTCTAGCACACCCTTGGAACCCACCTTTGCATCTCTACCTTTCCCTACACAAAACCTTTCCTCCAGCCAAACTGTTCTATTTGTCCCATAACCTTTCATAAACATGACCACTTCCATACCTCTGCTAATGCTGTTTGCCTGGCTGAGAATATTTGCTCACACCTGCCCTGCCCCACCCCACCCCTACCCCACCCCCACCCCACTGCCTTGTCTGCTAATTACTAAATAGATGACAATCTTCTGGCTTTCATTCCAAACCCAAAAGTTATCCTGCTGTACCTGTATTTCATAGATCCTTTATCAAATGTAAGCAGTAAAGAATAACGGCACTAATACTTCATATTTCCATAGTGATTTTAAAGTGCCTCTCCTCCCAATGACCCTTTATGCTAAGTAGGGTGTTTTTCTTAAGCACCTACAGATAGGAAACAGCTCATATCTGGTACAGCTCCTGGGTGTCAGAACTCAGGCTTCAGCCTATTTCTTCTATCTCCAAGCCTGGTGTTTTCGCTATCAGAAAGATGGTATCAGAGCTCAAAGTGACCTTGGTGGGTTAGAGGTATCTTTAGGAGTAAATGAAATCACTCGCAGTAGGGCAAGACCTACGAGTCACCAGGTTTGCTAAGTTTAAAATGACTCCATAGCACAAGGGTTTTAAAAAAGACAGAAATATGTACAAATCAGAACCTAATATACGAGAACCTTGAATCTATCCCTCCCCTACTGCCATCTCCTGTACTAGAATAGCCATTAGTAAGTTATATAGACTCATTCTCTATCCAGTTTGGGCTGAATGTTAGAGGGATCTCTGTCTCTGGGATGAAATCAAAGTCATGTTTGCTAGTGATATCAGCAAGCATTTGCACACCTGTATACAACCAGATCCTAAGTTCCTTGAAGGCAGGGACTATGTGACTCACTTCTGTTCTCAAAGTACCCAAGACAGTTCTGGGCATAAAATAGATGCCCAGGAGACTGTTGTTGATTGACACATGTAAATGGTTATATTGTACACCATTCTCCTCCCATCTTACACCCTGCCAATGATTCCCTAACTTCCTTTTTTCTCCTGTTTATTTTTTTTAACTTTTACTGCCTATCTCACAGAAATCACAGAACAATTTGTAAGCTTTTAAGAACACGTAAGTATATGTTATTATTTCATTTTCCCCATCTTTTTCTATGAAATTCAGATAGAAACTGTTCTGATGCAAACTGTCATATGTTTTAATACTTAATATTCTGATACTTATTTGCACATGGGAACAAAATAGCTGCTTTTTGTAATTGAATAAAAGTATCTAGGTGTCATCTTCTGTAGGCTTACTGAAAGTGAACTCATCTTCAAGGCAATTATAGTAACAGGAAGCACAGTTGGGATGATGTGTGCCTGACCCTGTGCCCGCATGATTTTGATTTCTCCTGCTAGGTTTCTGTATTTTGCTAGCTTTTCCTCCCCCACAGGAAGAAGATTATGACTATTTGGTTTGGTGACATCTATTAAAACTTTTTTCTTAAATTTTTATGGACCAATGTTGGTACAACAGTTTTGTCTATAATAATGTCCCAGTTCCAGTACTATTTCTTTGTCGAATTGTATTCTTCTTCCTTATCTTTTTCCTATTCTTTTTCTTCCTCTTCCCTTCCTTCTCATGCCCACTCCTTTCCTTCTCTTCTTTCTCTCTAGGACCTGAATCTTAAAAAATCAACATGGCAGAGTAGAAAGATCACTGGATTCCTTGGGCCCAGAAAGTCCATTTCGGGTCCCAGCAATGCCTCTCTCTGAGTGAAACCACTACTGGGCTGGGTCAGGCAGATGATAACTCAGGGCTGGCTCCTCATCGGAGTCAGCGGCTGTGGCTACTTGCAGTATCTGCTACGGATTCCAGTTATTGGGATTCTGGTGGCTCTTCCCAAACTTTTGAAGCTCACAAGTTCATAACCAGGTTCATTCCATCTCCCATACTCATTCACCTAGGATCGGGAAAGAATACACTCAATAGAGACAGGAACAGGGATGCATCCACAGCCCTGTGGTAGGTGGGCGAGGAGAGTAGGCAGCTATCAGTAGTAGGTCATTATTGCTCCCTGACAGTTCATCTCCCCTGCCCATCCATTCAGTAGTCTATAGGGTTTCTTCTTCCTCTTCACTTGAAAGCTGCCAAGGAAGAAAGAGAGTTAGCCCTCTCTAGCCTTTTATACACATTCAGTTCCAGATCAGCAGCCAGTTAACAGGCTTTTTTCATCTTCTTGCAGTTAGCTGACAGGTAAGAATCATAGAATACTTATTTATGCTTTTAAAGGTCCAGGGAGTCCCCCCCATGAACTTCCAGAAACAGGTTCACTAAGCCCCCACATGCATTGACAGCCGGCAGAATATGTCACATGTTCTCTAAGGTATGGCCTTTCTTTGGCCCTTTATAAATGGCTTAAACTAGAAAATTAGCAAGGAAAAGAGGATATCGCGGATGAAGTGTGGCTATTGCCAAAACAAGAAGGGCTCCTAAATGTGAATTTAAGAATGAGTAGCACTTCCATGAAGCACTTTTTTTTTTGCAAAGATGGAATGAGCTGTGGTGTGTTGGTAATCAGAGTAAAAATAAACAGGTAGGGATAGCCAGCTGATGCAGTGCATAGGGTATTGCAGCTGGAGTTAGAAAGGCCTGAGTTCAAATCCAGCCTCAGATATTTACTAGCTGTCTGACTCTGGGCAAGTTACTTAACCCTGTTTGCCTCAGTTTTCTCTTCTGTAAAAACAAGGAAATGGCAAACTACTCCAGTGTCTCTGCCAAGAAAACCTTAAATTGGGTCATGAAGAGTCAGACATAACTGAAACAACTCAAAAACAACAACACGACTGCCTCCAGTGGCTATGGTGCCCAAATGGCCAGAGATGGCCGAATGCCTTGGAGAGTGAAAAGAAAACACGGGTCAGGTGGCAGAGTAAAGAACAGCTCCATTTATTTAACTGAGAGACAGGGCTTATATACCTTTTAGGCAAGCAGAATCAACAAATCCACATGTGAAGCATTTGCATAATGCATGACTTCCTCATGCTTTTGTTCCCCTTTTGCCATAAAAAATATTGTGTTAATAGCCCACAGGTGGTATTTAGCACGTGTGTGCAGTGGGGGTTTTTGAGAGAGCACGTGTGTTCGGAGGAGGCTTGAAGAGCCTTCATCCTGAGCAGTACGTGCATGCCGAGGGAGAGATGGAGAGCCCATGGGCTGAGCTATCAGCCCAAGGGAAAGAACAGGCCTCTGGCCTGTATCTTATCCCAGAATGGATTTTCTCAGAGCTGGCCCTCTACACACAACAACAACTAGGACATCTGGAAGTGATGATTGAATGACATTTGGAGAAGTTCAATAGAGGAACATTCCTTCCCCCACCCCCATCAGTGTAGAATGGTATCTTGTTGAAACCACTGAGTACCCAGTAGATGCTTAATAAGGTCTTTAAATGGTTCTTAACCATCTTTGTGTCATGGAGCACTTTGGCAATCTGCTAAAGCCTAGACTCCTAGTGTTTGTTGCCTACAGTCATACTTGAAGGAAATGCTAACTCTCAGTAGAGGATGGTCAAATTGAATTCAGTTGAATTAAACTAAGTAATAATTTCTCCCTATGTGTCATGGGATAAGAGGAAACTGGAATTTTTATCCAATCAATATAAAGTCCTGTGTCCCTGTGCTGGTGTGGAGAGGATGGAGAGGATGCAACAGGAACTTAAGCTATTCCCCAGAATCTTTAGTCAGAGCTCTACAGATTCAATGAAATACTTAAATCCTAATGTTCTCTTATTCTTCAACCTCTGAAGGTAACAATAGAAAGTCAATAAGGAAGAAATAATATGAGATAATGTGTGTAAATCATCAACATGTATGTACCACATATATGTTATGGGTATATAAATGTCAATTATTATTATCTATTCAAAGAAACAAAACATAGTACATATAACAAGTAGTTATAGTACAAGTTAGAAAATTACTTGAGTGCACAAGAGAAGCCAAAAAGAGATGGATGAGAGACAGATTTTGGAAGGTAGCGTTCATTTCCAGTTTGAGAGAGTGACTAAAACCTATTAGGAAAGAGGTAGCATCTACATTTTGAAGTCATTGAGGGATTTCAAAAGGTGGACATGGGGGAAGGAGTCCACCCTGAGATTGGGGGATGTATATGTATATGTGTGTGTATGTGTCTATATATATACATATATATATATATATATACATATGTGCACATAAATGTATATGTGTATTTGTGTGTATATAAATATATACACACATATGTGTGTATGTGTCTATATATATGCATATGTGCACATAAATGTATATGTATATTTGTGTGTATATAAGTATATACACACATATATGTGTGTGCATATGTGTATATATGTATATGCAAAAACCCACTGGGAGAGGGCCAAATGAGAACTAAGAACTGATTTTGGTATCAGAGTATATTTTTTTTGCTCCAGAAATTCTTAACCTTTTTTGTCTTGTGCAGTAGTAAAACCTATAAATCCCTTCTCACAAGACTTCATTCCTACATTCCTAATTGAAAGAAATGCTAACTTCAGGTTAGAGGCTGATGAAAAGGAAATGATTTTTCCCATCTAGCTTCATGGACCCCCAGATCTTGGCAGAGGAAGGTGTTACCCTTAGATTCCAGGCCCAGAACCTCTTGTCTATAGGCAGTCAGTCCTACTCAGATTCTCAGTCCTAGTGTGCAAATGCTTAATCCTGGTCAATAATAGGAATTAAAGGAAAAATAAAATATGGCCAAATAATAGAGAGAAATCTAAAGGAATTAGGTATAAAGCTAGAGATGTTCTTCAATTAACCCATTTGGGAAGACCTCGGCTGCAGTGCTCCTGTCCCTTTCCCTACCTTCAAATCACTCTTCAGTCCTCTTTGCCTACTTTTTTAGACAAGGATTCTGACTCATTTAATAGTTTCTTACACTTTAGACCCAGGTGCCTACTTTTTTAGACAGGGATTCTGACTCATTTAATAGTTTCTTACACTCATACACTTGCAATTAAAGCATAGGATCTCATTTAACCTAAAAGAGGATTATCCTTCACTGTAGAGGAGGATTTCAATGGCCTCAACATACACATAATATACATACAGACACAATTATAACAGAAGTGTCAGACACACAACCAGGGGCAAAATGAGGCAGGCAACGCTCCCCAAATATGGTCAGGAACAGATTAAGATGTAATTGGGAAGTATTTAACAAAATAAAAATAAAATAAAACACTGATACTATCATATTTTAAAACTGTTAATACGCAGCCTTCAGAGATTCTTATAAACAAATTGGTGGCCCCTGTTTCTAGGTGGCACAGGCTTGGAACCAGGAAGACTCATCTTCATGAGTTTAAATCTGGGCTCAGACACTTAGTAGCCGTGTGACCTTGGGCAAATCACTTAACCCTGTTTTCCTCAGTTTTCTCATTTGTAAAATGAGCCAGAGAAGGAAATGGCAAACCACTCCAGTATCTCTGCCAGGAAAACCACAGGGTTATGAAGAGTTGAACATACCTGAAAAATGACTGAAAGACAAGAAAAATTTCTATTTGAAACTGACATCACTGCTTTGTGATGCCTTAAGCACAATACCTTATGCATACAATGGCAGGCACTCAATGAGTGGTCAAGGGTCTATCTATAAATCATGTCGCCTGGAGAATAGTTAAAGGAAACCTGGAGAAGAAGAAACTAGTTTTCTTAGGAGAGAACATGGTAGAGTAAGGAAAGCTCAAAAGTGTTTCCAAGATGAGCAATGTCCTCACCAAAGGCAACATAAGGAAATGGACCATGGTAATTGTCCTGGAAATTCTTTCCATTTCATAGCATCTAATGTGATGTTTACAACACAAACACAATTACCCAGAAGGGAAGAATTTAAAATATACATCATGTGTTTTTGGTGTTTCCTCATCTTCCCAGTCTCCCCAAATGCTATGAATTTGAAGATTTATGTCCATTTCCCTCTCTTTGTAGTTAAGGAAACCAGGGACTTTCAATTAAAACCTTGGAGCTTCACATGCCTTTGACTGAGATAGATACTCCTGAAACACTTGTAAAAATGGAATTCACGTGCCTCCCAGCAGTCCCTAGCCAAACTTCACAGGCATCCTAGCTTTTGCGGAGGGCAGGGTAGGAGGAGACAAAGGGAATTATACTTTTCCCCCTTATACCAGGCTAGATTTATCTTTTTTGATGAAGGTCCAGTGATTTGCCCAGGGTCACACATCTGGTATCTGAGGCTGGATTTGAACTTAGATCTTTCTGACTTTAAGTTTAGTGCTCTATCCACAGTACCACTTAGCTGTGCAAAAGTACAGGGGTGGCAGATGGAATACCGATTTTGATGATCAACCCATAGGTCAGTTTGTGAAAAGGAGTATTACGGATCTTGTAAGTATATAGTTATTTGCATGATGTCTCCCCATTAAAATGTAAGTTCCTTGAGGATAGGGATCACTTTGCCTTTCTTTTTGTTTTTGTCTTTCTTTGTATCTCCAGCTCTTAGCATGACACCTAGCACATAGTTAGGTGCTCTAAAAATGCTTATTGACTTGACAAATAATGTGAAATACATCTGGAAAGGAATGGAAAGGAAAGAAAAAGAAAGATCATGGAAGGGCTGATTCTTGGGCTGAGGAATTTGGAATATATCCCAGATGCCACTGGGAGCCACTGAAGATTTTTGAGCAGAAAAGAGACATGGTTGGACTTACATCTGAGAAAGGTTATGTCAGCAGCCAAGTGGAGTTTGAATTGGAAAGAAAAGAAACTGGAAGCTGGCAGACCAGTTGGACAATTATTGCAACAGTTTGAGTGAAAGGCAAAGAGGATCTAATTTGGGGTGCTGGATATGTGTGTAGAGGGGGACAGATGTTATGAAGGTCAACCCAAAGGGTCTTAGCAACAAATTGAATGTGGAGGATCATGGGGAGAGAACAGTCAAGATAACTCTGAGATTATGAACTCTGGACAATCAACCTATAACTCGAATCATGAGTTAGACCTAGGAAACTGTGTGAGGACAGGGATTGCTTTTGTGCTCTTATCCATCTCTGTGCCCCCAGAGATTGGCACAGTGCCTGACACCCTGTGAGAAATGCTTGTTGATTGTTAGATGATCTAGCTCAATCCCCTTATGTTGAAGCTAAGTAAACTCAGTCCCAGATAGGACTAGTAAATTATCCAAGGTTTCACAGTGAGTAGCAGGGTAAGGATTTGAACTCAGGTCCACTTTTTCCAAATTCAGTGCTCTTTATACCACCACACATTTATTTACTCCAGAAAGATGTTCCTGGGTTGGAGGAAATGTAGAATTTCCTGTCAAATATACTAAATCCTTAGGAGCATTGAAAGAAAAAGAATGTGTTTGAACTGAGAGAACCAAGCAGAGCCATCTCTCTGACCTGGTTATTGTGACCTTACAAATAAATAAGAAAAATATCATTTATAGCCCTGCAGGGTAGCCCTAATTCAATCCAACAAACAATATTTTTTAATATTTTATTTTATTTTTTCAATTAATGGAAATCTGTTTTATCCTCTGATTATTAAAAAAAAATCTTGTGACCAATATGTATAGCCAAGCAAAACAAATTCCCACATTGGCCATGTGCAAAAATGTATGTCTCATTCTGTACCCTCTCTGTCCATCACCTCTGTGTCAGGAAATAGGTAGTATGCTCCATCATTGGTCCTCTGGAATCACAATTGGTCATTGCATTGATCAGAGTTAAGTCTTTGAAAGTTGTGTGTCTTTACAATATTGTTATTGTCTAAATTTCAACAAACATTTATTTTAAAAACAGATGATGTAATTCGTCAGAAAAATGGTATTTTTTTTAAATTTGGATTTATTTTATTTTTAATTTATGGCATGAAACAAGCATTTCCATTACATAATGCAATAAAAAATGTCAGATTAGCTAATATGGTAGTTGAAAGGGGAAGTGATAAATGTTAGAGAGGATGGGTTTTGAATGACTTTTGAAATCATAGAATTACAGCTTGGGAAAGTTCCTAGAGATCCTCTAGTCTGGCTTCTTTGTTTTATAGAAAAGGAAACTGAGGCCCAAAGAAATAATGTGATTTGTCCAAAGTCACCCAACTAGTAACTTGGAGGATTCAAACTCAGGCTCTCTGATTCCAAATTCAGTGCTCTCCCCACTATACCATACTGCCCAATGATGCTGATGGGAGCCCAGAATAAGTCAACAGAGATCAGATCTCTTGGTTTGTTTCATCCAGTTCATTACTTTAAAAAAAAAAGAACTAGACTTGGAGTTCTATTGTTTCTTTTTCTTTTGAAGAGTAGCCCTGCAGCAAGCAGATTTTGTCTTGCTATAATACTCTTTTCTAGTTTTTTCCTTGCCATTCACCATGCTTTTCAAAACCAAAAATAATCCCCTTTCAGCATCTCAGTCATAAGATTTTATTTTCAATTTTTCTGACTCATCCCTAAAGTTTCCAGAGACAATCCTAGCTTCTCAATGGAGTTTCACCCCACTGAGCTTAGAGTCTGAAGACCTGAGTTTTTGTCCTGAATTAGTCACTTAGTAGCCATTACACCTTGGGCAAGGCATCTCAGTTCAATGATGTTCGTTTCTTATATGTGAAATAGAAATTTCATCTTTGCCCTAGAGGGCACACAAAATGTAAAAACCAAATGAGACAATCCTATAGTGCCATGTATAATTTTCATTATCCAGAATTCTGTAATAATGATAGCTAGCATTGATACAGCATTTTAAGGTTCTTGAAGCATTCTACATATGTTGATTTGTTTGACCCTCGCATCAACCCTCTGAGGTAGGTTTTATTATTATCCCTATTTTCCAAATGAAGATCCTGAGGCAGAGAGAAGTCAAAGGATTTTTTCCCAGAATCACACAGTGGTTGAGGCAAGACATAGACTCAGACCTTCCTGAATCCAAGCCCAGTGCTCCATTCACTATGTCACCTCAATCCCCCCTCTAAGTATTTCTTTCTCATTAATGCCTTTACAAAACTCCAATTTCTACCCATTTCCCAGTATTTCCTTTGAAACTTGCAACAGAATGAACAATATGGAGAGAAAGAATATGTTTTTTTTAAACAATAATTACCAATTTTTTAACAATAATTAAGCATTTATTAATTACCTACTGCATGCAGGACAGAACAATAGGTAGTGGTAAAACTCCGAAGATCAATAAAATATGGTCTGTGTCCTCGGTTTAGATCTGTTGAAATCATCTCCTACCCACCCTCCAACATTTCAAAGGTAGGATAGTTTTCCAGTTATTATCTATTCTTTCTTCCAAACATTTCTCAGACAACCCAAAGGTACAGTGTGACTTATTTTTAATGAAGCTACAATGACCTTGGAACATAATACATGCTTACATTGATGCTCCCCTTTGCTACTGTAATACACAGATTACCTTTCATCTTAATGTGTCTTTGTACACTGGGCAGTCTCTGGCAAGATAATTAATATTCTTTTCAAAATAATTTCAATCATTCATTTACTCAAGCAAAAATCCATTCATTAAGTACTGGTAGGCAGGCAATATGAAAGGTCATGGAGGACCCCAGCTCTCCCACATAAACTCCAGCAGAAATACCAATGACTAAGAAAATGAGAAAAACAGAAATAAGTTCTTGCATCTAGTCCAGAACTGCACAAAAATATGTCCAGGAGTTGATAATGGCAGATAAAAGGGTCGAATCAGGAAAGCCAGAGTGAGCTCAGATAAATAGAATCCTATGGAATTGTGGAGAGGAGAACAATTAGGAAGCCAACACAGACTCTAGGAAATGGACTAGAAGCCAGGGGAGGCAGAGAAAAGACCCAAGCCAGGGAAGCCAAAGTGGGTTCACACAAATGAAACTGCTAGCCAGTGCTCTGAACGTAATGGGGTGCAAACTACTGGAGACTTCAGCAATTGACTTTGGCTTACTGAAACAGTGCAAGAGGCAGAGTCAGCCCTCATAGATCACTGTGCAGGAAGAGAGGGTCTAGCTGTGCACTCCTCTGAGCACCAGGAACCAGAGAAGGAGACAGACCCAACTCAGTCCTTGGGCATCAGCATTATGTAAAAAAAAATACAGTGCTGGGGGCCTGAGGTCAATGTGATATCCAAAGTCTCACTGGGGACAGAAAGGGACAGAGCCAACTCCCAAATGGGGATCATGAAAGGAGAATGAAACAGACTCCACTGAAACCAGAACCCAGAGTAGATCACCAAGAAACCAAGACAGAAGCTGGGGATGGAGGTAAAGGTAGGGACTTAGAACCACACACACCATCCAGATCAACAGAAGCCATGGTATACAGACTACAAAGAATACAGGACCAAACATAGCCTACCCAATCCAGCCAAGAGTGCTGTCAGGGATTGACATGAGGACAAAAGCAACCAAAGTACACGAGGACAAAAGTAACCAAAGATGAAAATACATTAAACAAAAGAAAACACTGAACACAATGAAAAAATGTAATAGGTGAAAAGATCCTAGGAAGTAAACCCATAAAAGGAAGGTACCTCTATAACTATGAGCAGAGCATTACAGAAAAAAAAAATGACTTGGCCACAAGTACTACACGAATATACAGAAGAAATGAAGCAGTAAGTTTAAAAATGAAATTATTAATGAAATTAAAGTTCTGGAGGAAAAAAATGAGAGGGAAATAAATAGTTTAGAAGGTGGAAAACCGTAGGCAAGTAGTAAACTCCCTGAAAAAAAAAACAGAGTGGAGCAAATATAACTCGATGACTCCATGAGACAATAAGAAATATTAGAAGAAAGTCGAAAGATTGAAAAATAGAAGAAAAGTAAGACTTTTACTAAGAAAAATAATTCATAGACTGAAGGGAGATAATTTAAGAATCATTGGAATACCTCCAAAACATAACTAACCAAAAAACTAACAAGGAAACAAATAGGACATATTTCAAGAATCCTAAAATTGCCAACAAAAACTAAAAAGTGCCTAGAACTAGCAGAACCTGAGGGAAAAGTAAAGAACTCAAAGAACACACCAGTTTCTTCCTGAAAAAAAAACCTCAAACTGAAAACAGTGAAAATCTCATAACCAAAATCTAGAGCTTCCAAGTGAAAGAAAATATTTTGCAAGCAGCCAGAAAGAGTTCAAGTACCAAGGAATAAGAGCCAATATCATATGAAACAGCAGCAACTACCATCAAAAAAGAAAACCTTGTATTTTGATGTTCCAAAGAATGAAAGATAAAAGCTTACAACCAAGAATAACTTACCCTTAAAAACTGAGTATAATCCTTTAGGGAAAAAAAATGAATCTTAAATAGAGTAAAAGACTTTAAAACATTCCTGATGAAAAGACCAGAGATAAGTATAAACTCTGAAAGGCAAACAAGAGAGTCAATAGAAACCTATAAAGGTAAATAGCAGTTGGAAGGAGATTTTTAAAAGGATGGAACGTATACACTCTAATATAAAGAGAAAAGTCAAGTTTCAGATTTCTGTCATCAAGGGTCACAGAGAAAGTTAAGATAAAGAAAGGAACCAGACGTGCTTGTTCTATTTTGTTGGTTTTAATAGAGGAAAGAAAGGGGAAAGGGACTCAATAGAAAAAGAATGAGGAAAAAGAGAAAAAAATTATTATTTTGTATAAATGGAGTACATGAGAAGACTATACAAACATAAAGAAAAGAGGGAATAGGCACCTTACAACCTCACTTTTTTCTGAATTGAACAAAGGATGGTTGAACATACACACACATACATACATACATACACACATGCATACACACGTACATATATATACGTATATATATGCATATATATATGTATATATATATATACATACATACAGTTTTGTGTAGAAATAAGTTTCCACAAGGAAGCTGATGGGGAAAGGGTAGAGAACACTATAAGGAGGAGCACAGAGTCAGGAATGGCATAGTCATAAGTGAAATAAACATTAACTTCAGATCATAAGGAATGAATTAAAAAAGAGAGAAAGAAATAATAAGAACCAGAGATCAAACTCTAGGTTTGTTGAAGAGAGGAAGGGCAGAGGAGTAGGAACAGAACACTTCAATTATAAATTACTAGTGCTGCCTAGTCTCTTCTGTCTCCATTCTCTTATTTGTAAAGAAGAGTATGTGAGAGAGGAAAAGTATAAGAAGTTATAATAGAATTAAATATACAATTCATAACCCTAACAGTGAAAATGAATAGAATGAACTCACCTATAGAGTATGCAAAAAAACTTAAATGAAAATTAAATAATTTAATTCTGAACTATTTGTAAGCCCAAAAATGTATCATAGAAACAACAGACGATTTCATTTTAAAAAATCAACAACAATGAACAACATACCAAAAGTTTTGGGATTCAGCAAAGCAGCTCTTATGGGGAGATTTATATCTCCAAGTTCTGACTTTTTGGGGGGAGGGGGGAAGTAATCATAGTTAAGTGACTTGCCAAGGGTCACACAGTGTCTGAAACCAGATTTGAACTCAAGTTCTCCTGACTCCTGGTCCAGTACTCTATCCATTGTGCCATCTAATTTCCCCCAAGTTCTGATTTTAAAAAGAAAGAAAAAATCAGTGAATTGAGCATGCAACTGAAAAAATGCAAAAACAAATTTAAAAAACAACTAAACAAAAATAGAAATTTTAAAAATAAAAAACACAAGCAAAATTGAAGACAAAAAAACACATTTAATTGATAAATGAGACTAGGAACTATTTTTGTAAAAACTAATAAGACAGATAAACTATTTGGTAGTTTGATTTTTAAAAGGAGAAAGAGGAAAATCCAATTACCAGTAGCAAAAATGAAAAAAGAAACCACAAAAATGAATAAAAATAAAATAAATTATTAAAAATTTTTGCTCAATCATATGCAAATTATTATTTATCGTTTTAAATAGTTTTCCAATTACATGTAAAAACAATTTTTAATTTTAATTTTTAAAATTTTGAGTTCCAAGTATTTCTCCATTCCTCTTTCCCTTTCTCCCCTCCCACTTCCCTAAAATAATTTTATATAGGTTATATATATGCAATCACGTAAAACACATTTCCTTATTATTCGTGTTGTATAAAACTGACAATTTATATGAAATGGACATATATGCACAAAAATAAAAAATACCAAGATTAAACAAACAAGAATAGGTAATTTAAATAACCCAATTTAAGAAAAAAAATTGAACAAGCCATAAATGATTGTTCTAAGGAGGGGAAAAACAGGACCATATAGATTTACAACATACCCTCCCTGCGCCAGCCCAGGAAGCTATCCTGGCCTCTCTGATGATTCCAGTCACTCTCCTTGACCACCTAAACCCACAGCAGTTGTTTTCCATCAACCTAGACAATCCCCTCCCTGATGAAATGGCTTCCCTGGCTACCCTTTCCAGCACTGGGTAAGATTTTCACACATGTACTCCCTGACTGCTCCTTCTCGAATGTTTCCCCTTTCTTTGGCTTTTAATGCCATTCACAACCTGGCCCCTTCCTACCTTTTGAATCTTCTAATGGCTTACACCTCCCTATGTATTCTCCCATCCAGTGACACTGGCCTCTTTGCTCTTCCTTGATACAACAATCCATCTCTCGAATTCAAACCCTTTCATTGGCTGTTCCCCGTCCCTAGAACTGTCTCCTTCCTCATCTCTGCCTCCCATCTTCCCTGGCTTGGTTTAAGTCTCAACTACAGTCTTACCTTCTACAAGAAGCCTTTTCCACTACTGTTTAATCATAGTGTCTTCCTTCTGGCATTAACTCCAAATTATCTAAATGCATTTGTATGCATGTTTGTATCCCATGTTTGCATGTTCTCTCTGCCCTGCCCCCCCCCGCCCCACCCTACCCCCTCCCACTCACCCCCACCCCCCGCCCCAGGACTTTGTGTACTCCCTGAGAGCAGGAACTGGTTGTTTTTGTTTTGTTTTGTTTTCCTTTCTATGTAGTCCCAACGCTTAGCATAGTGCTGGCACATAGTAGATAATAGTAGTAAATGCTTGTTAACCGACTGAATTCTATCAAATTTTCAAAAGACAGTTCCAATTCATTACAAAAATAGGGAAAGAAAGTATCCTACCAAATTGTTAGATGAAACAAAGTTGGTTCGGATATTTAAACCAGAAAGAGATAAAACAGCAAAAGGAAAATATAGATCAATATCTCTAAGAATATCGATGGAAAATATTAAATAAAATAATATCAAAGAGGCTACAATATCATATTAAAATGATTTTACACCAACACCATAGTAAATTTAGATCGGAAATAAAGGATTGGTTTAATATTAGGAAAACTATAAATATAATACACTAAATCTGTAACAAAAACAATAAAAATAACATGGTTACATAACAGATAATATAGAAATGTTTAGAAAACATTCCAAAACAGAAAAAGTTGTTGACCAGATACAATACTTTATGATAAAATAAATTTAAGCGTAAGAATAATTGGACTTTTTTTTAAACGTGGTGAATAGTATTTCATCCATTTTCATGTCATGCTTCCTTACCTGTAACTTAGCTCTCTAGCTTCTGCTCTGGAGTAATGCTTACACTGAATTGGCGAGAAGTCTCTATAATTAGCCTGACCTAGACCTAGCAAGCTTCCTGCCACTCTAGGTATCTCTGTGTCACATCACTATCTCCACACTCCTCCCCTCCCTTTCCTTTCAATCTCTGCCTCTTAGAATAAAACTGTAAT
Organism: Phalanger gymnotis; assembly: GCA_028646595.1. Taxonomy (NCBI): domain Eukaryota; kingdom Metazoa; phylum Chordata; class Mammalia; order Diprotodontia; family Phalangeridae; genus Phalanger; species Phalanger gymnotis. The sequence goes on from CM053624.1 coordinate 64,108,014, forward strand.
CAACACTACCCTTACTGGAAAGGATATGTCAGTCAATTGCTCATTGTTTCCATTTACCTCCCCAATGACTTCCCAGACCAAATCAGTGATCCCTGGCCTTATATGTATCTTCCCTTTCTTAGGATATTTGGGGCAGCTAGATGGTGCAGTGGATATAGTGTGGGGCCTAGAGGCCTGAGTTCAAATCTGGCCTCAGACCCTTACTAGCTCTGTGACCCTGGGCAAGTCACTTAACCCCGGTTGCTTCAATTTCCTCATCTGTACAATGAGCTGAAGAAGGAAACAGCAAAGCACTCTAGCGTCTTTGCCAAGAAAACCCCCAGAAGGGTCAAGAAGAGTTGGACACAATTGAAAACAACTAAACAACAAATATTAGGCTGCTTGAGGATTGAGCTCTGCCTCTTCCCTGCTATGGGTGCTAGAGGAAATCACTACCTCTCTCTCTGAACCTTAGGTTCTTTATCTGTCAAATGAGGAAATGATCTCTAACATCTCTTTCAGTTCTGATATTCTGTCACTGGTGACAGTAGTAGATTGGTCTGAGATTCAATCCAATAAGCATTTATTAAACTCCTACTATGTGCCAAGCACTATGCTACATTCCAGAGATACCAAGACAAAAACGAAATGGTCTCTGCCTTCAAGGAATTTCTGTTTTGTTCCTAAGAAATAGCATGCATGCAAATAAGTAAATGCAACACAAAGAAAAAGTAATTTATGGGAACCAGAGAGAATCCTTATAACTTAAGAGGATCAAGAAGGCTTCTGGAGGAGATAACACTTGAGTTGAACCTTGAAGGGAGAAGAGGATTGGAAGAAGCATAAATAAAGAGCGAGGGCATTCTAGGCATGGGGGTAGTCTAATAATAATAGTAATAACAGTAAGCATTTAAGGCTTGCAAAATACTTTAAAAGTATTATTTCATTTTCAAATCCTGGCAAACCAGTAGGGAGGCTACTGCAATACTCTTCACGAGAAAATTTTAGGAAACAGTCTAGGACAATTCCCACATTTCTTTTAAAGGTTATCCATGGCGGTTCATTCTCTCCACTCCCCTGCCTCTTTTTTTAAATGGAAAAGAAACTTCAATTCTTCTTTTACTTATAAAAAAAAAGTAGAAGAGACTGAGAAAAGAGAAATTTTGACCCAAAAGGAGGGATGAGAGGTGATAAGAACCAGTGAGGCCCATTTAGGAGCAGGAGATGGGGAAGGAGGACTAGATTTGTACTAATAATGGAATCCAGATGACTGGATATAGGTTAAAGATTCTGTGATGCCCACTAACCAAAGGGTTACCCAAAGAGGAAGACTCTTTGTTATTGCCTGGGGTTGGGTTTGTCTTCTTTCATAGCACTAGAACAGAGATAGATATCCCACAGAACATAAGGTCGGGAAGGAGGATGTGAACTGGAAGATAAAGTATGAGGAGGTAGACGTTGCTCTTAGAAGGCCAATACAAATGAGTGAATAGGTCCTGAGGTTAGAAGACGATGCCTTATTCTATATGGACATTGTGCTCTCTCCACCAGGAACTTCCTGAGCCAAACCCTAGGCATAAATCATTCTCTGAGAATATTTTGGATGATTTTTTTCCTAAATGAGATACTTCGCACATGCCTCCACTAAACCTCAGCGGCTGCTTCCCTACCCACTCATACTCTCCTCGGATCTGCCTGTAGTTTGGCCCCCTCGGCTCAGCTTTGCTTTGCCCAGAATAGCTTAGTGTCATCTGCAGACCTGGAGGTTTCACTCTACGCTCCCTCCTCCAGATCATTTATAAAGATGTTAAATGAGACAGGTCCCAGTACTAATCCTGGAGGAACCCCACTGGTTTGTCCTTTCTCCATCCAGCAAATACTCCTTTGTCCGCATTCTCTTCAGTCTTTCAGACATCTCTTTATCCATGACAAAACAACCCCCTTAAATCTCATGGTGACCATGATCCCCATAAAATTTTGTGCTGTGATCTGTGTAGCTGATCATTCCTATGAGCAAACCTTGGGTGCCTACAACAAGCCAGGGACCCCTCCTACAAAGAATCTCCTAGTTCCTGGCTTAACACTCTCCCCCGGAGGAATCTCTAAAGGCCAGGAAAAGTGTAGTCATGGGGATATGAGCGAGGGAGGGTGATAGAAGCTAGCTGAAAAGAGTTGAAGGAGGATGGTTGTCTATGGTCACTGAAATGGAGGGAGGGCAGGCAAAGTGTGTGTTTGGTGTCCTCCCACTCACCCTTCTCCAGCCTCATTCCTAACCATAGTTCTCTTCTGTTTCCCAGAAGCCCAGTGCCCACACACTTCCAAGGTGGGATATCTGGTAACTTGGGCCTTCAGGAACCCCAGTGTCTATTGCAACACCTGACAAAGACATCACCTCACCTGAAGTGCTTCAGGCTCCAAAATAATCATAGCTCATATTTCCATAACAGTTTAAATTTTATGAAGGACTTTCCTAATAACAACCTTGTTGTTAAATAATAACTCATATAGTGCAAGCATTACCTGCTTTAAGGAGGAGGAAGCTGAGGTTCAGAAATGACTTTTCTGTGGTAGGATGACCAGTCATTATTGCTCTTTCCTTGCCCTCCATCCACAAAAAGACAAACAAAAAAACTCTTTCGCTCCTTGGGTGCACAGCAAGCTAAGAGAACTAAACTACACTAAAATGCAATGAATTCTTCACCATCCTACCCTTCCCCCATCTTACCTCTTTTGTCCCTCAATGCAAATGAATCTCCAACTAGTTGAATTCAAGCAGTTTTCAGATTTAGGAAACACAGCAGGTTGTTTCTTAAGTCACTAGTCAGTGAAATTTGCATAAATAGCTGAGTAGGTGAATCTGGGTAAGAACATCTCCACTGGTAGTTTAGACCTTTTAGCTCCCACAGAGTCACACTATTTACATAAACTTCACTTATATGTGTTTTACACACACATTGGCCAACAATAAATTCATGTAAATTATTTCAAGGCACAGCCCCTGTAACAACAATGCTGCTTGTAGCTGCTGTGGAGGTATAAGGCCAATAACACCAGCACACAGGACGGCTGCTAGCACAGGTTCTTTGATCTAAGGATTGCTTTTCTAAGGAAAGCAATTTTAAGGGGTTTACAATCTTACTTTAATTAAATATACATATATCATTCACTTAATTCAGGGGGAAAATTCAGCACACTGAACTTCAGAGAAAACACAAACAGAAATTATATAAACAGAGCAAATAACACAAATTAGCAGACAGGGCTTGTAACTGTCTGTCCATAGCAATACATACATAGTTACATCTGGGTTTTCAAAGCCAGGGGACTCCTTAACAGCTACCCAGAGTCTTCTCTGGCCAAATCACATGAACACTTCCAGTGAGGAAGCCCCAAAAGCAAAATGCTAACCTCATTGTATATATACACTTCTTCAGGGACAGAGGGTGTCACAACCATGTGACTCAAACTCATATGACTTAGGCTTTCTTATGACTTAAGCAGGTCATCAAAGACTCTTGATTTAATCAAAGACAAGGCATTTAATTTAATCAAAGGCATTTAATTGTCTTAGTGCTGAGAAGCACGCCAAAAGAAAAAACAACAAAAAGTCCCACTCTGCTTGCCATTACAGCCCCTAACTGGTTTATGGTTCTCTATAGGTCTACATCCCCTAGTACTCTTAACTAATATTTGTTGTTGTTGAGTCATTTCTGTCCTATATGACTCATTATGACCCCATTTGGGGTTTTCTTGGCATAAGATACTGGAGGGCTTTGCCATTTCCTTCTCCAGCTCATTTTATTGTTGAGGAAATTGAGGCAAACAGGGTGAAGTGACTTTCCCAGGGTCACAGAAAGTGTCTGAGGCTGGATGTGAACTCAGTTCTTTCTGACTCCAAGCCTGGTGCTCTAGCCTCTGCACCAAAAATACCCTCTTTCACAAATATACCCATAGCAACAATAGGAGGATGAGACACAAGCAGCCCTCAGAGAGGCACAGATACAGGCAGCACAAGTGGCAAGGGCACAAGAGCCTACACAGGAACAGTCTGCATTGAAAAAGAGGGTTCCCATGCCAGGGACATCATGGACCTTTCCAGTTATTCAAGTATGCATTATATATATACAAAGAGACTTTCAAGGACTGCAAAACCTTTGTGTGTATATATATATATATATATATATATATATGTATACATATAATCTCATTTAATCCTCCAAATAAGCCTGTCACGTAGGGGGCTATGTTTATAATATAACAATGTGCTTGTAATAAAATGTTTCCCATTTTACAAATGAGGAAACTGAGGCTGGCAGAGGTTAAATGTTTTGCCTAGGATGTACACCCAAGTCTTCCTGACCTCAAGTCTAGTGTTCTAGAAAGTACAGTATACAGATGAGCTCTAACATCCCTTACAACCCAAAAGTCTGTTTCTGTAACATGACTAAAGCACACACTGCCTCTGCTTTCTCATGAGAACAAGACAGGAAACTCTGAACCCCTGTAATTACTGATATGTTCCATCTCCTTTAATCTTCCTTTGGTGTTTATCTTTTCCTCTTCACGTAGCATAAGAAAGCCAAAAGAGAGTGTTCCCACTCCGTAATCTTTGCTCTAAAAGGAGCAATTATACAGTCATGGAATAATTAATGTTAGCAATCACAGGAGCTGAGTGACAACATGGGTCAGGCTGTACTAGGATGGGACCTGGTCTCTTGCCTTGCTCTTCAAGGACGTATCTTAGAAGCAGGATGCCTAAAGTCTGGTGCTATCTGTTAAATGGAGCTTAACCAGTGATTTCCTTCTACATTTATCTGAGTTGAGAGGTTTCACTGGGCTCTCTAAAATTCATAAGGGCTATTTTCAGCAATGTTCCTTTAGCCTGCAATGGGAGCTCTGGATCCTAGGGAGAAAATTCACAATTTTAAACTCTCCTCAGGCACCTGGCATTGACAGGTAAAAGGACCCACATGAATGGCTGGCTGGGTTTCCACGGAAACAGGAAACAGATTGGGCAACTAACTTGCACCGTTCCATAAGGCAAAGGTGTCCTATTTCAAGGTGAGAAACCTATCTGAGTATCTTCCAAGAGTGGGAAATAGTGAGGTGGCTCTCTATTGCTGACTTAGGACAGTGAGGTTTGTTCTCCCAAAATAGGGTCATTCTGCCAAAAGGTTAGTTCCAGAAAAAGGCATCCCAGTACACTGAAAGGGGTGCCAGATTTGGAGAAAAGGGGCTAGATTTTGATTCAAAGAATTTGGATTCAAATGCCATGTGCTCTACTTGCTACCTGTGTGGGATAGAATCCTAGGCCAGGAGTCAGGAAGACCTGAGTTCAAATCAGATTCAGACACTTACTAGCTCTGTGACCCCACGAGAGTCATTTCACCTCTGTTTGCCTCCATTGCTGCACCTCTAAAATGGGAATAATAATAGCTTCTACCTCCCAGGGCTGCTGTAAGGATCAAATAAGAAAATAATTGCAAAGCATTTAGCACAGTGCCTGGAACTTAGATTCTTGTTGCGTTCCTTCCTTCCTTCTTTCCCTCCTTCCTTCTTTCCTGTGTAACTTTGGGCAAGTCACTTAACCTCTCTATTCCTAGGGTTCCTCATTTGTAAAATGAAAATATTGGACTAAGTAACCTCCAAGATCCTTTCCATTTCTAAAATGTATGATGCTTGAATATTACAATCAAGACCTGCTTCATTCACCCAAGGTAGTTTTTGCTCCAAACAACCGGTGAAATTCTCTCATGTATTATTATAAGGCTGTCTGAGAATAGGAGAAAGGAGTCTTGACCTCTTCACTTATCTAGTCTCCATTGTGGAGTGGTTTAGTGGAAAGAGGGCTAGATTTGACATTCAAAAAACCTGGGTTCAAGTCTCAGTTCTGATACTACTGGTTTTGTGACCTTAAATTATTTAACTTTTCTTAAGCCTCAGTTTCCACATCTGTGAATTGAGGACAATAATACCTCATCTATGGGATCCCTCACAAGTAAATTTTAAGAATCAAGGGATAGGATTAGGGGGCTAGGCATTTGACTTCATTGACACAGGGGCCATTCAGATGAGGAAACACCTTCTAGCAATGCAGATTGGCACCTTCTCATTTACTTATAATTTAAACGGTTGCCTAGAGCATGAAGAGGTTAAGTAATTTGCCCACAATCATATAGATAGCATGCAGGCATACCTCATTTTATTGCACTTTGTTTTATTGTGCTTCACAGATACTGCATTTTTTTTTTACAAATCGAAGGTGTGTATCAACCCTACGTCAAGCAAGTCTACCAGCACCATTTTTCCAACAGTATGTACTCACATCATGTCTCTGTGTCACGTTTTGGTAATTCTTCCAATATTTCAAACTTTTAAATTATTATTACATCTATTATGGTGGTCTGTGATCAGTGATCTTTGATGTTATTATTATAATCATTTTGGAGCACCACTAACCACACCCATATAAAACAATGAACTTAATCGATAAGTATTGTGTGTGTTCTGACTCACTGACTAGCCATTCCCCTATCTCTCTCCCTCTCCTCAGGCCTCCCTATTCCGTAAGATACAACACTATTGAAGAATATCACATAAGCTTAGTTGATAAAGCAGCAGTAGTGTTAGAAGATTGACTCCAATTCTGAAAGAAGTTCTGCTGTCAGTAAAATGCTATCAAACAGCATTGCATGTTACAGAGAAATCTTTCATGAGAGGAAGAATCAGTCAATGAATCAAACTTCATTGTTGTCTTATTTTAAAGAAATTGCCAACAGGGGTGGAGCCATAGATAGTGGAGTAAAGGCAGGGACTCACCTGAGCTCTCCCCAATTGCCTTCCAAATAATGTTAAAATAACACTCAAAATGAATGCTGGAGTGGCAGAATCAAAAAAAAGGACAGGGTAAGACAATTTTCTAATGTAAGACAACTTAGATGGTTAGCAGAAAAGTTCTGTTTCATTGGAGTGAAAGCAGAGCACAGACCAGAACAGGCCACATCAGTGCAGGCCCACCCTGGCAAGACAGCAGCAGACCTTCGGGTCCCTGAATTGGCAACAGCAACTCCTAGAATTCTTAGCCCACAAATGGTAAGGGTCAACCAGTCAGAAGGATATTACAAGGTGATCTTTTACTAGGAGCAGGACTCTATTGCATTGCCCCTACACCTTTCTCAGTCATAGTCCCAGGGCAAGAATGAGCACTAGCACACTAGAATATGCAGTTGCAAGGAACTGGGACCCTGGTTCCAGTTCCATGGTGGAAAAGAGTGCTTGTGATTACTCATAGACCAGAGCACTGGCCAGGAGAACAGTACTCATACCCCTTCTTAGATCATACCACTTGGAAAGAATTGAAAATTTATAACCACCCTGCCCTGCCCCGTCCCAGAACTAGCTCTGAAAACAGCAACATAAAAAAACCTGAAGCCAGAGACAGTGCCCCCCTCCCCCATCAACCCCAGGAGCAGAACATAACTTTAAAAGTCATGAAATAGACTAGGAAAATGAGCAAAAAAAAAAAAACAAATAAAAAAAGAACCTCACCATAGAAAGTTACTATGGCGACAGGGAAGATCAAAACACAAACTCGAAAGAGGATAACACTGTCAAATTGCCTACATGCAAAGCCTCAAAAGTGTGAATTGGTCTTAGGCCCAAAAAGAACTCCTTAAAGAGATCAAAAGGATTTTAAAAATTTTTTTTAAAAGAGGTAGAAAAATTGGGAAAAGAAATGAGTGTTGCAAGAAGAAAATAATACATTAAAAAAAAACAGAATAAGCTAAATGGTAAAAGAGGCAAAAAAAATCCATTGAACAGAAGAACTCTTTAAAAAGCAAAATTGACCACATGGGGAAAAAAGATGTACAAAACATTTGCTGAAGAAAGAACTCCTTAAAAAGTAAAATTGGCCAAATGGAAAAGGAGGTATAAAAGTTCACCGAAGAAAATAATTCCTTAGAAATTAGAATTGGGCAAGTGGAAGCTAATAATTACATGAGACATCAAGAAATAATAAAATAAAGTCTAAAGAATGAAAAAAGGAAAGAAAATGTGAAAAATTTCATTGAAAAAACTGACCTTGAAAATAGATGCAAGAGAGATAATTTAAGAACTATTGAACCACATGAAAGTCATTACAATCAGCCGAAAGGAAACAATTCAAATATCATGGAGCCACAGTAAGGCTCACACAAGATTTAGCAGCTAGGTGGCACAGTAAATAGAGCACCAGCCCTAGAGTCAGGAGGATCTGAGTTCAAATGTGACCTCAGACACTTGACACATACTAGTTGTGTGACCTCGGGCAAGTTGTTTAACCCCAACTGCCTGGTCCTCCCTCCTCCAAAAAAAAAGATTTAGCAGCTTCTACATTTAAGGATCAGTGGGTTTGGAATATGATATTCTAGAAGGCAAAGGAGCCAGAATTACAACCAAGAATCATCTACCCTGCAAAACTGAGTATAATCCTTCGGGGGGGGGGATAGAAATTTAATGAAATTGAGACTTTCAAGAACTTCTGATGAAAAGAATAGAGCTGAATAGAAAAATTGATTTTCCAATACAAGACTCAAGAGAAGCATAAAAAGATAAACTGGAAAGAGAAATCATAAGAGACTTGAAATGGTTAAACTATTTACATTCCTACATGGAAAAATGATACTTCTAACTCCTCAGAACTTTATCAGTATTAGGGCAGGTAGAGGGAGTATATATAAACAAAGTATGTGGTATGAGGTGACCATGATGGGATGATATCCAAAAAAAAATAAAATTAAGGATTGAGAAAGAGGGATGTCTGGGAGAAGGGGGAAGGGAGAGGTCAAATGGAAATGATTTCACATAAAAGAGGCATGAAAGAGCTTTTAAAGTGGAGGGGAAGATGTGAGGGTGGCAAACAATGCTCAAACCTTACTCTCATCAGCATTGGGTCAAAGAAGGAATAACATACATATTCAGTTGGGTATAGAAATCTGCCTTATTCTACAAAGAAGTAGGAGGTAGGAGGATGAGAGAAGGAGGGGGGAGAAGTACAGAAGAGTGAGCAGATTAGAGGAGGCAATGGTCAGAAGCAAAACACTTTTGAGTAGGGATAGGGTGAAAGGTCAAAGAGAGAGAAGGATAAATGGGGGTGGGAGAAGCAGGATGAAGGGAAATACTATTAGTAATCATGGTTGTAAATGCGTATGGGATGAACTCATCCATAAAATAGAAGCAGATAGCAAAGTGGATTGAAAACCAGAATTCTATAATATGTTGTTTATAAGAAACACCCTTGAGGCAGAGAGACACACAAAATGAAAGGTGGGGGACTGGAGCAGAATGTGTTATGCTTCCTCTGAAGAAAAAAAAAAGCAGGGTTAGCAATCATGATCTCAGATGAAGTAAAACCAAAAATAGGTTGAATTAAAAGAGATAAGCAGGAAAACTACATTTTGCCAAAAGGTGCCACAGGCAATGAAGTAATATCAATACTAAACTTATATACACCAAATGGTATAGCATACAAATTCTTAAAGGAAAAGTTAAATGAGTTACAGGAGGAAAAAGACAATAAAACTATGCTAGTGGGGAACATCAACTTTCCCCTCTCAGAATTAGATAAATCTAACTATAAAACAAAAAAGAAATTTAAAACTGAATAGAATTCTTAAAAGTTAGATATAATAGATCTCTGGAGAAAACTGAACAGTAATAGAAATGAATATGCTTTTTTTCAGAGGCACCTATGCAAAAATTTATCATGTGTTAGGGTGTAAAAGGCCTCACAATCAAATGCAGAAAGGCAGAAATATTAAATGCATCCTTTTCGGGTCATGATGCAATTACAATTACATTTAACAAAGAGCCATGAAAACATAGACTAAAAACTAATTGGGAACTAATCTGGTCTTTACAAATGAATGGGTCAGCTACTAGGTCTGTATTCCAAAAGATTTTTTAAAAAGGTAAAGGACCTATATGTACAAAAATATTTATAGCAATTCTTTTCTGAGGGTAAAGAATTAAAACTGAGGGGAAGCCCATCAATTGGGGAATGGCTAAACAAGTTGTGGTATGTGATTATGATAGAATACTGTGGTACTATAAGAAATGATGCGCAGGATGTTCTCATAAAAACCTGGAAAGATTTGTATGGGCTGATGCAAAGTGAAATGTATTGCGTGCAAAGTAACAACAATATTGTAAGATGACCAGCTGAGAATGACTTAGCAATTCTCAGCAACACAACAATCCAGGACAACTTCGAAGGACTTATGATGAAAAATGCTGTCTATCCTCAGAGAAAGAATGGATGGTTTCTGAATACAGATTGAAGCATACTTTTTAAACTTTATTTTTCTTGAGTTTTTTTGTCTATTTTTTCTTTTACAATGTGACTACTATGGATATGTTTTGCGTGACTACACATGTATAACCTATATCAAATTGCATGCCTCCTTTATAGGGGGGAAAGAAAGTGGGGAAGTGAGAGAATTTGGAACTCAAAGTTTTAAAAATGAATGTTAAAAATTATTTTTACATGCAACTGGGGAAAAATATAATACTAAATAAAGTTTAAAAAATAATTATAAAAAAGAATGAATGCTCCAAAAAAAACTAAAACAAAACCAGGGCAGCTAGATGGCACAGTAAGTAGAGCACTGGCCCTGGAGTCAGGAGGACCTGAGTTCAAATCCAACCTCAGACACTTGACATACTTACTAGCTGTGTGACCTTGGGCAAGTCACTTAACCCCAATTGCCCTGCCTTCCCCTCCCCCCCCAAAAAAACCAAAAAGAATGAATGGGTCAAAGAATAAATAATAGAAACAATCAATATTTTCATTAAAGACAATGACAACGATGAGACAACTTACTAAAATTTAAGGGAAGCTGCCACAGCAGTATTTAGAAGGAATTTTTTTTTAAATCTCTAAATGCCTACATCAATAAAATAGAGAAAAAACAGATCAATGAATTGGGCATGCAACTAAAAAAAAAAAGAAAAAGACTAAATTAAAAATCTCCAATTAAATACCAAATTGGAAATCCTGAAAACAAAAAAGAGAGATTAATAAAATTGAAAGTAAGAAGGCAATTGAACTAATAGATAATAGATAAAATTAGAAGTTGGTTTTATGGGAGAAAAGAACAAAATATATAAACTGTTGGTTAATTTGATTTTAAAAAAAGAAATAGGAAAACCAAATTGCCAATATCAAAAGTGAAAAAGGTGAACTCACCATCTATAAAAATGAAATTAAACAATTATTAGAAGCTATTTTTCCCCATTATATGCCAGGAAAATTAATAATCTGAATGAAATATATGAATATTTACAAAAATATAAACTATCCAGATTAACAGAAGAGGAAACAGAATACATAATTGTATTTTAGGAAAATAAATTGAACAAGCCATCAATAAGCTCCCTTAAAAAAATCACCAGGACTACATGGATTCACAAGTGAATTTTACCAAATATTTGAAGAACAATTAATCCTAATTCTATATAAACTATTTGAAAAAATAGGCAAAACAGGAGTCATACTAAATTCCTTTTATGACACAAATATGGCACTGATACATAAACCAGGAAGAGCAAAATGAGAGGAAGAAAACTATAGACCAAGAATGCAGGGCTGATTCAATATCAGGAACACTATCAGCATAATTGACCATATGAATAGCAAAACAAATCATATTGTTATCTCAATAGATGCAGAAAAAAGCTTTTGACAAAATAAAACACTTATTCCTATTAAAACACTAGAACACATAGAAATAAATGGAGCTTTCTTTATAATGATAAGTAGTATCTATCTAAAACTAGCAGCAATAATTATCTAGAAGCCTTTCCAATAAAATCAGCAGTGAAGCAAGTGTGTCCATTATCATTACTATTATTTAATACTGTACTAAGAATGCTATCTATAGCCATAAGAAAAGAAAAAGAAATTGAAGGAATTAGAATAAGCAGAGGAAACAAAACCATGATTCTTTACAGATGATGTGATGGTATACTTAGATAATTAACTAAAAAAAAACCTAATTAACAACTTAAGCAAACTTCAACAAACCTCAGCAAAGTTGCAGAATATAAAAAACCCATATAATTCATCAGCATTTCTATATATTACCAACAAAGTCCAACAGCAAGAAATAGAGAAACTCCATTTAAAATGACTGTAGAATGATATAAAATACTTGGGAGTTGTGTTGGTAAGCAAAATGGCCTTAAGTGAATATTTGTGTGATGAATTAAAGTAAGCTTGCCAACCCCTTAACCTTGCTTTCCTTATTAAGGCAGATCAAATGAACCTGTGCTTTGGCTGGTGCTGGCAGCTTTCTGGGTGCTGGTTGTTGGTGGATCTTGCACACCCACAGAAGCTGCTAGCCAGATTGTGGAAACAAATGGAGTAGTCGTGGTCAGCATCTGCCTTTAACAGGAAAGCATGGCGTTTTGGGGTCCTGGGTTGGTTGAATGTTTCCCTCTTTTTGGACTGCTCTTTGTACTTGAGGTGGCTATGGTTCTGTGGAGCCTCAGGAGCAAGGAAGACCTGAAGGAAAACAGGTGGGCGGAAGTGCTGGGTGTGGTTTCCCAGGGGCCCAGAGCAGGAGATAATCCCTTCTTCCCAGGGCTTAAGCTGATAAGCCTGGCCCCAGAGGACTATGCTGAAAGGGTGAATGTCTTGAAATTATATTGTATATGGAGTTTTGAAACAGGAGTGGAGAATGGCCTTGGAGACTTGGAGAATGGCCTTCCTACAGATTTGGCAGGAGGGGCTGGTGAGGAGAAAGAAGAAGCAGACAGCAGCCACCAAAACATTGATCCAGACAGAGCAGGAGACTGCCTGCATGGGAACTTTGGAAAGCTGAAAGCCCTGAGCTACCTTGGAGCTGACTTCGGAGAGAGGTTCAAAGTGGTGGAGAATCGCTTACATTCCAGAAGAAGCTAGGTGAGGCCAGCTGGAGTTGGAACCCAGGAGCTTGGAGTCCAGCCCTGGGGCAAGATGGAAATTTTGCAGCAAGACACTGGGTGTGCTTTTTCCCTGCCTTCCCCAGCCAGAGCAGAGAACTTTGAGGTGAGCAAAAAGGTGGAGAATCACCTACATTGAAATCCAGATTCTGGCAGAAGCCAGGAGGGGCCACCCAGAACTAGACAACCAGGAACCCAGGGGCTTGGAATTCAGCCCTGGGGCAAGATGGAAACTTTGCAGCAAGGCACTGAGTCTCCCTTTTTGATCCCTTCAGCTTGGGCTGGTTGGGATCCAGGAGGGAGACATGGATTTGTTTTTGTTGGGTGAGGGAAGTGCCTTGGACCCCCCAGAGACCCCACCCCATTGGCTTTTACCATCTAGTTGCCCCTCAGGACTTGGAACTGGGGACTGGAACATAATGGGGAGAACAGACCCTAAAAGAACTTTGTTTGGACTCTTTCTTTGAAATTGGGACTTTGGGTGCCACGTGGGAGCCTGCAACAGCAGTTTGGGGAGGAGACATTCCCAAGAGAACTCTATTTGTTTGTTTGCTTGCTTTAGGACTTTACTAACTAAAGCATATCTCTGTCTCAGGGTACTGGGGAAAAGCCTGCAATGGCAATGTATATGCTCAAGAAGTACTTTATGAGCTAAAGAGATTAACTTGCTTTGACCTAGGGATGGACATTTGAATTGTTAACAAGTATTTTGGGAATGATTGATTGAAGAGATTATCTTGCTGGGACCTAGGGGTGGGTCATGTTTGTATCGTAAACAGATATTTGGGAATGTCACTGAATGATATGTTTTGCTTTGTTGTGAATGATATGTTTTAGTTTCCTGCATAATTGGATCACAATGTATAATGGGTCAATGTATGTTCTAGGATACATGGCTGATTAAATTATGTATCCTATAACAAGGGGTGGAGTGTGTTGGTAAGCAAAAT
>CM053624.1:64122005-64141911 GCA_028646595.1 Phalanger gymnotis
AGATGTAAATCCTATGTGGGTGTAGATTGGCAACTAAGGTGGGGCCCAAGGTGGGGCTAACTCCAGGGACAGCCTAGTTTACATGTCTGGGACAGCAGAGGCTCTTAGACCACGTGGGTTTAAGTTGCCTTTTTGTGATGATTTTAGGTCACGTGGGTGAGTTGCATGTGTGACTCACCCCCGACCCTGAAAAAGATATAAAACCAGGGGTTGGCCTTCTCTTCCTTGGAGCTCTTTGTCGCAGAAGTGGTGGCATGTGTGACTCTAGGCCAGCCCTTGTTCTGAGCTCCTGGGCTGAACCTAGATGTTGGTAACTATGAATTGTATTGGGTCTGTCTGCTGATGTTTGTAATTTGTTTGTATTTTGCTCTGAAGTTCAGTGTACTTGCTTTTTCCCCTGAACTAAGTGAATGATATTTGTATGCTGAATTAAAGTAAGCTTGCCAACCCCTTAACCTTGATTTCATTATTAAGGCAGATCAAAAGAACCTGTGCTTAGGTGGGTGCTGGCAGCTTTCTGGGTGCTGGTTGTTGGTGGATCTTGCACCCCCACAGAAGCTGCTAGCCAGATTGTGGAAACAGAAGTCTACCTGCCCAGACAAACCCAGGAACTATATGAACACAATTACAAAACACTTTTAACACCAATAACGTCAGATCTGAACAATTGGGAAGATATTAATTCCTCACGAGTAATCAAAGCTAATATAATAAAATGGAAATTCTACCTAAATTAATTTACTTATTGAGTGTCATACCAATCAAACTACCAAAAAATTATCTTATAGAGCTAGAAAAAAATAATAATAAAATTCGTGGGGAAGAACAAGAACAAAAGGTCAAGAATATCAAGGGAATCAATGGAAAAAAAACATGAAAGAAGGTGGCCTACCCATACAAAATCTCAAACTGTATTACAAAGTGGTAATCATCAGAACAATCTGGTACTGGCTAAGAAATGGAGTGGTAGATCAGTGGAATAAATTAGGTATGCAACAACAGTAGTAAATGACCATAATAATCTAGTATTTGATAAACCCAAAGATCTAAACTTTTGGGACAAGAACTCACTATTTGACAAAAACTGCTGGGAAAACTGGAAAGCAGTTTGGAAGAAACTAGGCATAGATCAACATCTCAAACCATATAATAAGATCAAAATATGTACATGGTTTAGACATAAAGGGTGATACCATAAGCAAATTAGGAAATCCTGAGCTAGTTTACCTGTCAGATCTATGCATAAGGAGAGGATTTATGACTAAATAAGAAATAGACAGCATTGCCATATGTAAAATGGATGACTTTAATTATGTTAAATTAATAAAGAATAGCTAAAAGAGTAATTATCTTATAGAAATGAGGTGCAAAAGGAAGAACCAATATAGAGGAGTTAGATGGGGGAGGGGAGCTAACAGTTCTGGAAACCTACACTCATCAGGAATGGGTTCAAGAGGGGAAAATACATATACAGTTAGACAAGTAAAAAAATAAAGTTTTTGCACAAACAAAACCTAGAAGGAATACAGAAAACTGGGTGAAGATGTTTATAGCAAGTTTTTCTGATAAAGGCCTCATTTATCACATATACGCAGTATGTAAGAATATATATATTCTCTCTCTCTGTAAATATATAATATATGTATGTATGAATTCTCAAAATTTATAGGAGTACAGGTCATTCCCCAACTGATAAATCATTGAAGAATATAAATAGGCAATTTCCAAAAGAAGAAATCAAAGCTATTAATAGTAACATGAATAAAAATGCTCTAAATCATTACTGATTTGAGAAAGCAAATTAAACAATCTAAGGTACTACTTCACACCTGTCAGATTGGCTAATATGACAGAAAAGGAAAATGATAAATGTTGGAAAGGATGTGGGAAAATTGGGACACTAATGCATGGTTGGTAGAGTTGTAAACTGATCCAACCATTCTGGAGAGCAATGTGGAACTATGCCAAAAAGTTTATAAAACTATGCATATCCTTTGACCCAGCAATACCACTACTAGATCTGTATCCCAAAGAGATTTTTTTAAAAGGAAAAGGACCTTTATTACAAAAATATTTATAGCCACCCTTTTTGTGGTGGTGAAGAATTAGAAACTGAAGAGATGCCCATCAGTCAGGGAGTGGCTGAACAAGTTTTGGTGTATGATTGTGATGGAATACTGTTGCACTACAAGAAATGAAGGCAGAATATTTTCAGAAAAACCTAGAAAGATTTACATGAACGATGCAAATTGAAGTCAGCAGAACCTGGAGAACATTGTGTATAGTAACATCACAATCAACTGTGACTGACAACTATTCTTAATGATACGATGATCCAAGACAGTACCAAAGGACTAAGGTGAAAAATGCCATCCATCTCCAGAGAAAGAATTATGGTGTCTGAATGCAGATTTAAGTACACTTTTTCTTTGCTTTCTATATCATTCTCAGGTTTTTTTGTCTGCATTTTCTTTCACAACCTGACTAATAGGGATATGTGTTTTGCATGACTGCACGAGTATAGCCTATATCAAATTGCTTGCCTTCTCAAGGAGGGACACAGGGGAGGAATGGAGCAAGTGAGAGAATTTGGAATTCAAATTTTTAAAGAAAATGAATGTTAAAAACCTTTTGCATATAATTGGAAAAAATATTTAACAAAAATTTGCCACAGCTATCTCAATCTGCGCAACCACCACCCTGATGAGTCAGCAACCATTAACATTCTGGAAAGAGCCTCCATCACCATAAAGATTATGACTCGTTGAAGGCTCAAATGTTAGTTAGCATTTTTTAACAATAAAATAATTTTTAGTTAAGATGTGTACTTATTTTAGCCATAATACATTGCCATAAAGGCATAAATACCATTTTAGCCATATATAACATAGTACAAACATAATTTTTATGTGTACTGGGAAACTAAAATATTCATGTGACTTGCTTTATTGTGATATTCACTTTATTACAGAGTTCTGGAACTGAACCTGCAATATCTCTAAGGTATGCCTGAATGTCAGTATATGAGATTTGTACCCTGGTCTTCCTGGATGGCTTCCTCTTGTTTAAAGATCAAATGAAATGACAATAAGATTGCAAATTTAGATCTAAAAGGAACATTAGAAGACATCTAGCCTTGCCTCTTTATTTTAAATGAGGAAACTGAAGCCCAAAGAGAATAAAGGAACAAATCCAATCCAAGATCATGCAGGTAGTAAATGGAAAGCCAGTTATTTGAACCCACAACCTCTAATTCTAAATCCACAGTCTTCCCAGTTTACTATGCCATACACTTTTCGAAGTTTTACAATAATGTTGTGAGAAAGCTTGGTAAAATATAAAGCCTTAAGCAAATATAAGGTATTATAATTCTTACCATAACTTCATTCCTATTAGCCAACCCACTCTACCTCCAAGGTTGTAGCTATGGAGCTAATTGAGTGGGAATTTTGAGCCCATCAGCTTTGACCACCCTCTGGCTCCTGCAAAAAGACCATTCAAGAGTACTTGGTTCTCTGTGTGTAGCTGATCCTTTCAAGCAGTGCCACAAAAAATGCTTGATTGGCAGGATAAAGGCCAGAAACTTTTAAACACTTCATGGGAGAACTAGTTTCTAATCCTCATCTATTTCTGAGATTCTTCCTTTGTTTTCATCAATCTGACTCCCACCTAGATCCATAGAAACAAGGTCATTAACCAGAGTTTAAAACTCACTTGTCAATTCCGGTTGCTAACTGCCTTCAGAGGGCTAGAAATGCCATCTTTAAAAAGGTACAGATTCTGTTTAGAGGGAAAAGTGAACAAAACAAATGTTCACTTGGAGGTAAACTATCAGCCAATCCAATAAGACCACTTCTTTCCCAGGCTCCATTTAATGCAGATGACTGGCTCCATCTTGAGGTCTATGTTTCAAAGGACAAAACCCAGCAAAATCCTTTACTTCCTACAGAGAGGTACCAGCATACAGCAAGTCTTTGTTTATATTATGTCGGAGTCAAAACTTACTCTTTTGCATCATTATCTTAACATTTGTTTTGTTTTCCCCTCCAAATAGAAAACTTATTCTTTTGGGGGGTTAATTTTTACTTTCAATTCCAAATTCTCTCTCTCTCTCACCTACTGAGAAGGCAAGAAGTATAATATCCATTATACACATGAAGTCATGCAAAAACAGTGTCTACATTAGTCATGTTGTGGTGGGGAGGGGCAGTGGAGGGGGGAAGCAAGAAAAATAAAGAAAGTGGAAACACATATGCTTCAATCTGCACTCAGATTTCATCAGTTCCCTCTCTGGAGGTACATATCATTTTTCATCTTGAGTCATTTGGGATTTTCATGGATCATTATGCTTGTAAGAATAAAGTCTTTCACAATTAATTATCGTTAAAATATTACTGTTACTGTGTATGATGTTCTCCTAGTTCTGTTCACTTCACTTTGCATCTGTTCATATAAGTCTTCCCAGACTTTTCTGAAAACAACCTGCTCTTCATTTCTCACAGCACAACAGTAGTCCATCACAATCATATACCCCCATTTGTTTAGCCATTCCTCAGTTCCCCAACTGATGGGTATTCCATGATTTATAATTATTTGCCACCACAAAAAAAGCTGCTATAAATATTTTTGTACATATGGTTCCTTTTCCTTTTTCCTTGATCTCTTTAGGGTACATACCTGGTAGCGATATTGCTGGGCCAAAGGGCATACACAGTTCATGCCCTTTTAGCGTAGTTTCAAATTATTCTCCAGAATTGTTGGACCAATTCACAGCTCCACTCAGATTATGTTAGTGTTGCTTTTTTTCTACATCCCCTACAGCATTTGTCATTTTCTTTTTCTGTTAACCAATCTGACAAGTGTGAGGTGGTACCTCAGAGTTTTTAATTCATGTTTCTCTAATTATTAGTAATTTAGAGCATTTTTATATGACTTGATGCCTTTGATTTCTTCTTCTGAAAATTGCTTGTTCATATCCTTTAACTATTTATTATTTGGGAAATGGCTCTTATTTTTATAAATTTGGCTTCATTCCCTATATATTTGAGGAATGAAACTTTTATCAAAGAGTAAGTTTTTTCCCCAGTTCCCTGCTTTCCTTCTAATTTTTGCTGAATTGGTTTTGTTTGCACAAACAAATTAATTTAATATAATCAAGATTATCCATTTTATTTCCCATGATCTTCTGTATCTCTTGTTTAGTCATAAACTTTTCCTTATCCATAGATCTGACAGGTAAAATTTTCCATGGTCCTCTAATCTGTTTACGATATCACTCTTTATATATAACGCATGTACCCATTTTGACATAATATGTTGGAAAAAAACAAGTCACTGCCAGAATGCTTTCCAGTTTCCCAGCATTTTTTGTCAACTAGTGAGTTCTTTCCCCAATAGCTTGAATCTTTAGCTTTGTCAAACACTAGGTTACTGTGGTCATTTACTTCTGTATATTGCGTACCTAATGTATTCCATTGATCAACCCCTCTATTTCTTATCCAGTTCCAGATTGTTTTGATGATTCCTGCTTTGTAATATACTTTGAGATCCAGTAATGCTAGGCCACCTTCCTTTACTTTTTTCCCCATTGACTTCTTGATATTCTTGACCTTTTATTCCTCCAGATGAATTTTGTTATTATTTTTTCTACCTCTATAAAAACATATCATTGTAAAGATCACATTTCCTACCCACCACAAATGGCTAGCAGCTAAAATTGACAAATAAGTTTCAAACACCCCCCTTTTATATAGAGATTGAATTCCTTCACACAAGAGCCATTACTCCAACCACACTTTTTACTATTGGTCATTTTCTTTCTTAGATGACTGTAAGGTTTTAATCAACAAGGTTTCTATAAAAAAAACCCTCAGATCCTGGTTTTTTATAGGCATGGAGGATGGAAACTGTGTGCCTCCAAATAAAGGAAGGAGAAAATGGTACATTGTTAGATCTTACCCTTACTTACATTATAGCTTGGTCTATATCCATGTAGTAATAAGAATAACAATAATAGTAATTATACCTTATATTCAGAGCCATAACTAGTGATTCTGGCACCTAGGGCAAATAGCTCAAAATGCATCCCAGCACACACTGAGGTTTTTTATCACCCTTGTTGATTTGGTTTGGGAATACCCATAAATATGGCAACTCAACCATGAGATTGAGGGCCAGGGGTTTTATGGGGAATGGGTAAGTTCTCATTCAGGTATATCTAATTGCCTTTCCACTACTGCTGTCACAGGCTGAGGCCCACCAATAAGCAAAGTTGCATGGAGCATAGAAATTTCTAGAATGGAAGTTTCCAGGCATAGGAAATTTTTTAAAAAGTAGAAAAGTAAAGGGAGGATGGGAAAAGCAAAAAGAGATTGTTCTTAGAATATCACAATGTATTGATCAGACAAATGGATTGAATAGACAGATGCCTGATAGCCTTCCAGAGGACATGATGACTTGGCCCAGTTAGTAATAAGTTACATTTGTACAGCACATTTAATAACGAAGGTCTTTTACAGGCATCATTTTTAAAATTTTTATAATAACCCTAAGAAATGAGTAAAGCAAATGATATTGGTTCTACTTTACAGATGATGAAACTAAGTCTCAGAGGTAAACTATTTCTTTGAAAGATATGATGATAGATTTAAATCAGGAAGAGAGCTCAGAAGCCCTCTACTACAAGCTCATTATTTTTCAAATGAGGAAACAGGCCCAGAGGATCTGGATGATTTGTCCAAGGTAATAAAGTAGTAAGCAGCAGAGTTGGGATTCAGGCTCAGGTTCCATGACCTCTAGGTTTGGCCAAAAGTTCTTTCCACTGCACCAGTCACAGTATCTTCCCCTCCTGGGTTGATTCTTTTTATAAAGGCAAACTAGGCTATCTTTTGCCCAGCTTTTAAATACTGAATGAGCATTGCCACAGATAAACTGAGACCTAGGAAAGACATTAGCTGGAAAAGGCCAAGGTCTCCCACTGTGTCCCAGGTCATCACCAGTCATCTTGACCTATGTCTTGCCACTGGACTCCAGTGACTTGAGGAGAGATTGAGGCTGATGACTTTGCACAGCTCTGCTTCATTTAAATCCAATTCACTTGCAAGTCATCACCCTCCTGATGTCATTGGTCCTCTTCAAGAATGAAGGATGAACAAGAAGTGACAGTCCTAATAAGTGACAGAACTAGGACTGAAACTAGGGTCTTCAGACTCAAGCCCAGTGTTCTTTCTAATGCTTTGCTGGTTCTCAAAATGCAAAAAAAAAAAAAAAAACAACAACAAAAAAAACAACCCATCTTAAGTAATGATGTTAGTGAGGGATCAATCTATGGGAAGCAGATGGAAGGAACTTTGAATACCTTTCCAATTCTGGGAGGTAGGTAGGCATTGGCCTGCTATCCTTACATATAAAACCAATACTTCTCATAAGTCAATTAAAAAGCTTTTCATTATTACTCAGTAAGCAACAAGAAACATTTAGGGGATACTTACGCATGTTCTGAAGTACAGTGGAAATGAGACCCTTCATCATGTATTTCCAGGAGACTCACCAAGCCTCCACATGGGAATGCTCTAAGAACTGGGTCCTCATTGGCCAGTACCCTCATTATACTTACAAATTGAAATGCCTTTAAGGAGCCTAATTCTACTAAGAGGACACAGAATATCTTAGTCGAGAGTAGAGGGTGGAATGAGGAGAGGAGAGAGGAGATGACCAGGGAGAGAGGCTTTGGCTTGGGCATCAATCCAAATTAGGGATTATTGGCAGAGCCATAAGACAGTTAGATTGTTACACCTTTCCAGTAACAATGATAACACAGATTTGATAGCATAGTGAGTCAGACTTTAATTCCTAGCAAGGTTTATTTTTATTTTTTATTTATTATTTATTTATTAATTTTTTATTTTTATTTATTTATTTGTTTATTATTATTTTAGATCTATATCCTAGAAAAGATAATTTTTAAAATGGTTAGTAAACATTTTACTAGGAGGAATGACATGGGGAATAAAAGAGGCATTATTATCATCTGCTTTACTGTTATACCCTAAAGACCATGGGACTTTTCCATCTGACTTGAAGCTAAAATCTTCCATATGTGTTGTCTCCCCTATTAGAATGAGTTCCCTGAGAACACGGTCTGTTTTACTATTGTATCTGTTTTACTGTCAATGCTATTATATGTCTTACTATTTGCACCTCCAGAATTAATGTAGTACTATGTACATAATATGCGCACCTAAGTGGCATGGTGGACAGAGCTCTGGTCCTGGAGTCAGGAAGACTATAGTAAGAATCTAACCTCAGACACTTACTAGCTGTGTGACCCTGGGCAAGTCACTTAACCCCTTGCCTGCATAAAACTGAAGAAAGAAATGGCAAACCACTTCGGTATCTTTGTCAAGAAAACCCCATGGACATTTGGTCCATGAGGTCATGAAAAGTTGGACACAACTAAACAACTGAACCACACATACCTAATAAGTGCCTAATAAATGCTTTATTTATTCACTCATCATCTACAAGAAAAAATAACTATCGCAGAGTACAAACTTAGCTTCATCTAGAGCAAGCCATACCAGGCTAACCTTATTTCCTTTGTTGACAAGATAATTAAACTAATTGATCAGAGAAATATAGGCATAGTCTATCCTGTTTACCTTAGATTTTTAGCTAAGCATTTTGTAGTCTGCTTTATACTATTCTTTTGAAAAAGACAGAGATGTTGGTTAAATAGCAGTATAATTAAATAGCTTTGGAACAAATTAAGTGGCCAGACTTAGACTGGTCATTAATGGTTCGATGTCAACTGGACAGGAGGTCTCCGATCTGTGTATGGCCCTGTGCTATTTAACAGTGTTTAGCAATGATTTGGATAAAGGCATAAATTCTCTGCTTATCAGATTTGCTGATGATGCATATCTGGGAAAGATCTCAAAAGATTTTGACAAGCTAGAATTCTAGATGTAATTTAACAAAATGCAATTTAATAGGGATAAGGAAAGATACACTCAAATTCAAAAAAATTGACTTCACAAGTGTAAGATTTAGGAAGAACAGCTATAGTTTGCTTGAAAAAAATATCAGGAAATCTGCAGTAAGCTCAATATGAGGCAACAATGTCATATAACAACCAAAATGACCTAATATGGGTTAAGGACATTAAACTGAAGAATGTCCAAAGGAAGACAACCAGTAGGACCTCAATTCTATGCTGTATGAGGAATAGTTGAAGGAGTCTGGGAGGTTAAACTTGGAAAAGAAAAGACTTGGAAGAAGACAAAATAACTGTCTTCAGCTATTTGAGGGGTTGCGATGTGAAGCAGGAATTAGTTTTGCCTGTTTGGCCCCCTAGGGTGGAGCAAGGATGAATAGGCAGAAGTTTGTTGCTCATTTTTCAGTCATGCCCAACTCTTTGTAACCCCTTTGGGATTTCTAGGCAAAGATGCTAGAGTCTTTGCCCTTTTCTTCTCCAGCTCTTTTTACAGAGGAGGAAAGTCAGGCAAACAGAGGTCACACAGCTAGTATCTTAGGCCAGATTTGAACTTAGGAAGGTGAGTCTTCCTGACTTCAGGTCCAGTGCTCTTTCCATTGTGCCGCCTAGCTGCCTATAGGTGGAAGTTGCAAAATGGCCAATATAGGCTTGATGTCAGGTAAAACTTCCCAGCAATTAGAATTGTCCCAAGGTGGAATGGGTTACCTCAGGAAGTAGTGGGTTCCTCCTTATTGAAAAACCCCAAGCAGAAGTTGGATAGCCACTTCTCTGGTACAGCCTCTGCTTGAAGTAGATTCTTGTATGGTTGAACTAAATGATGGCTGAGTCCCCTTCCAGTACTAAAATCATGTGTTTCGGTTTTTATGAATGACTCATTGGGCATCCTTGTATTTTTCTTGTCCAAAGGCAGGGATTCATAGTGTTGTAGGAGGCAAGCTTCCCTACTGGTTTTTGATTATACAAAAAAAAACCCATCCTGATAAAAAGTTGTCTATGGCTTGTGTTTATTTTTCAAATAAAAACCATTCAAATTAATTTCATCACGAGAATTTTATAACACTTCTTGAGATCATTAGAGGTGCACTGTGAGTGGCAAAGCCATGAGTGGTAATTACCAACACAGAATGCCTTTATGAACTATCTGCAATTCCAAGCCTTAATATTCATCCATGAAATCACTTGAATTTATAATGACTATACTTAGATATCAGTAGGTACTCCTTCCACCAGCACAAATGACAACAGTTCTGTGCCTTCTAATCCTCTTTGATTCTTATCCATGCCTTTCCATAAATACTACATATCAAATTCACTCAATATGTTGGCAACTTTCATCCTGTTTTTACAGCATCTCAGGGTAACAGTGTAGCACTTGGGCTGTCCATCTGTTACCTCTCACTTTCCCTACATGACAAAGCCACCTCATCTTCTGGTCAAATATGTTCTCAGAGATTACTTTCATACTACTTTTTGCTTATCTCATCATTGGCTGATGTTGTGAATGTAAATCCATGTTTTGAATGTAAATCTACCACCACTAATATCCATCCATCAAAATTATTATAATCATTCAAAATAATCCATCCATAAACAAGTCTTTGTTTTGTAGCTGTTATGTGTCCAGCACTCTCCTAGAAACCTAAATATAAGCTCCTCTAACACTATAATCCTAGAAGACATGGCCTCTGCCTTCAAGGAGTTTATAAAGTGTGACTGTGAAATAATGAGATTAATTTTTAATAAACACATAAAAACATGTGAATCAAAATGAATAGTGTTCACCCAAGGAATCTCCTTGGGGGGCTATATATTTCTAATATACTAACATTGCTCAAACCATTTTTGGAATTCCTTCTTAGGAATAATTTTCAGAGCCTACAGCATGTTCTTTTGGAGGGCACATCATTCATTTGAACATTTAGATATGAGAATATGCAGATTCATCTTTGCTACTAACTCGCTGGGTATCTCTGAACAACTCTCTTCCCCACTCTGAGCCTCAGTTCTCTCCTGCAAAATAAGAGGGTTAGGTGAAATTATCTCTAAGGTCTCTTCCAGCTCAAACATCCCATGATAAACACTTTAAAAACAGGTATGCAATGTTTTTATAGCCATACCTCACATACTGGGAAGATGAGATTAAAATTCATAAAATTAGTTAACAATACAAAAAAGTAATGAGCTACCATGGAAAAGTAGTAAGCTTCCATCACTGAATCACTCAAGCAGAGAATTTATTAGTGCTTGTCAGCTATGTTACTGAGGAGGGGATGCCTGCCTGGAAATGAGTTTGTTCTACATCACTTTTAAAGTTCCACTTAATTTTAAAATTCTAGGTGCCAAGTGATATAGGGTTAGATAAATGTAATAGCAGTTCAGAAAAGGGAGAAATCAATGAGGATTAGACTAATCAGGGAAAGCTTTGGGAAAGAGGTAACATTTGAGCAGGGACTTTAGAGATAGGGTTTAAATAGGTTTGGCTTTGGGGGAGGAGAGGAAAGAGATATACCCAAGTCTATCATTTTATTCAACAAATATGATCATAAAAATGAGGATGTACATTTCTTTTTTCTTCAAATGACATCACATTTAAAATGATCATTGTGTAGTAATTGAGTAATGGATGTCCCTAGATCAGGGACCTGCCTACTGCCTCCTGCCTACTGACCAGACCTGTTTAGAAAGGGGCCACGTTTACCTTAGCTAAATGGCACAGTGTCTTTGTCAATTAACTTCTCTATGTTGTAGCTAAATAAACTTTTCGTTAATGGCTTAGGAGCATTTAATTTCATTCCAACACTGACCCTGAACTATAGGGTACTGGCCTGAGTTAGATCCTTCTAAGAACACGTGATATAGTCCTTTAGAGAAGAACAATCTTGAGACAGTTTCCACGAAATAGCTATGTGGCAAGCATCTGATGCACAGGACAATTTAGACACCACAGGCAAGGTGGTTACTGTGAGCAGCACCTCAGTCATCTGAATGAATGAAGGACAGAAAGTTAATCCTCTAAGAGCCATTCAAAAATGTAACTGTTTGGGGGGGATCTCAAGCAGTGTGTGTGGTCCCTCAAACAGAGTAAGTCACAATCCATCCATGCCATCCCATCCTGGATGATTCTTGTTCATGTCTTTCTATAAATTTTCCAAAGTTGAGAAATTCTTTTTGCTAGAGATTTTTCTAAGATACATTTAATACGCAACCAATATGCATATATTAAATGCCAGGTAAGTGCCAGGGATCAACAAATCAAGAAACATTTAGTCCTTGCTCTCAGAGAATTTACATTATTCTGGATGATATAACATGGGCATAGAAAAAAAAACCAGAAACATATTTACAACATGGTTTCAAAAGGAAAAGTGTTCTAACGACCTGGGGGATATAGAAAAGTCTTGTATAGGAGGTGATGCTTGAGCTGATCTTTGAAGGCAATTAGGGATTTTAAAAGGTAAAGACATGGAGGCAAGAGACAGAATATGCAGAAAGTAGAGGTGCAGAAGCATGTTTCAAAAAAATCTTCTTTTTAATTCAACTGAAAATAGTAAGAAATTATTTTTCTTTTATCTAAAATTTCCTTCCAGACTTCGCCTTCAGGAAAATGTGTAGAAGGCCAAGAACAGAGGTTAAGGTACTCAGAAATGGATTAAAGGCAAAAAGCAAACTTTTAAACCAAAGGTGTCTCTCAGGTTATAACATTATTTTCCCCATCCTATGAAGCAGTTGATTTGTGACTGCTGAAAGAAGTAGTCCTGTTATTCAGAAAGGTTTAAGGTTTTGACTGCTGGGAAGAGAACTCTTCAATCCTTGAACGAATGGCTCAGAGGAGGAATTGATTAGTACTAGCTAAAGATTAAGTGAATGACTGTTAGTGACTTGATCTGGAGTGTGAAGCCAAAATTGCATTCTAACATTCCTCTTTAAAAATTTCTATAAATGTTACTTCAGATTGTCTTGGAAAAGAAAGCTACCCAAGGGCATAGGGGCATTATGTCATTTTGGACATTTCTTCCTCTGAATTAGAGATATATGGATTTAGAATAGTGATAAATTAAATAAAATTATTTCTGGCAGGGGCACCTAAAACAGTATACAGTATAAATGTTTTTTTTCTTCAACAACGAGAAACAGTGAGCAGGCCAGTTTGCCTGAGGCTTGGGGAGGAGGGGAGAAGTGATGAAGAATGCAGGAAGGGAAGTAACTGGATAGGTAAATGAGAGCAAGAGCTTAAATAGTAGACTGAGGATATTATATTTTTATCCTAGAGGCAATTGGAAGCCACTGGAGATTCTGAATAGGGAATGACATGGTCAGACCTATGTTTTAGATATATTATTTAGAAGATTGTATGGTAGAGGTGATAGTGTTACCAAGGAGGAGGCTATTGCAAAAGTCTAGGCAAGTAACCCTCAAGGCTACTGTTATCAATTACCTTGTTCTCTTTTCTATTACTTAGAATTTTATTAGCTACTATTATTAATTACTTTGCTATCAATTACTTTGTATCATTATTAATTACTGTTATCAATTACTTTGTTCTGTTATTAATTACTTTGTACTATTATCAGTTACTTTTATCAATTACTTTGTATCATTATTAGTTACTGTTATCTTACTTTGTTATCAATTACTTTGTATTATTATTAGTTACTGTTATCAATTACTTTGTTCTGTTATTAATTACTTTTTACTATGATCAATTGCTCTGATAACATCTGTTATCAATTAGTTTGATCCAGGACCAGCCTACCTTCTTTTCTAATTAGTCTTACAAGTGTCTGTATCTTTTACAATACTTTTCCTTTTAAGTCACTGCTTATAAGTCATTATCACTAACTGCTGTATCCTTTTCATTGCTTTCTGAGCAACCTTCTCCTGAGATGTCAATCTATGAATCACATCCATTATAGTGAGGTGAGGCAGTTAGGTAACCCAATGAATAGAGTGCTGGACCTGGACTCAGAAAAACCTGAGTTCAAATCCAACCTCAGGCACTTATTAGCTATGTAATTTTGGGCAAGTCTCTCAACCTGTTAGCTTCAGTATCCTCAGTTGCAAAATGGTGATAATAATAAAACCAACCTCTCAGAGTTGTGAGAATAAATGAGATATTTGTAAAGCACTCAGCACAGCCAATAATAAAGTCTGTCAGTCAACAAACATGTCAAGCACCTACTATGTGCCAGGCATTGTTCTAAACATGGTGCTATATAAATGCTAATATTATCATTAATATTAGTATATGCCCAGCCTGATATAGACTGTTCCCTTGGTAGTTTAGATACAATATGGAATGAAATGAGACACTCATGGAACAGATAGCAGTTAAGAAAAAGAGATTTACTTAGCCAAAAGAAGGAGGAGGTCATTCAATGAGGATACCATATTGATTCAGTTGAGCTCAGGTGTCCTACCTTCCTGCCTCTGTGTTGCCCATCAAGGTGTAGGGACCAAGCATTAGGTCAGTTGGAGTTCTTCATTACTTTTAATACTCAGGCAACCAGGAAGCCATGGCAACAGCCTGAGCCTTCATCCTCAGAGTCAACCGAATCTCAAGGATAGTTTCAATACTTTTTATAGAAACCAGCATGGGGCAGAGTCTTATAAGATTGTTCCCACCACAGTACAGTTTAATACAGTTCACAACCGCATCAAAGGAAGAATGTTATAAAAAAAATGCATCAGCAAACCACTTAGGATCATTGAAATCACTTAACAATTTCCCATGAAATAGATTTGATGGAAATCTTTCTACAGTATGTTATTATTACATATTTCTCTACCTCAGTAAACACAGGTTTAAAAGGTTAACTTAACCTTTTCTTGGTTGATTGTATGTTATTATTCCAAATATCAACTTTTGCTAAATGTAATATTGATATGCCTTTCAGGGGCTACTAAAGTGTGTAATGCTGCTCTACTGAATGGCCCCTCAGACTGATTTGTATTTGGTATTTTTTCCCCTCTCTTCCATCTTGTCAGTCTCCATACTCCTTAGTTAGTCTCCCTGAAATCAGACAGCTTCTGGGACCTCCAATTACTGCTTCATGTCCAGGCAACCACTTACTGTCTCTTGGCATCTGACTCTCTCTTTGGTCGGGTTTGGGGTTTTCCTTTTCCCCACTATTTTTATTTGCCTTTTTGGTCTCCTTCTTTCTGTCATTTTCCCAATATATCATCTCATTTGGGTTCCTCTGGGGCTTGATTTCACCAGTCAATAAGAATATCCTTTCATTCTGGTTGGCACCATCAAATCACAAGTTTATTCATCTTTGCCACTTCTTCATTTCCCAGCTATTTCCACTTCTTGGTGGGTAAATGGTTCCAAACATTTGAGGTTGCCAGGGTATCTGATAAAAATACAACAGAGGCCTTATTAATACTGTTTACTCCAAAATTTAAATTTAGATATTTTTTCTTCCCACCATTAGGTGGGAATTGGCAGGTTAAAGTTATTTTAATTCAGGTGCCTCATAAAGGGTGCACTTAGGAGACAGTGCAAACTGACTTTATGTTTTACTTTCTAAATAACTTGCAAATAAAATTACAAACTTCTTTCCCTACTATTACTTAGTAATTTTGTTCCAAGATTGTAAAATGCTAATACTTTTAAGAACTATCCTCTTGGCAAACTCTGGGTAATTTAAATACTTTTGAAGCCAAGATAGCTCTATGCTTTACACTTTCTAATGCATCCATTCATTATCATATTTTATAATGCTCCATTAATTCCCTGTACTCCATGAGGCCCTGTACTCCATGAGGGTAGGAACTATGCTTTAAACTTTAGGTCTCCCAGGGTCCCAGTGCTCTCAACTGTATAATGGGGGTATAATAAATATTTCCTAAATTGAACTGAAAACATTCCTCAGCTTTGAATGCTCTTAAGAAGACATGCCACATCCATGTTATTCTACATGCTTATTCGTTCCTCAGTGGTTGGGTGGTCACTGATAAAAGATACATGTTAGTCCATTTCTTTTTGCCTTTGGAGCAGCCTAAAATATAAGCCTCTTTCTTCTGGCATCATCATAACAGCTTTGGAAACTCTATAAAAAGATGAGTCATTGGGAGTTGAAGTGGTAAGAATAATGAAATCTTTTTTTCACCCCACTCCCTTTCAGGTCTTCCAACCCAACAGAGCTCTTCCCCTTGCCCCTACGTGTCCTTGTCACCTCTGAGCCTATGCCCGGAATGCCTTCCCACCTCTCACCGCACTCACCTCAGTGGTACCTGTCCCTCTTTCTAGATCCAACTCAAATTTTATATCCTCCATTAAGCCTTTTGTGGAGTTGGTAGCAGTCACTCCTTCATCTGAACTTGTAGTTGGGACCACTCTTAAATTATATTCAATTTTGTGTTAGTGCTGTTTAATTCTAGGCCCAATTAATTGCAATCTACCTGTCTAAGGTATATATACTGATGAACAAGCTTTACAGATTGTCCATTTAATTGTATGTCATAATCTGGATAATAATTCTTCTTCAATCAGATGGTTTTGCCTGTGTGCATGGTTTAACAATGTGCCAGCTAGGTGGCACAGTAGATAGAATCCTGACCTGGAATCAGGAAGACCTGAGTTCAAATCCAACCTCAGACACTTACCAGCTGTGCAATCCTGGGCAAGCTACTTAACCTACTTTGCCACTGTTTCCTCATCTGAAGAAGAAAACGGCAAACCACTGCAGTATTTTTGCCGAGAAAATCCCAAATGTGGTCACAGGGAATCAGATACAACTGAAACAATTAAACAACAACAAATGGTTAAGCTAAATTCTTTTGAGTGATTATGACCTTTCCCAGGAGGTTCTGCAATGCCCTGAGGGTTGATACAACCAGCACAAGGTTGACTATAAGCAAAGGCATCTGAGTCCCTCACCGCCCCTATCAACTTATTTGATATCTTTTACTACAATAGTGAACAAGCTTGGCAAGCAGATATCTCTCTGTTTTATCCCTCATCTTATGCTAATGACCAGAATCCAGTAAGAGTACCTCTTTTTCTATATCTTTCAAGGATTAAATAATTAAATAATTTTATTATTTATTAAATAATTAAATAATTTTCACAGAATAATTTTGGATGGTACACACCCTACTGAAAAACAGTCTACAGCAATAATTTGCTCCACTGTGATCAATTTTTTTAAATCAACAAACAGTAAGGTCAGTTGAATCTTGTACTTTATTTTAGAATTAATAAATTTTAATATTTTAAAAAATAAAAAGTATTTTGGAAAAGAAAACATCTAGAATATCAAATAAATAATAAAAAAGAGATAAAGAAGAAAGGGGAAATAGGATTTACAGACCTCAGACTGTATTATAAAGCAACGATCATCAAAATGAGTGATATTGGTTTTAAAAAATAGAGAGGTAGGTCAATGAAACACACTAGACAGGGGAAAATCAGAAATAATGGGACTTGATAACCCAGTTTTTGATAAACCAGAAGACATAAGTCATTTAGGAAAGAAGTCCTTACTTGATTTTTTAAAAAAATGCTGGGAAAACTTGAAAATAGTCTGGCAGGAATTAGACTTAGACCAACACCTAACGCTCCAGTCCATGATACATTACAAATGGATATGTGATCTTAATATTAAAGATCACCTCCAAAAATTTAGAAAAGGAGCAAATCATATACCTTTTATAGCTATAGGTAGGATATGCAATTGCAAAAGATAAAATAGAGAATTTGGATTATATGAAACTGAAAATCATCTACACAAACAAAATTAATGTAAAAGAAAGAAGTCAAATGGGGAAAATATTTGTATTATTTTTTAAGAACAGTTTGGTATCCCAGAGATAAAAGCAATTAACACACATAAATGTTTTATATATACATGTGTATATATATATATACATATACATAATATATGTATGTATATACATACATGCATACATACCTATGTTATATAAGTCATGTATTATATATATAACCAAAGTTCATACCTCAATTAAGATATGAGCAAACACTTCTCAAAAGAAGAACCACAAAGCATCAGTAAGTATATGAAAGAATGCTTCAAATCACTAATGATAAGAGAAATGCAAATCAAAACAACCCTGAAATTTCATCTCTTTCCCTACAAGTTGGCAAAGATGACAAAATTGTCAGTATTGGAACGGTTGTGGTGCAGTGGATAGAGTGAAGGGCCTAGAGTCAAGAAGATCTGAGTTCAAATCTGGCCTCAGCCACTTATTAGTTATGTGACCCTGGGCAAGTCACATAACCCTTTTTGTCTCAGTCTTTTATCTATAAAATGAGCTGGAGAAGGAAATGGCAAAACATTACAGTATCTTTGCCAAGAAAATCCCAAATGGGGTAACGTAGAGTTGGACATGACTGAAAAAAAGATTTAACAACAACAAAATGTGTATATGTAACATAGAGAGATTTTATTTCTACTGAGCTTTGTGCCATTTTGAACTTTTTTTAATGAAAAACTTAGAACCTGTCTTAACATCTGCAAAATGCAAATATGCTTCTTTTCTCTAATTTGCTTCTCAACTCAATAAAACTGCCCTCTCAAAGCCATTCTGGAGACTAAGGTTTATTTCCTGCCTTAGACATTTGCTGGAGTAAGATCAGAAAAGTTATATGACTTCCTCATGATTGAGTACTGTGAGCTAAGTTGCATCGTTTATAAAACAGAGCTGATACTCATACTACCCACCTCACAGTGTTGTTGTGAGGGAAGTATTTTGCAAATTTTAAAATGTTACATAAACATGAGTTATAGGGTTCTTGTGTTTTACAAAAGTATATAAAAGCATTTTATTCCAGGTTGCTAGGGACAGGATGGCCACAAAACATGCTGGGAGTTATTAGTTCTCTCCAGTTTGGGAAGGCAGGACATTAACTCAAGATCATTCCTCAAAGGGTAGGGTGGTGGTAGAAGTTTTCATAGCTGGGTATGGTGGGAGTTTGGGGGGGGGTAATCTCGAGAAAGAGGAGGGGAGGAGAGAAAAGTAGTCATCATCCCATGCAACATGCTAGCAGCAGCTAGTGCTGGCCACATCTACAATTCTCTTCTGTAAGGCCATGGGAGATGACCTTGAAAAAGCTGGGAGGGGCATGTGACTGTGTGTGTTTTATCCCACAGAAGTTCACCCCAGTAGCCGGAGCACAGAAAGAAACAAGACAGCCTAAAGGGACAACGGTCATGTCCTACCCTGCCCTAACCTTCCTTCTGTGTTTTTCTTAAATGTATTCTGTTAAGGAATACATTTGCCAGATTTAATATTATTTCTTATAAACATCTGTGCTCAACACTGAATTTGTGCTGCTGAGTGTCCCTCTGTTTGCGGCATGAGGGTGCTACAAAGGAGAGAGGGGTCTTTGCTAGAGCAGAGACTAGAATTTGACCCCCACAGTGTTTTGCCCCCTAACTGGGGATGTAAACACAAGTGATTTCATAGCTACCTACTTTGAATTCAGGTGTTATTTATTACATAGCTCTACCTATTAGCTGTAAGTCAAGTTATACCTGTAAAGCTTATACAAATGTGAGCTATGGTTCTTTGCAACCCCTTCTGGCCTGATTTTCCTTCCCAGCTCCACTTTCATTTTCCAGGCACCACAGAAGAGTAGGGAGGGTGACTATTTTAATGTAAAGGTATTTGCCTAAAAGATTTATGTCCTATATCATAGGATCATATAATCAGAGCTGAAAGGGTTATTATAGGTAATCTAATCCAATATTCTCATTTTACATGTGAGGAAATTGAGGTAAAAATAGTTAAGTGACTTGCCCAAAGTCCTTGTATCCTAGAACAAGGGGTGGAGTGTGTTGTTAAGCAAAATTGTCTCATTAGCATGGCTTTTGTTTCTTTTGAGTGGAAGTACTTTCAGCTGTTAAGTGCTAAGCCCCAGGCCCAGGGCCCTGTCAGGTGTGAAAC
>CM053624.1:64142411-64183590 GCA_028646595.1 Phalanger gymnotis
TCACCAGCACTCCTCCTTCCCCAAGAACCCCCTACCCAGACTGGGCTTAAATCTTCAGCAGGCTCTTCACTCCTGCTCTGATCAGCCACTTAATTCCTCCCAACAGGCAGGCCTGGGGCCAGAAGCAACTGCAGCCGTAGTTCTAAAGCTGCCCCGCCTCCGCTGCCCCAGGGGCGGTGGCCGAATCGCAAACTCAGTCCTGTCCTGCAGCTTTTCCCACTAACCTTCTGTGTTGTCCTTGCTGTTTGTGGGTTGTGAGGTCTGGTAGATGCCACAGCTCAGTAATTCAGGACTGTAGGGCACTCTCCGCTGGGCTCCTGGTCTCCTCAGTCAGCAGCCCGCGCAGCGCCACGCACGCTGGGCTCTGCTTGGCTCAGCTCCGCTCCCCTCAGCTGGGAACTGGGAGTTCTGTGAGGGACAGACCTTACTCCGAAACCATCCAGGCTGTCCTGGGCTGGAGCCCTGCTTCCCTCTGCCACTTTGTGGGTTCTGCAGTTCTAGAATTTGTTCAGAGCCATTTTTTTAATAGGTTTTGGAGGGACTTGGTGGGGAGCTCACGCCAGTTACTGCTTTCCAGCCGCCATCTTGGTTCCGCCCCCAATTGCTTGCTTTCTTAATGAGGGGGGTAGGGAAGGAGGGAGAGAATTTGGAGCTTGAAATTTTAAAAACAAATGTTAAAGATTGTTTTTGCATGTAATTGGGGAAAAAATAAAATACTAAATATTTTTTAAAAAGAAAAGCTAAGCCATGACCCAAGTCACCCAAGAAGAGAAGTTCTAGTTTGTGTGGACGTTACCGCAATTTTTAGTTAGAACCTAAAAGTAGGTTCCTTCCTAAAGGAAGAAACTTCTAAAGGTAGAACCTTCCCATTGTCTTATTCACAAATTGAGAAACCCAAGTAACTTCCTGATTTACCCATTCTGTACAGTCATTCATTCCCTGCAGTGTGCAGAATGCAATGCTACTTAATGAGGAGATGCAGGGTTTCTATCAGACACACCCTCATTCTCCAACTCATGGTTAAATAGAAAGGGAATGGTCACAGGCATAAACAACTGATAGATGATGTCATATGATAAGCAAAACAGACCTGCAGTGCTTGCCCAATATAACCTTATTATCTTGTAAGAAAAAATTTTTTGCCATATGGAAAAAAATTGCTTGGAGGATTTATTTGTTCGGCTATCAAACCAACTGGTAAGAGTAATAATGTAGAATTCACCAAGGCTTTCAAGTCACTCATTTTCCTTGGCACTCAATCTTTTCCTAAGTAAAAATGAAGAAGTTGGAGTCAATGATTTCTAAGGTCCTTTTCAGATTGAAATTCTATTTTCAGAATATTACAGATTAATGGACCAAGTTAAGGCCAAAAGGGAATATCACTAATGCCTGGAGACAATCAGGAAAGGCTTCATGAAAGAGGTGGCATTTAAGTTGGCCTTTAGAGGATGACTAGGGTTTTGGCAAAGGAGGGTAACAGCATTAAAGTCTTAGGAAATAGCATGACAAAGATTTTATCTCTTGTGCTTGTAACAACAACCTACAAATAGCTCTTTCCCTAGAATAATCTTTTATATATGTTAAATTTTTAAAAATTTAATATTTTCCCCAAATTATATCTAAAAATAATTTTAACATCCTTTTAAAAAATTTAATACTATTTTTTCCAGTTACGTATAAAGATAGTTTACAACATTCATTTTTGTAAGATTTTGAGTTTCAGAGTGTTCTCTTTCCCTCCCTTTCCTTCCTCTTCCCCAAGACAGCAAGCAAACTGATGTAGGCTATACATATACAATCATGATAAATATATTTCCACATTTCATATTGTGAAAGAAGAATCAGAACAAAAAGGAAAAACCGTGAGAAAGAACAAACAAAAGACAAAAAGGTGAAAATAATATGCTTCTTTCTGCATTCACACTCCATAATTCTTTCTCTGGATGTGGATAGCATTTTCCATCAGGAGTCTTTTGGAATTGTCTTGGATCATTGTATTGCTGAGAAGAGGCAAATCTATCATAGTTGATCATTGTACAATGCTGATGTTACTATGTACAATATTCTCCTGGTTCTGCTTATTTCACTTTGCATCAGTTCATGTAAGTCCAGGTTTTTCTGAGAGCATCCTGCTTATCATTTCTTAAAACACAATAGTATTCCATCAAAATCATCCTCAATGGCTTCCTAGACTTTTCCTTTTCCTTTTGTGTATTTACATTTTAGTATTTAAGTAAAAAAAAATATAAATTTTTTTGAAAAAAAAAACTTCCTAGAACGGTCTTTTTCATGGTTCTATTTTGCCAGACCTATAACTCAAACTTTAAGCCACTCTCAGCATATGTTACCTGTCCCTAATTCCTGCCTTGGTCCCTTTGTGCTATCCTACTTTGCTCTTCCTGAAACTCCAGCCTCCTGTAGTTCTCAATTTAATTCAATATACATTTATTAAGTGTTTACTACATGCAAGGTGAATGAAATACCTGAAGGATAAAGAGTTAGCCTCTGAACTGGGGCTGACACAGACTGGCTGTGTGAACTTGGTTAAGTAAGTTACTCACCTTCCTGATGCCCCAGGCAACTCTCCCAAAGCCTAAGTTATAGAACAGTTGATGATTTGCATTTCCTCACTGAAAGTTCTCTACTACACTAGAGATGTCAAATACAGTCAAACTACATTATATTGGGAAGTATTTAACAAAATAAATAAAAATATAATAATACATAGATAACATTACATTTTAAAACTAAATCAATATGAACCCACAAGGGTCCTTATATGGCCCCTATTTTTATTTCAGTTTGATACCATTGCTATACAAAGAAAAAATAAATTATTATCTATCCTCAAGGAATTTACATCTGCTGGATGCTATACTTATATACAAATGAGTACACTACAAGGAAAAGGAACTAACACCTGAAGAGATTAGGAAAGATTTCTCATAAGAGGAAGCAATTTATAGTCATATAAAAATGCTCTAAAAATCCTTATTGATTAGAGAAATGCAAATTAAAGCAACCTTGAGATATCATTTTACACTTCTGAGCTGTGTCTTAAAGAAAGACAAAGATCCTAAGACAGGGAGGACGTATATTCCAGGCAAAAAGGAATGACTTATACAAAGGAGTAGAAATGGAAAATGGAATTTTTAGTTCAGAAAAAAAAGTTTTAGTAGTCCAATTTAATGAGTTCATAGTGTAACATCCCCTCTCTCAACTTGCACTGCCATTGGAAGGCTGGTTCCTCAGAGAGTTAACAGCATTCTAGGGATAATCCCATAAGTGGGCTCTTCTCCTAATATCAGTTAATGAACCTCCACTAGTGTGCTTTCCTTTAAAAATCAGGCAGTATATGTTTTAGGTCCTTAGCAAAGGCATTTATTCAAATGGTATAACAAGAACAAGTTACAAAGAATTTCTCAAAATCCATCCATTCACTCTCCCAAAGGAATACACAAGATTCTGTGGAGCAAAAGAGTAGGTATGGATCTAAATTTCAATGGCCATGAGATACAACTATAGGAAACATACCTGGCATGGTTAAGGCAATATACAATTCTGGAACTATAGGGTCTTGATATTCTTTCTTTCCCCAGTGGATCCTCATGAAGTTTGATGCAAAGTGTAGTGTTGGTGGTAGATAAGTCACTCATATACTCAGTTGGGCTCACTCTTCCTGCAGCATAGCATGGGCTGACTGCAGTGGCTGGATGACTCTGTTGGGCTTGCTCACTATAGGTTCATATCTGGAATGGATCAGACAAGTTATTCAGCCTCTTGATATGCCAGCTGCAGGGCTTGGTTGGGCACGTCCCTTGACCACTAGAAAGTCACTGTCAAGTTTGGACTAGCTGCCTCTGGACAGCTGCTGTCGAGCTGGACAGGCTACTTGACTATTACCACTGAGCCAGGCAGGTCAGCTCCTCACGGGGGTCAGTCTCTTTACCCTCTGGGCTTTGCCTCTGATGGGCAGCTCAGATGGGTGGCATTGTGCTCTCTTCAGCTGAAATGTAACAACACTCTTTTTAGCTGGAGTGCTACTCTTCTCTTTCATCTAGGGCAACAACCCTTAGTCCAGGATTGCCAGAAGCCTGTTCTCCTCCACTCACTCTGAGCCTCAGCTTTGAAAATTGTTCTCTCTAGGCAGGAGACGGGAGAGGTCAAACCTCTCTTGTTTGACAATCCTTGCAGACTCAAAATTAATTTTCTAGGTGATTTACCTGTCTTATTTAGGGTGACCATTTGCCAGCTTATGAAGATGAAGGAACAAAAGTACAAATGCACTCTGTTCCCTTGAGGCAAGTTCATTTTATTCTTGGATTCTTCATATTCAGTTAAGAAATTAAAGCCTCTAACCCATTCTGAGCCATACCCATTATATTTCAGAGTCTCTGTCTTTTAGCTCCTCTAGCCCTCCAGCATTTATTGAAGACTCACCAGGGCACCTTATTTCAGTAGAGTTTGTGAAAGGGAATAAGGAATAGAGAGCATTTATATAGATTAATATGTGTTAAATCAGTTGATCTTTATAAGCCTGTGAAGTAAGTGCTATCATTATCTCCACTTTACAGATGAGGGAATCAAGGCACAGAGAGATGGAGGAACTTGGAGGATCACACAACTGGGGGAGGGGAGTCAGGGTAAAACAAGATTCAAACTCAGGTCTTCCTGACTCCAAGTTTTGTGCTCTACCCACTGCCCCACCTAAGAAAGATGTGTGGGAGTCAGTTTGTAGAGGGTCTTATATGGAAAGATGAGGATTTTGTCTTTTATCCTATAGGCAAAGGTGAGCCACTGATGGCTTTTTGAATAAGTAAGTCACCTGGGCAGTAATATGCTCTTCCCCCAGCACCAATGTCTTTCTACTTTCCCCTAAATGTTTGACTAAATTTATATTGGACTGATCCCACTGTATGTATGTAGTATCTGATCCTGATTTGGCTGGATAATACCATGTTAGAAGGTTAGAGCTAGAAGTAATAAGACAGATCATCTAATCCAAATCACACATTTTACAGAGAAGAAAACCAAGATGCAGAGAGATGAACTGATTTTCTCAAAGTCACATAGTTTAGTGGCAGATCCAAGATTTGAAATGGGAATCTTGATGACTCCCAGTTCACTACATTACAGTTCCCTTAATATTGGGGACTCTTCCCTCCATCCTTCTGTTTACCAAAAGGCTCTGAATTAGCATCCAATTCCTTCTCACCTGGGTCACAAAACAGTCTCATAAAGTTATCTTCCTTGAGGTACAAATGACTGATAATAACTCAATGTATAATCTCTTATGGAAGAGCTGCATTTCACCATGGGGCAAGGAAAATCAAGGCCATAGTCCAAAGGAATAATTCTTAAGAATTGTAGAAAGATAACTAAGGGGATGTTTAAGGACACTGGGTCTTCCACGGACCCCTCAGAACATATCACATGGGCAACAATGTACTCTCCCTACAGAAAATTTCAAGAAAGCTTCAAGTCATTAATAATAAGAGAAATGAACGTTAGCAATATATCTAAGGTTTTACCTCAAAGACACCAAAACTGTGAAAGATAACAAAAGGCTTAAATAGTCAGCGTCAAAATTGGAGGTCGGGTGGTAAGCTAGGCTCACCTTTACTCTGTTATTGGTAAAGCTGTGAATTTGTCCAACTGACTTCAAATTCCAGTTCTGCTCTTAATTAATCTTGGACCTAAGTCAAGTCACTTAATCTTTTTCAGGGTCTCAGTCTCCTTATCTGTAAAATAAGGGAGCTAAAATAGTGTCTAAGGTTCCTTTTAGCTCTGACATTATAATCCTATAATTTCTTTGAAATAAGTGTGTATTATGATAATAAATTTTCATCTATTTCATTTTCTTACTTTTTTGTTGAAGGGAAGGTCAGGGTTTGTTTCTCCTAGTTAGGAGGTTATTGAGTTGGCTGAAATCTGTCTCATGGGATGTGAAAATTTACTTAAGACCTGAAACATTCTTTAGAAAAGAAGCCAAAAAGGAAGTCAAGGTTTCCCAAGTAATTTGATTTGATTTGAGGAAAGGATTCAGCCCGACTCTGTAGGCATATAAATTTCCCCTTCCATTGTGAACTCTCTACATGTAGTTTAATCTGCAACCTTTCTTAATTTACTGATGGAATCTAACTAGATTTGTTTCCATAGGGGGATGTATAAGGTTATGGTTCTGCTTAACTGTTTGTTCAACTTTAATGACATGAAGGAAGCATGAGATTATGAATTTGTCTTCTTTTAACTTTTATGGCCTAAGAGAATTACGAGATTACAATACATAAAAGAATTAGTTCTCTGTCTCTTAGATGAAATTTTGCCTATAAGAAGCCTTGTTAGAATCCTAATCTTGGTTCAAGGTTATTTTTCTACTCCCTAGCATAATAAAAGTCTAGATATTTTTATCTCTATAATTTCTGTGTTGTGATAGATTTATTTCAGCAGTAACAACCTACCACATGAACTCAAAGAGATGTTTCTCCTATAGCAGGATATGGAGATCAATATAGATATAGATTCATATGCCATATATGTATGTATGTATAACCTGATACGTAACACCAATTATCATATGCACGAAATTTATGCCAGACAGATCTGAGGAGTGGAGACTGGGATAATGAGGCCTATATATGGACCAATATCATATTAAATGCCTAATATATATAAATGCTGTTACTAGGTGCTAGAGACACAAAGATGATAGGGAAGAAAACCTGTCCTCAAGGAACTTACAGCCTAGCAAGGGGAGTGATATCATTAGAATAGAAAGAACACAGACTTTGGAGTACCAATATGATAGTATTGCCGCATATTATCTGCATGACCTTGGACCAGTCACTTCTCCTTTGTGGGTCTCAGTTCCCTCATGTGTAAGATGAGAAGCTTAGACTGGATGACCTCTAGGCTTCTCTCCAATGCTGTGTAAGAAGATATTACAGAAATAACTCTGACAAATTATATCCGGCCAAGTGCAATGATGAGGTCCAAAGCCTCATGGAATTTAGAACTCGAACAGACTTTAGGAATCAGCTAGTTCAACCCCCCAACGCACCCTCATGCACACATACACCCATTGTACAGATGAGAAAAATAAGGCCCACAGCAGTATGGCAAATCCCAAAGCAGAGATTCCACATCCCACATTCTTTCTACCATGACATATTGCCTCAAAATAATTGATTTCTTCACCAGTAGGCTGTGCCTGTGGTCACAGAATTTTAGTGCTGGGTAGGACCTTACATACCATCTAGTCTAACACCCCCTCATTTTAAAGATGGAGGAAATGAGGCTGAAAGCACACAGTCAGTTAACGTTGGATCTGGGATATAACATGGGTCTTTGGGATCTACGTCCAATGCTCCTTCTGTCAGACCACATTGTCTTCTTTCTGTCACACTCCCTCCCACTGTGTGTGTGTGTATGTGTGTGCAGATGTGTGTGTTTCTGAGAGAAAAAGGACGGGAAAAGTCATTATTTGAGGGGAATCTGACATAAATGGGTTGATCACAAACCAAGACTGTTAATGACAGGATAGAATATCCAATGGTACAACCTTCCAGAACCAAAATTCAGCTAAGGAGAGGGAGAGATCACTGTCAGCTTGGGCATGGGAGAGGGAAGGAACTCAGAGAAGACTTCTTGGTGGAATTAGGACTTCAGTTAGTCCTTGAAGAAAGAGAAGGATTTCAATTGGCAGGGATGCAGACTCAGAAAGGAATGGGAACCATTCCAGTCATGGAGAGGCTTTTTTAAAGGCAAGGTGATGAGAGAGCAACGGATGATGAGAGGCATTTTTAAGGGAATCTGACTGAAGTCAGCGGAACATTCTCGGTGTTGAAAGGAAGATGATTAACAAAACTCTTGACATCCACGGGAATCAAACAATCAGTTCAATTAACACACCACCAATAACATTCTCTGAAAAGGCCCCAAATTCCTTTGAGCCTTTCCCCTCAGTTACGACCATTTTAATTATACATAGTTGATACCAAAGACCACGAGAGATTACAGTGAAAAGGGCACTGAGCAGTTGCTCTGCATTTCCAGAGCCTTACGTAGATTCCTAACACTGTACTTTAATAAGTATTTTGCCTCGTCAATGACATATAAATATTGACTAAATACTCCCTATATACAGGTATGCCCTGATTTAAGAAGAGCTCATATAGGAAAATTCGGAGTTGCAGAAAGCAACAAACT
Source organism: Phalanger gymnotis (assembly GCA_028646595.1). Taxonomy (NCBI): domain Eukaryota; kingdom Metazoa; phylum Chordata; class Mammalia; order Diprotodontia; family Phalangeridae; genus Phalanger; species Phalanger gymnotis. Next base: position 64,150,620 of record CM053624.1, read on the forward strand.
GGGCAAAGTCAGCCAAAAAACATTGTTAGTGCCTACTACATGCCAGGCACTGTGCTAAGCACTGAAGATTCAAAGAAGAGCAAAAGATTATCTCTGTCCTCAAGGAGCTCACAGTCTAATGAGGGATACAACACGCAAACAACTATGTACAAACAAACTGTATACGAGATGAACAATGACAACAAAAAACAACCCACTGTACTCAGCAGAGGGAAGGCACTAAAATTAAGTGGGATTAGGGAAGGATTCCTGTAGAACGTGAGATTTTAGCTGAGACTTGAAGGAAGCCCAGGGAATCTAGGAGGCATAGATGAGGAGAGAGAGCATTCTAGGCATGAGGGACAGCCAGTGAAAACGCCTGAAATCAAGAGATAGAGTGCCTTGCACAAGGAACAAGGAAGTAGGCCAGTGTCATTGGATCAAAGAATGAGGGGTATAAGGTGTAAGAATGGAAAGGTGGTGGGGAGGCCGGGTCATGAAAGACTCAAAATACCAAAGGATTTTATATGTGATCTTGGGGTTTGATAGGAAGCCCTTGAAGTTTATTTTTGAAAAGGGTCAAACCTGTGCTTTAGAAAAATCACTGACTGAATGTAGAATGAACCAAAATGGAGAAAAACTTGAGTCAGGGAGACCAACCAGCAGGCTATTGCAGTAGGTTATGGGTGAGGAGATGAGGGCCTGTACTAGGGTGGTGGCAATGTCAGAGAAGAGAAGTGGGCACGCGAGAGATGCTGCAAAGGTAAAATTGACTGTACTAGGGCGGTGGCAATGTCAGAGAAGAGAGGTGGGCACGCGAGAGATGCTACAAAGGTAAAATTGACAAGCCTTGGTACCAGATTGGATATGGGGAATGAGCAATAGCAAAGAGTTGAGGATACCTACATTGTTAGCCTGGAGGACTGGAGGATGGTGGTATCCTCGAAAGTAATAGGGCAGTGTAGAAGGGGGAAGGCAGTAGGAGAAGAAGTCTGTTTTGGACACACTGAGTTTAAGATGTCCACAGGATATCCAGTTTGAGATGTCTACTAGGCAGATGGAGATGTGAGGTCAGCAAAGAGGTTAGAACTGGAGAAGGAGATTTAAGAGTTGTTAGCATAGAGATTATAATTGAATCCTTGGGACTTGATGAGATAACCAAGTGAAATAGTATATACAGAGGAAAGAAGACCCAGGATAAAGAGCCTTGTGGGGTACCTGTGGCTAGTGGGCATGAGCGGGATGAGGATCCAGCAAAGGAGATTGAGAAGGAATAGTCAGATAGGAGAAGCAGGAGAGAGTGGGGTGTCGAAAACCTAAATGGAAGAGAGTATCAAGGAGAAGAAAATCAACAGTGTCAAAACCTACATGGAAGTCAAGAAGGATGAGGATTGAAGAAAAGGACCCTGAATTTGTTAATTAAGAGATCATAGGTAATTTTGAAGAGAGCAGCTTCAGTTGAATGATGAAGTTGGATGCCAGATTGTAAAACTCTCCAGTCTGGTAAAGGATAAAAAGGATTATTCTCCCCACAAAATAATTAACAGAGCTTCCCTATAAAGAGTGAGCTTCTTTTCATAAATACATAGGAAAGGAAAACAACTTATATTTCATGGACACATAGCTTTTCAGGAATATAACTCTCATACAAAGCATACACAAGTAGTGACCACTTTTAGCCACAATGGGATCCCTGGAAACTGCAACCTATACAAGCTTGTTGTCAAGAGTGGATCCTATTTTTCACAGCAGCAATGGCTGTGTTCTTTAGCATAAACAAATCATTCATATAGTAAGAGCAAAGATACTACCACCATCAGCTTAAACAATCAGCTTTAAATATGTACAATTCGATTTCAGGCTCTTTGAAATTGGCATAGATGTGCAGTGATTACATACGTTGATTAATGAATGAATGTGCATGTGACTATACAAAGTATATGTTATACTACACTGAGAGAGATGGTGTATGGTGGATATTGGGCTGGCCCTTTGGAATACACGGGTTCAAGTCACATGCCAGCCGCATGGCCATGAGTGCAGTACTTAACTACCCAGTGCCCCCAGCAAGTCTCTAAGCCTGCAAGTGACAGACAAATTGCTCTTCTGCATCATTAAAGGGAATTTTATTTTGCTTTGGTGGGGTAAGGATGAGGAATGGGAAGGGTATTTTTAGTCCAGACTTGTGATTTCTTTGGCATATGGAATTCCAAGTACCAAAAATTCCCTTCACTGATTCAGGTCAGTGAATCCTGTATAATTTATGATTTCAGATTGTTTAGAGTATGAAGAGATCAAGTGACTTGTCTACAGCCACCTAGCTAGTAGGTGTCCAGTAAGACATGAAATCAGGTCTACCTGACCACAGGAAGGACCGCACAATGCCAGGCAGTCTTTCAAATGACAGTCATGCTTTATTGCCATTTATATTGGCATTTGTATTGTGTCATATTCAAGTGACTTTATATATATAGAGTGTTTTAAAGTTTCCAAAGCAGCTTCCATGCATTGTTTCATTCAGTCCTCATAACAACCCTGTGAGGTAGATTCTATACCCACTTTATGGATGAGGAAATTCAGAGGAGTTAAATGGCTAACCCATGGTGCAATAGCTAGGAAATGTCAGAGAAAGGACTTGAATCCAAGTCTTCCTGCCTCAAAATCAAATGCTCTCTCCATTCTGTCACATTCTACTTCCTGCTGCTCCCTCAATCAGCCATCCTGCTTCCTTGCTTTTCAAGAATTCTCCCATCTGTGGTCTTCCTGGCTCCAGTTAGTTGCCTCCTCTCTAGTCTTTTGCACACCACTCATCAATTAATCTGGTATGCTACAGTCCTGCCCTTATCATATCAACCCATGCTCAAACACCTTTAATAGCCCCCCATTGCCTAAAAAATCAAGTTTAAATTCCTTCATTTATCATCTATTACCATTTTTCACCATCAATAACTTGCTTAAGTAGGTCGAGATTTAGTTATTTCAATTGCATGTCATATCTTTCCCTCATTTTTATTCTTTCTTCCAGATTTATACTAATTTTGATCTTTATTCTAATGAGTTGATACATAGACAGCTGACGCCTACAAAATTAATGAGTCATTTTCTGTGTGTTAAAATACAATTATAGTTTTTGATGGCATTCAATGTTCATTATGTCCAACACCTACAGATATACAATATGATCAACATTTTAAAAATATCAACTATGTGGCAAGAACTGTGCTAAGCATGATGGGGATACAATTAAGAAAAACAGTCTCTGCCCTCAAGTTTTTATAATCTTATAGAGGAAGACAATACACAAAAGGAAGCTGAAATATATTCATCAGATAGAAGTGCAAGGCGTCCATGTGGTCTGCGGGACTTTGGGTGTTCTCATTTATTTCTAATCCATTTCCAATATCTTCCTCACCATCCTTATCTATCTTTCTCTTCACATCGAAATCACTGAATATCAAGTTATCTGTTGATTGAATGGGGGGAGTAGGGGAGTCTTGTCCAGTTATTTGTAGAATTTCTCTACCTCTTCCTTCTGTTAATAGGTGTTTGTGCATAAACTTCAGTGATTTTTTAGTAGTATTTTGCAAATACTTATCACAAGCACTGCAATACAAGTTCACCAAATGCCCATGAAATTTTGATTCTTGTTGCCCATGGGCAAGTCACCTAATCTGTTTGGCTCAGTTTTTTCAACTATAAAATGGGGATAATAAAACCTACCTCCCAGGGTTGTTTTGAGGATCAAATGAGATTATATTGGTAAAGTTCCTTCCACATTAGGTGATATATAAATGATAGCTATTATTATCATCATTGGACAAAAATCTTGCATTTAAAATACCATCAGTCAAGCTGAAGTTTATATTTGGTCTTCAAACTATGTAATTTTTAGTACTCATTACCATATTTTTTGCCACTAACACTGCAAATATGGAGGCGAGTAAAGGAAGCAGCATCATAGAGGACTGGGGCCACTTTATATTTTTGTTTCATAAGTTGGTATGGCTGAAGAATTCCAGATGGATGCCTGCAGAAGATGAGCCTCTCTTAGCTAGGCTGGTGTGCCCTTTCTGCCATGGGAGAACCTGCCAGACCTTATGAACTTAGTTTTTTGAGAACACATGATTCTCACCTCCATGCTCTTATAATCTCTATATTTAGATCTATAGACATAGGGACAACTTCTTTATTGGATCCAAACTCACAGCTAATTTATAGTCATTCATCTGGACCATAATTTGGGCAAAAACATTGGTGTAGTGAAAAGAGTGCTGAGATGGGGATCAGAAGTCCTGGGCACAAATGCTGGTTCTGTCACTTATGACTTGTATAAAATTGGGCAAATAACAACCTCTCTGTGACTATCTGCACATCTACAAAATGAGATTTGGACTAGATGGCCTTATATGGTCTCTTCCAGCTTGAAATTAATGAACACAAAAGACCAGAAAGTAAGCTACTTTCCTTGGAAATAGTCAAAATAAAGTATTAATCACATTTTGTGAGGCACATTGAGAATTTCAAAAGATTTAGCTTTAGCTCCTCAGTTGGGCTTTATATCAGTCAGATTCTGCTCCCTGATATTTTTTGGGTAGAGTGGTTGGTCCCGCTTATTCTTCCTCTGGGTCACTTGCGTACCTGACCTGACTTTTTGTGCTAATATCTCAATTTAAAAAAACAATGATTTCAGACAATATTCACTTTCCATAATGCACGAAATCTACAGCACCATAAATACTATACAGCAAACAAAATTCTTAGAGCAAAAAACACTTTTAACCTGAATCTTACCTTCCATTGTGTCAGATAATGGCATGAGGGCATTTTACCTCTACCTTGGCTGCTCTCTCGAAAGCCAAGGGAGAGGCCATTGGGACTTTAGTTGCTGCTGTCAGAAGACGCTGAGACTGGCTAGGTCTGAAAATCACTTTCAGCACTCTGTCCTTCATGACTGGTGGATAGCATTGACCAGAGCAGCAGAGGCATAATTGCAATACAAAACTTGAGTTTTAAAGACAATGAAAACATGCAACGAATGCACAGGGAGCTCTTTACAATGGTGGGGCAAATAAAACCAGCTAACTGTCTAGTGTGATACCCACTGCTCCACAAATTTGCCCGCTTCAAGCCTTTCAATTTTTTTCTCTACTTCTAATAGCTGTGAATGTGAGTGATTGCCAGTGAGAAATTAAAAATGAGGTTACTAATAAAATCACATGAATGCATGAAGTTCCAAAAGTTAAACGTATGAATGTTGAGGATTGACTGTACATCAAGAGGGTCAGTGTCAAAAACAAAGGTCCTGTATATACCAAAATATTTACTGCAGCCCTTTTGATGGTAGCAATAAACTAGAAACCAAGTCAATATCCATTGATTGGGAATGATTATGAATGTAATAGAATTTTACTATGCTAAAAAGTGATTATAAATAGTTATAATTTTTTTTGGAGGGGAGAAGACAGGGCAATTGGGGTTAAGTGACTTGCTCAAGGTCACACAGCTAGTAAGTGAATCAAGTGTCTGAGGTTGGATTTGAACTCAGGTCCTCCTAACTCCAGAGCAGGTACTCTACTCACTGTACCACCTAGCTGCCCTGATAAATATGAATATAGAGAAGTATGAAAATGCAAGTAGGACCAGGGAAACAATATACATAAAGGAGACAGCAATGTAAATTAAAAGAATAACAAAACAATCCAAACTGAATGCCATGGTGGACCATGCTTGGCTGGCCCCTAAGAGGATATATGAGAAGATACCCCCCTTGCTTCTTTGCAGATCGTGGGTCTGAAACACTGCACAAAGCATCAGAGTTTTTATGTTGGTTGGTTTTACTGAACTTTTAAAATTTTTTTTTCCTTCTTTATTTTAAGGAATAGCTCCATACAGTGGGAAAGGTAAATGACACAAGAACAAAAAATATTAAATTTTTATTTTTCAAAAATCAGTCATCTAGACCCACTATCAACCAAAATATTTGACTTGAAATCTGTTGTCTTTTCATTGTCTTCATTTAATTCATTGTAGTAATTTTGTAGCTTATTCCTGTGGTTTGCTTTCTTTGCATCAGTTGATATGTCTTCTGATGTTTCTCTCACTTCTGCATATTCATTGTTCTTTACAGTGCAATATATTCCCTTACATCCATATTTGACAACTTGTTTGGCCACTAAAACCCACCTGAGTGGCCTTGTGGAAAACTCACTAGACTTAAATCCCATCCCCAACATTTCCCAATCTGTAAAACAAGCATAACTCTAGAAACTATAGGATGGTTACAAGGGTCAAAAAATAAACTGCTTTGTAAGCTTTAAAATACTATGTAAATATCAGTCCTTATTATAGTAATATAGTTTAAGATGTTGCCCTTCAACTATTTTCTGCCAAATTGTTTTGTGGTTTTTGTAACAACCCTTGCTAAATTAAACATCCTGTCTCCAGTAGCTTGCTTTTGGGTTTATTGAACCCTAGTTTTCTGGTATTGGCTTGCTTCTAGGTTTTTCTTTTCCATCTTATTCCACTGATTAACCAGTACAAAATAGTTTTGATGATGACTGCTTTTTAATGTAATCTGAAATTTAAAATGCTGGCTCTGCTTCACTCCAATTTGTTTTAAAATAATTATTCCCCTTGAGATTCTTGACCTTTTATTCCTCCACCTGTATTTTATTTTGTTGAGTTATACGAAGAAATCCTTTGGTAGTCTGAGCGATATAATATGAACACTGCAGGCTAATTTGGCTACAATCCTTACATTGGCACAGCCCAGTAATAACTTTCCAGTTATTTAAAATTTTAATTATTCCTGTAAAGACTATTTCGGAGTTATCTTTATGTGATTCCTATGTGTGTGTTAGTAGACCAGCTCTCTAACATCCTCTCACTTTCTGTTAGCAAAAATGCAGGGTGTCGACCTATTTTGAATTCCGGGAGCCAAGATGGCGATGTAAGCAATAAGTAGCTCTCACCCTCCCATATTGACCTTGAAAAACCCAAAAAATACTGCCCCAGGAAAAATCCTGGAACAGTAGAGTCAGCAGAAAGACTTACCTCAGGAGGCTAGGGGGGGTTAATGGGAAAAGTCCCTCTTGCTGTGGCTGAAGGGGACCGGTACAGGATGGGAGGTGTCCCAGGAAGCCAGTGGAAAGCCCCACCTCAGCAAACCAATGGGAGATCCTGAGCCCCAGGATGGTAGAGCAGGCAAGTGCCAACACCAGGACTCCCTCGTGACTTGGAACAGGCAGGGGAACCAGCAGACACCAGCACAGAAAACCACTATGTGCGCCAGTAGACAGGCATCCAGCTGCTATTGAACCCCTGCCATGAGTAGTACAGCCCCACGTAAGGTGACCAAGCAGCCAGACCACCCCCCAACCCACAAACTTCAGTGTAACCCTGAGGAAACACAGAAAAACCCTACGTGGCCTCAGCATGCACCAGCCACCACCACCAGCTCCAGCTCAGTACTAGGTAAGCTACCAGACTCCTACAGCCTTCAGCTACCAGCACCTGAGGCCCCAGCTCACGAAGCCAGCAATCAGGCCCCTAGCCCCCAGCACAAGAAACCTGGGACAATGCCCATGTTCCCTAGAAGCAGAGATCAACTTTGAAAGCCAGGAAAAGTGTTATACTATATTACAAATAAGGACTGCAGAATATGAGTGGCCTAATAGATATACCAAAAAAGATTAGCTGGTCAAATAGGCAGAGCAGGAGATAATTAGTTGGCAACCTGCATGCTCAGTTGCCATCAAGAAAATATGATAAAGACCCCAACACAATCGGGAGAATCCATGAAGAAAACTTATGGAAGGACATGGAAAAGTTATACAGAATTAGCAAGTGTGACTCTGTTTGGGGTAGACTTCAGTGGAGGAAAATGTTCTATCAATGAGACCACAGATCCATCGGCATGGTCTGAAAAAGCTGTTTATTACTTTGACCTTTGTACACACTGGCACATGATCAATTTTTGTAAATGTATGTGATACATTGACTATTTAGATGGGCAGGACACATGATGAGGCTGAGAGACGCTGTGATGCTCAATATCTGGAGAACAGGAGCATTCCCGTATTTTAGATGGGTTATTTATGGAAAATTTATAGGAAGACAGGGATGAGAATAGCACAGAACAGGCAGGCATAGTTTGTGATCTACATTGATGGAAAGAACTTCCAAATTGATGAGATCACAGATCTGTGAATATTTGGTTAATATTTTTTTAATCTTTTCCCTTTCTAGCCTAGAGAGATATTGTGTATAGTCAGGAGAGTTTCTTTTCCACATACCAAATACCAGGAAAAACAAGTCAGGAGGTTGTACCCTTAATACTTTCCATTAACTTTATACCTTCATATTCAGTCATCTGGAAGAAATCCATACATACAAAAAGGCTACTTTTCCAAGCCTCAAAATTCACAAAATTAATAGTTCTTGATAAATTCTTCTTTAATGAATTACAAGTATAAAGCATGTATATAAAAACATGAATGTACACAGAGAGAATTAAGGTATCACAATATGTACAAATCATCTTTTAAAAAAATAAAGCTAGGGCATCAATTACACTGATTAAGAATGCGAGGTCCATTAAAACGTTCTCCAAATCTGCCTCATTTAGCTGTTCTGGCTCGGAGTCTTCGTTTGAGAATCTGATGATCGCTTTCCTTTTCTTTTTGATCCATAAAAAGCTGAAATGAAGTTATTTCCCATGTTTAAAATTTACGTGATTTTTAGATCAAGAATGATGGCAACAAATTACTATTTATACTGAAGTTATTATGAATTAAAAGTAATAACACAGGCATAAATAACTGCCACTTGTTTTGATATCCTGACTAACTAGGCACCCCATTTAAAGATATGGAAAAACAATTTTTACAGAAATAAAACAATTATTTTTTTCTCTTAGCAAATACCCAACCGTAAAGTAAAAGCACCTAACAATCCATATGTTAAAGTATGGAAATGTTACTCAAAAAGAATTCTTAAATTATGCTGAGTTTCACGGAAGCACAGAAACAGCAAAATCTTAGGCAGCCGAATAAACGTGAAGAAGCAGCTTTGTAGTGGATCTAGCTGATCAGGTCAAAAGGAAGCTTACAGCTGTGAGATCTACAACTCAAGGCGCGGGAAATGAGATCCGAACAGGAAAAGAAGAAACAGATTATGAGTCCCACAAGGGCCACTACAAGGTCTAAAATTATCTAACTCTTTCCTGTGCTTAACTAACTGGTCCAGTCCTTTCAGTACTTATCCACTACATTTTATGTTGTGTGACTCTGGACTCTGGGCTTCATATTCTCCTCTCAGTAAAATGATGGGGGCTGATTAGATTATCACTAAGGGGTTGGTTTGTTTGGGTGTTTTCTTTCCCCAACTCTAAAATTCTATTATTCTAATAAGCAAGGGATTATGAAAGAGAAAGTGATCAACATAAAAGTATATTTCAAAATAACTGAACAACTCCTACTTTCCCCCACTCTGTTCTTCCACCTCAAAGTTTCTTTCCTTTGGCGCCTGCCACCGCTGCTAATATGTTCAAAATGTTTACGGATTAGTTCCTGCTCAGTTCTCTTCTATAATTGTATTTTGATTCAACTTTCCCTGCTTGTTCAACCAAGCAAATATACATGTGAAAAATCAGAACTTTTCTTACAGTCATCTAAAATTCAATTTCATAGAAAAAAGGTAGAGAAAAGACTGGCTGCTAATTTGAAAGTTTGTTTTTGTTTTGTTTTGTTTTTGCAGCTAGTTATTTATGTTTAATAGCAAAAATGATAATAACAGTGGGTTATAGAATCACAGAAATTCAGAATTGGAAGGATTCCACTACAACATCCGTCCCCAAAGTAGTGGCCCAGGCTGTTTCAGCATCAAGTGAGGGAGAATACATCACCTCCACCTCCGAAGACTGTCTGATCCAATTTTAGAGAATTTTAACTGTTAGGAAGTTTTTACTTACATTAAGCCTCAATTTACTTCTGTGAAGCAGAGCAAACCTAGTAACTCTTTCACTTGATAGCCCTTTAAATACTTGGAAACAGCTGCCATAGTCCCCCTAAATAGTCTCTACTGATGCCTCCCCAGACCCTTGTGAAATGGATTTTTTGATCCAAGTTTAAAACTGCATCTATCCCTTAATAGTAATTTAATAATTACATCTTATTAGCCTATTAAATTTCATTTTATTCAATTTGGTCCAACGACCTAGTTTGTCATAGCTTTTTGGATGCCGACTCTGTAGTCTAGTTTGTTAGCAACCTCTCCTAGCTTTGTGTCATCTGAAAATCTTATGAGTACACTCTCTTTGCCAGGGATTCTTAATTTTTGTGTCCTACACCAAGTAAACTATGGTCCACAGGCCAAATCCGTCCACCACCTGTTTTTGTACTGCCTGTCATTTGTTTTTATACTGCCCAAGACTTAAAAATCATTGTTACATTTTAAAATAAAGTTTTATTATATTTGAAAATGTAAAAATCATTCTTAGCTCATGGGCTATACAGAAATCTGCTGGCCAGATCTGCTCCTTGGGCTATAACTTGCCAAGGCCTGCCCTGTAGCTATGCTCTATAATATCTAGCCAGGTAGATTTTAGCTAGGAAGTTTCCTTTCCCTGACACACCACCTCCTCCTCACTTCCCTTCCAAAGCCCTTTTTGATTGCATTCATCTCATATCTTACACATGTTATTTTGCTAGCTTTTGTTATATGTTCCATTCCTTGTTTGTCTGTCACATGTGTATATATACCACACATATACGCACGTATATGTACACACACACACAGACAGAGACATACACACACACGTATTTTTTTAAGCCTGAAAAACAGAAGTAGTAGCAAACCTTTGGAGATGTCTCTGATCTTTTTTTTTTTTTGCATTAATAAGTGTATGGGTATCCAACCACAATTCACCTCTTCCCTTCCCTTCCCTCCTTCCTCTCCCTCTGTTCATATGGGGTACCATGCCTTTACCTGTGGGTGCTGTGCCCAAAGGAATATACATTTTGATGCCTGAAACCTAGCAAGATACCTTGGGATTTACTGGCTAGATTTCTTTCTTAAAGACCATTCCTTAAACACAATTCACTCTGGCTCTCATTGATTGGACAACAATAGGTCCCAGTCCAAGCCTCACTGGGTCACTGTTCAGGTTCTGATGTCTCAGATTGAGTGCAAATAGCAATTGTTTCTGTTTTGGCCAGAAAGCCTAGGGTCTTCCTCTCCCAAAATGATTTTTTTCTTTGATTAGGTAAAAGGGGACATTCCTTGGCTCATTTCTTAACAAGCCTTAATCACTGAAGGAGTGTTGTCTCAGTCAAAGTGAGAACTTAGAAAGACCTTAGCTTAAAAAGGCCAAGGTCTCCCACTGCATCCAGGGCCATCTCCAGTTGTCCTGATCTATATCTGGCCACAGGACCCAGATGGTTCCAGAGGAGAAAGTGAGGCTGGTGACTTACACAGACAGACCCCCCCACCCTTGCCCCCCCCCCCCCGATTCACTTGCAGGTCATGGCACTGTCTCCTGATATCATGGTCTTTTCCAAGAACAAAGGACAAACAACAACAAATTCATCTAAGTCACACTGCCGGCTAGCCCATATCTCACCCTCTTCTCAACAAAAATAGCACGAGAGACTCAACTACTGAATGCTTTGCCAAAATGTAAGTGAACCATTCACACAGCGGCACTCCTCTGGTGTCCTGGTCTCACACATTCGCCACAACAGGGCACGAGGCTAGTCTGGCAGGACCTGTTTTTGGTGAAGCTGTGCCGGCTAACTCTTTGTGACCACAGCTTTCTTTCTTAAAAGCATCAAGCATCCGTTTCACACAGACTTTACACACTGGAACTGAACTCAAGCTTACTGGACACTCCCTTCCGTGGTGTGAAAACTGGGTCCTTCTCCAGGCCTGTGGGACATCTCCCATTCTTCACAATCCTTCACAGATCACTACCGAGTAACGAATGTTTACTAATCACTTGGTGATTGACTGATGGGTGCCTTCAGACGTACTTGGTCTGGGGCCTGGTGAGTGGAATTCCTCCATGACAGGACCAAATCCCTATCAGCCTTTAGTTGGCCCTATTAGTTCTGTCCTTTGCAGTTTAAAGATCCTTCTCTTCTAAAAAAGGACAGAAGCAAACTAACCAGTGAGCAAACATCCACTCCGGCCACAGTGATCATCCCAGTTTCCCCAAGCATCAATCCTGCCCCTTCTTTGATTGTCTTTTCTACCATATGGCTTTAAAAATCCTCTATTATCCTTGGACTTCCTCACCAGGACATCAACATGAGATTTTAACACTCCTGACCCGTCTTACTGGACCATGCCATCCTTCTGTTTTCACTCTCCAATGATAGGGGATTACCCAGGCAAGTAAATTACCAATTGAATCACTGTGGTAGTAAGAGCAAAAACTGGCAATGGCTTTAAAAAAATAAAATGAAGGTGGCTTTCACGTGTGTAATTATAACTTTTACAAGTATAGAATTAATGTGTCCAAAGCAGAAAATATAGATGCACTCTTACAGATGCATACAAAGCATTTGTTTCTAATACATTTGGTCAGGATGAAAATTCACACTGACATTTGGAATATTAATATGTCCCTGCCTGCCAGACCCCAAACACAAGAATTTTACTTACCACTTGGCCAGCGATATCCAAAGGACTGGAAATCTCACTAGTATACAATTTCCGTTTGGCTCGCTTTGGTCGGGATCCATTTTCTTTACTTGTCTCAGCAACAGCAGGCTTTGAAGGGCTCATTTTTTTTATCAGCTTCTTTGCTAAAAAGTGAAGTTTGCTTTCTTAAAATTTGTCTAACAAAACAATTTACATTACTGGGGGAAAAACATTCCAGGGACAGCTCTCCTAAAAGGCGAGTGGATTCCTTGAAAAGGTGCCAGAGGTAATGGCTCCTGAAATGGCACATTGGCAACAGAAGGTAAATAAAGACTTCCAATGATACTCTTCTCTAGGAATTGGGGTTCGGGGGTAGCCACACGACTCAGAATGAGGACGCAGTGCATTCTAGGCACAGAGGTAGGAGATGGAACGTTGCATTTGGGGAATAGCTAGGAGACCAGTTTGACAGAAAGATAGATAGTATACAAAAAAAAAATAATACGAAATAAGACTTTAAATACTGGGCTGATCTTTTTGTGGAGGCAAAGAATAGCAAATTGAGGGAGTGCCCATAAACTGGGAAATGGCTGAACAAATTAGTGTATGAATGTGATGGAACTGCTGCTCATCCTTCATTTTTTCGAAGAGGACCAATGATATAAGAAATGTCTTGACTTGCTAGTGAATTGGACTTAAGTGAGGTAGAGTTGCACAAAGTCATCAGCCTCATTCTCTCTTCCTGAGTCATCAAAGTCGAGTGGTAGAACAAAAATCAAAATGACTGGTGATGGCCCAGGATGCAATAGATGACCTTGGCATCCTTGATGTCTGACCGACCTCTAAGCAGTGCTCCACAGTGCCTGTTTCTGCCTCCTTAATGGTCAATGGAGCAAAATTTTCTCATATGACCATTCTGCCGGGAGTAGTTAGGGAACATCACTGATAGGTTTAAGGCCTGTCAGTTACTCTCAACCTGGTTTAGCCTGTGTGCCAAGATTGTTTTATCAGGATGTGGCCACTGTACATGCTACAGTTTCTTGAAATCACAGGTAAGAGAAACAGGTGGACACCAAAGGTAGATGAACAGCCCTGAAGAGGGCCTGGCAAGCTCTCACACTAGAGGTGCTAGTTCTCCCTGAACATTCCATATACCCATGGAATACTGTGGGGATGAAAGAAATAATGCAGGGAATAGTTACAGAGAAGCCTGAGAAGATTCATATGAACTGATGCGGAGTAAAATGAGCAGACAAGAGAAAGCAATTTGTACAAAATCAATACTTAGAAGACAAACAACTTTGATCGAGCAATGACCAACTATGATTTCAGAGGACAAATGATGAATCACGATACAGACTCAGCGTGCAGACCAAGACATTGTCTTAGACAAGGCCAAAGCCAGAAATGTTTTTCTTAACTCTATACATTTGTTACAAGAGTTTTGCTTCTCTCTCTCTCTCTCTCTCTCTCTCTCTCTCTCTCTCTCTCTTTCTCTCTCTCTCTCTCTCAGATGGGAGGATACACAGGAGTAGAAAGAAATGAGAGAGAAAATTAAGTTTAAAGAGCTAAAAATAAATATCAGACTGAAGAGTCTGAATTTTATCCTAAAGGCAATGAGAAGCTACTAATGATTTTTAAACAGAAAAATGACACAATCAGACCTCTATCTCAGGAATGTTAATTTGGCAGCCGTGTGAAGGACAGATCATATTCAAATGCAACTAGAAAGGTTTCTAATTAAGACACCAACATACAAGTTGAAGGGAGAAGTGTTGAGGGCCCTATACTTAGATGTGGAGATAGCATCAACAACACTGGGCAACAATCAGATGTGAGCAGTAGAAATGAGGGGATAACTACAGTCAGTGGTCGTAAGGATGCGTGCTGTCATCAACAGAAATAGGGAAGATCTGAGGAGTGATGGATTGTGGGGGAAGAAAATTACTTCGAAGGTGATAAATTTGTATTGTCAATAAGACTTTCACATGAAGATGTTCAGCAGCCACGATGTGGGACTGAGATTCAGGAAAGAGATTAAGGCTAACCATATTTCTCTCCTGAGTCTATTGCATGGACTGACATAAATGTTTGTTGAATTGAACATAAAGATTTAAGAGTCATCATCAAAGGGATAATATCTAAATCCATGAGAATACCTGAGATCACCAAAGGACAGAACGTACAGAGACTGGAAGACCCAGGACAGAATGTAAGAGGCACTCACATTTAGGGGCAGGAAGGGTCAAAGATTCAGCAAATCCCAGCACTAGAATTTGGCAAGAAATGAACAGCATGAGGACAAAGGATTCTAGGACTGAGGACAGTAGATAGCTGAAGTGGTCAACTATAAAGTCAGGCCTCTTAAGGAGAAGAACAAAGTCAGAGGAAGGGTGATAGATCAGAACAGGGAGAGAATAAAGATCACTGTGAAAACAAAGAAGAGTGAGGCAGCAGAAGATTTAAAAAAATAGGACACCGTAATCAGAGAGGAATTTCAGAACGCTTGACAAAGGAGAGAGCAGAGAGATGGATGACAGCAAGACTAAGAGTATGGCCATCCATACAGGGGGATGAGATGGAGTGAACATATAGGCTATGTTAGCCGAGAATCAACGGGGAGGTCTGGGTGTTTGAGGGATATCAACATACATACTAAAGTCCCCACAGATGAGGCAGAGGTTGGAGTGGAACGAAAACTACAGGCCAACTTGTGAGCTCTTAGACAAGTGAAGATACATTACTGAGACGCCAGCAATGACCATGACAAGAATATGGCATGGCAAGAGAGACAGAGTAAACATCAAATGAAGAGTATGACAGTGAAAGAGGGATGGGTCTAGAAGTGGCAAAGACGAGCATGGATTAACAAATCCTTGTTGGATGAAGTATGCATAGTCCTCTTCTTGGCCTAGCATACTCAGGGGTCATGAGAGAAGAAGAGCCAATACTGGAGAAGGTGGCCAGGGTGTAATGTATTCCAGAAGGTTGGTTCCACTAACTTTTCCTCTGATAGGTTTTCCATTCACCTTTTTTCATTTAATCTATAGGCATGTGTGACATTAGAGACTGTTAGAGATTTAAAAAAAAAATTTTAAGAGGAAGAGACTTAACTAGGATCATACCAAAAGAAAAAAAAAAAAGAAACAATACACGAGATTTTCTTCAAGGGTAAAGGGAGGGAAATTTTACTAAAACTTATACATTTAACTAAATTTCTACAAACCTTTTGAGTGAAGAATTGTTGGTGAATGTTGCAAGAAATCCCCAAACTTTTGTAATGTTCCATCTTTTTTCTTAGTGGATGACTTTCTGCTGAGAGTACGCCCCTGATTCTGTAAAGAATAATATGCTTTTCTAGATGACAAAGTAGTAGAAACCTAGTGGGCATACAAACATTTTTATTTTTCAACAATTTACAAAAAGGTAGAAAAGCACTGGGAATTAAATGACTTTAACCTTGCTTCATTTCTTTTCTACTATAGTATAGCAAAACTTTTTTTTTACTCGTTCCAACTCAAAGAAATAACTTATATAACTAAAAACAATAAATACAAAACATTTAGAACTTTGATATTTCCTGTAAGGTCTACTATAAGTAATTTGATGTTTTTTAACAAACTGTTGAGCCTCTATAGTCTATCAATTGTTACATTTAAAAAGGTAAATTGAGAGATAATGGTCCAAGGATGAGTAATTTATTTGTTAAGCTAGCAGTAACCAATAAATTGAATCTATGGCCTCTCAAGAACCAAAGACCCCGAGGTAAAGTTTACTAGCCATCATACAGCTTTGGGAAGTACAAGAGAACAAAGAACAGAGTTGGGAAAGTAGGAAAGATAATGAGTTTGGTTATAGGGTAGACAGCTATCATTGAGGCAGGAACAACATCACTGGTTACAACAAGGAAAGCAGGTTAGCACCCACTTAGGGCTGTCATTAAGGAATGCTCGATTAATTATGGGGCTATGTGCATCCTGAGGACATTGTTAGTGACCCAGGGATAACAGACTTCCTAGCTCCTAGGAGGGTTTGTTAGGGAGATAAGACCCTCCTTAATTGTACAATGTACAATTATACAATTGTACAATGACAGGCAAGGACAGGCAATATATCTCAAATATCAAAAATATATCTCAAAATCAACTTATAGGCTTTTAAAGATAACAAAGAGATGTCCTAGAATTTTCCCAGGGGCTGAAGGTATGGTATGTAACAGTTTTTCCCACTAACTATAACCTTAAACTAACTCAGACAGAAAACTAAATTCTTGAGCTCAACTCAAGGACATAGAAAGGTGGCTTTCTTAGGCAGATGCAGATTCAAATATAAAAATCAATACAACATAAAATCAATTGCATTGTAGAATCAATAGAGTAAAAATCAATAGAGTAGAAACTTGGGTTAACATTAATTTTGATCTTTTCCCAATTTAGATAAATTACAGTTTATCCCAGTCATGGGTAATCATGCTCTCTTTGGAAGCAAGGCCAAGGAAAGGAAATTAAAATGCAGATAAGGCACAGGCCAAATTGGAAGAAGGTAAGCCTTCATTTACTACTTAGTAGAAGACTTTGACTAACCAGATGCCACCAGACAAGAGTAGTAGACAGGCTGTACAGGGATTTAAGCTGGAGACGGAGTTGGTGAAGGCAGGGAGGAACACAAGGGTGGCAAGAGTTGACATGTTAAGTATCAAGTTGCGTATGAAAAGGTATCCTAACCTCTGTTATATATGATCAAGCTTGCTGCCCCCAAGGTATTCCACGTAGAGCTTAAAGGTTAGTGTTGTACATCTTAATAAATTAATATGATTGGGGTTTAAGATAATAACTGATAATGACACTTCATTATCATTTAAAATTTTTGCAAATAAAATTCAAACTAATGGCCACAACTGGAGGGAGGGAAAAAAAAAAAAAAACAACAAACCTTTTGTTCCTTTTTGACAGAACTGCAACCATCTAAACTTGGCAATTTAGTTCTGGGTGTGGTAACATTTTTCTTATTTTCATACTTTACAAAGTTCTGGGGGAAAAAATTACAATATTAATCTATTGATAATGAATTTTTTCTCCAGTGACTTCTTTAAATTTTAAAAAGCCTTTGTTGTCACTTAAGATATTAACTTCAATGTCATAAAGAAAACATAAAATACAAAATCCAAGCCTGCTAAATAGGAAACAATTAGAAGAAAAGGTAACTTTCCTTTTTCAGTCATTCTTCAGTGAATATAATAGCTATCTCACTCTACCCTCAAACCCAATAATTCAGCACTTAAACGTTGTACACCCTCAATTGTCTAAAATAGCCACAAACTACAGATTCTCTTGCTAGGCACACACCCCAAGGAGATGATGGACAAAAAGTTCTCAAAGACAGTAAAATATTTATGGCGGCACTTTTCAGGGTAACAAAGAACTACAAAGTAAATGCCATGGGGAATGGCTAAACAAATCATGTCCTATGAATGTAATGGGATATCACTGTGCTGTAGGAAATGAAAAACATGATGAATATAGAGAGGCATGAGAAGACTTATATGAACTGATGCAAGTAAGCAAAGCCAGGAAAACAATATATATTACCACAATATAAATAGAAAGAACAATCACAAAACAATCAAGACCAAATGTTGTGAAATTGTTAAGAATAAGCTTGACGCTTCTCCCAGTTCCTTTGCAGAGGTCAAGGTCCACTGGTATGGAACGCTGAATACAATGTTACATTTTTTTAGTAGGTGACCTGTTTTGCTAATTCTTCCTCTTAAAAAAATTATTTGTCATAAGGGATGGCTCTTGGAGCAGAAAGGAGAAGAAGAGACACAAGGACATATTTAGATGATAAAGATATCAATAAAAATCTATTTTAGTTTCTTTCTCCCAACCTATTTTATAGTCTTCTTCTCTCCCCCCACAAAAGTGTTAATTTCTGTGGGGGATATCCAGCATAGAGCCCAAGTTGAAGAGGGCTTCACTAAGGATGGTGAGGTCCTCCAGATGTTCTTACTTGCAAATGACACTGGGCTAGGCACATCAAGCCCTAGAAAGTTGAAGAGCTTCTTAGAAGGGAACCATAACCATTCCAAAGAGTTTGGTCCAACTACCCACAAAGAAAAAATTAAGTACATGAGGAATGACTGTAAGTGGGATAAAGAGTACACATAGACCACGTTGGGCCCAGAATTAAACAGGATGAGGATAATGGCCTAGATAGCCTTCACAATACTGCAAAGTTCCTATATTGGCCCCAAACTTCTCTTAGGAACCGAGCCCATCTTTTTAATATCAGTATTCTGTTGGTATTTTTGTAAGGCTGAAAGATATGCAATAGTAGAGTCTTCAAAAAATTAAAAATTACTATCACTGTACTATCAGTACACTCTACCACACACAGAGGTGCACAGTGAGTGGGCATAGACTGGAAGAGATAAGAAAGAAAGAACGTGAAAGAAAAAATGGAGTAAAAGAAGTCACCATGGATAGGTGTGGTCAAAAAGGATGAGCTGGTCCCATGCAAAGCAGAAAGGATAACAGGTGGACAGTCCAAGGACACCAGGGGTATCCTTGCATAGGAAAGGGAAAGCAAAGAAAGCCCTCAATTATGAACCCTTAGACAAGAACCAAAGAGGGCAGGCAGGCAGGCATGGAGATCACAGAACCTCATTTGGGCATACCATAGCTTATTTATTCTTTCTTATCAAATATTGGGCCACTTCTTACTCACATCCATGGCAAGGATCATTAAAGTCTATCATTCTAAATTGGTCCACATAGAGTTCTAAGATAAAAGGGAAATCAGATGTGGAAGGCTATGGCTGGGCCCCTACACATTATCAGGGAAGAAGCATTTCAAAGGAGATCTCTAAGCTGTGGAACAGACAACATTTCAAGCCAGAACATAGGTGACTATTAGACCTGGCCATGTAAGCAGCTACAGCACAAAGGTTTATGCTTCTTTCTTGGAAATATAAGGGAAAGCTTTGCACTGCTGATATGGTGACTAAAAATAACATGAAGACATAAAAACTCCAACATAGTATAGGGAAGGGGAGAAACATCCTTGAGGGCCCCCTGGGTCTAGGCAGGATTCTCTGTGAGGAGCAGGAAGACAAAGGGGAGGACATAGGCTAATCAGAACCAGCATAAGCACCAGGGCTTTCAATGTGTATTCTCACTTTGTGTCTGACAATTGTATTCTTTATGTACCTTTTGCTTGTGTTTGGTTAGTTATTCCTACAATTCTGATACCTGGGTTTAGGGTGGCTGCCAGTAGCCTCTTAAAATATCAGGTCCACCATAAATGAAACTTTTAAATCAAGGATTTTCTGAAATTCATATTTAAAATGTGATTCCAAAGACTTTAAATAGAGCTAAAAATCAGCCAATCCTAGAAAATTCTGAAGAAGGAAAAAGATGATAAATAAATGTTTTTGGAAACTGACTTGTCAGGGAAAGATTTACCTGTTCCATCTCACTACTTTTCCTCTTCCTTGTCTTGGATATCTTAACCGTCACTGGTAAGGAACTACCAGGATGCTTCACTGACATCTTGTTAGGCTGCAGAGGTGTAAACTGGATCTCTAATTCTGATTTTGGAAACCGAGTCGTGTGTTCATTTTCTGTAGATACTTCAGAAGAGTCAAGGACTACAACTGAAACATCCTAGAGTTGAAATGGAAAGACAAAATAAAAAGACAATTTTACAAAGTAATGAATTCATAACTAAATTATACTGGATCACAGTGGTTTTTCCTTCTTGTGATTGTTAAGATATGAATTATATAGACAAAGCTAAATTTAAATGTTAAAAGTGTACTGCCATGGAAGCCTTCAATTCAATTAAACAAACATAAATAAAGCCCATGTGGGTAAAATAAAAAGAGTCATAAAAAATAATAATAAAAATAAAGCGTGAACAAAGAATTATTTTAAGTGTTGGAAGAGATACAAATATTAGTGGTTTCTGTTTAACTTGTATGCAGCAAGAAGGGCATATACACAAATAATTGTAATGCACAATTAAGTACAATAAATAATAAGGGAGGTAGAAACAAAGTGTTATTGAAGCCAGTCAATTTCACCTTTACAGCCTCTCTAAAATATGTCCCCTTCTCCCCTGCAACACTGCTACCCTTCTAGTGCAGGCCCTCATCACCTCATATCTGAACTACATTGTAATAGCTGTTAGGGGGTGTGCCTACCTTAGGTCTCTTCCCCCTCCAATCCATCTTCCATTCAGCCATTATAGTGATTTGCCTAAAGCATTAAGTCCAATCATGGCACACCCCAACCACATCACTACTCAAATTCTGGGGGCTCCCTCTTGCCTCCCTAAAAAAAAACAAAAAAGGCTCTGTTTGGCATTCAAAGCCCTTTATAACCTAAGCCCGTTCTATCTTTCCAATCTTCTTACAACTTACTCCTCAATGCATATTCTTCGATACAGTGACACTGACCTCCTGGCAGTTCCACAAACAAGACACTCCATCTCTTGGCTCTGGTCATTTTCTCTGGCTGTGCCTCATGCCTAGGATACTCTTCATTCTGAATCCTGCCTACTGACTTCCCTGGCTTCTGTTAAGTCCCAACTAAAATCCCACCTTTTATTGGAAGCCTTCCCCTATCTCTCTTAATTCTAGTGCTTTCCCTCTATTAATTTCCTATTTGTCCTATTATGTTAATAATCAATTATAAAGCTAGGATTAAAGCTTTACAGCCCCTATAAGTCAGCCAGTCAGTCTCTGAAAGACAGTGGTGATAGATGAAATTGCCCAGATCCTCTGAGAACGATGAGGTGCTTGGGTCCCTGAATCAACCCCCCTCAAACCTCATCAGGAACATGCTCCTGGATTTGGGGCAAGTCTCCACCCAACTTAGTTCTGTTTAGAAAATAAACAGAATCTAATCTAGGTAAATCCCAGCCCTAAAGTATTAAGCTTAGGCCCTTTCACCCCTCTATTAGTGTTTAGGGAGACACAGCTCATGAAGGAGAAAACTAACCAGAGTGGTCTGGGTAGAGATGGATTCTTTTGTCCAGATTGCTGGAGGCAAAGTCTTATTATGAACTTAAGTACATAGTACTTTAAGTACATAGTACAAAGGAGCAGCTTTAGTCTTTAAGTACATAGTACTTTAAGTACATAGTACAAAGGAGCAGCTTTGTACTAGGGTAGAAGCAGTGGAGACAGAGAAGAAGGGGCAGACAAGATAAATAATACAAAAGTAAAATAGAACATAATAACTGACTAGAAATGAGAAGATAAAAAAGAGGAAAGATTCAAGAATCTGAACATGAGAGTTTGGATTTACACAGGCTTTCTCCCATCTCGGGTGAACAGAGTAATCATGTTGTTTGGCAGAGTAGAGAAAGATAGTAGGGGTCGGGAAAGGTAGAAATTTTGCTAATGCCATGACTGACACCTGATAATAGTGTCTATTTCCTTTCTCCATGAGCTGTATTCCTTCAACACACTGCTAGGGGAATGGCTAGAATAAAAGATGGGTTATTTTCCACGAGCAGAAAGGCTCCCATCTACCTCCCACTCACCACTGAAAAGAATAAAGAAAACAAAAACCCTACGGTAGATATGCTGATTCAAGCAAGACTAATTCTTACACAGTGTTGCCTAATTATTCTGTCACCAAAGGGAAGAAGAGAACTCAAATTAAGAAGTTTCTCTCACTTAAATATGTACATTTCATGTACATTTCAAATCCCATTTGTTTATACAGATGATGGTACTGAGATTGTTTTAGATTTCCTTAACAAATTCATATTTATTTTGTATATATTGACATGCTATACACATATGCTGTGTTCCAACAGAATGTAAAGTCCTTGAGAGTAGGGACTGGTTTGTTTGTGATCTCCAGCACACTACCCCAGAGCCTGACACATAGTAGGCATTTAAATAAATGCTGGTTGATTGAGTGATCTTGTCTACCTAGTGTTTTAAAAAAAGAAACTTTTGTTTAGTCATTAAGAGCAACCTTCTATACATAACTGTTTTCTATTGTACTAGAAACTAGAAGGGCTGGATAGGCCTAGTGTGGATCCCAAGCTCCAAGCTCTTGAATGCACGGACTACTTTTCTTTTTGACTTTTGTTCTCTGGTGCTTAGCACAGTGCCTTGTATGTGGTAAGCACTGACTAAATGCTTACTTAATGAACTGTACTTTGGGTAGTCCATAGGTAGAGGAGTCTAAAATATTAACATGCAAATCCATTACCCTGACTCCTACCCTTTGGTGTCTTTCTAAAAGCCAGAATGTTTTTGTTTATAATCATTTACCATTTTTTGTAAATATGATTCTAAACATTAAACTTAGTCTTTAAAAACTTATTTAATTTTATTATATGGTTATGTATTAGTGTTGACAAAATTATGACTCAGCCAATACTTTGCATATCTGGTTTGTATAACTCTTCTAATAATGAATATAAATACATGTTTTCCATTTAAGATTTTTTGTTACTGCAAGTGCCATCCTCATGCTGTGAATGCAAACAAATTGATATTACTTGCTAGAAAACATAAACACACTGATATCACTCACCAAATATCTAAACATAGCAATATTGATAAATTGGGGCCTTTTCTCCCTAATATTAGAATCCTGTCAGAGTTTTTCCTTCCATCTTGATCTGCGTCAGCATTCCGAAAGGGTAGAATTCTAAGGAAACCATCTAACTGCTTAAAGCAAAGTCTTTATTATCCATTACTCAAAAAAACATGCCTCAAAGACTCTGCAGTAGTAAAATTATTTGGAGACAATAACTGCTTAGAGTTCAGTTCCTACTGATGGTTTTACCTATGCAATCTGCTGCCCTACTCAATTTTGCCTTTTTCCTCTGGGAACATCTATCCATTTCCAAAATCATGTTAATGTTTATCTCAGCCGAAATGAAGTAGTGTTTGGTAGCCCCCTAGTTCCTACAGATATCAGAATTCTACCTTTTAAGCAGAGCCTTTCTATCCTATCTTGTTCATCCCACCTAGCCAATCACTGCCCTCAAATCCCTAAGGAACAGGACAATTGAAATACTACTGATGTGTCTCAGAAATGGGACTGTTTTTGTTTAATAAGGGAAATCTTGTGAGTCATACTAGATGCTACCGCCCTCCCAAGACTTTTGGTAGTTGCCACTCCTCCCTCTCCCAACTAAGTGATCTGAGACCACAGGCCTCTGCACCACCCAGGCAGCTGGCAGAAAACAACTTTTGGGGCTGCCACTCAATCTGGTGCTGCAACCTCCCCTTAATTAGACATTTGATGAGTTTTCAGCCTTAGTCCTTTCCATAATAACTAATGGATACAGCTTAAGGCACAGACGTGGCGAATGTTCCTTCCCCTTTCTAACTCTCCCAACACCTCTATTGACTGCAAATGCTATCTTCCAATAGACCTCATTAAAATACTAAGTTCTGTACGTAGGGCCTTTTTCTTTCCTCCATAGATGTAGTCTTTAGTGTATCATAAAATTATTGATTCAGAAAGCAACTGCTATTAAATATGGAAAGTAATATGGATAAAGGAATCTTTAGGAATAACCTTTATAGTTATTTCCTGTGAACCCCAAAAGTAATCCTAACTCATCTACAGCGAAAAGAGGACACCAAGAGGTCACATGCGAACGATTCTCTTGATTGATCTGTTGGGAGCACTTGGAGCCCACGAGTCAAAATTAGTAGTGAGAGCAGAAGAGGAATGTGGAAAGAAGTAAAGGGAACAGCCCTTCCTTTGCCCTTATCACGTCATCTAATATTTCTGCTTGCCTGCAGCTTGTAGCACTTTGGGTCTATAGCCAACCATTTCTGAAAGTATTAAATATGCCCAACCATGTACAGTTACAACATAAAATTCTAATAAGCACAACAGTCAAAGCAGCCCTGCAGAAAGCTCCAGGCTTTAAACATTCCCAAGGCTATTGATCCTTCATGCCTGCAGTGAGTCTCTTCTTTGTGGTAACAGAAAACAGAAGGTAGGTAGAGGACAGATAACAAGTCCTTCCACTCTTTACATAGCTGGAGATCTACAGGAACAGAAGGTTGCATATTCTGGAAGATTTGGTTATCGAGGGGGTTTGTTTTACTTAATTGTTTTTCTCTGTTAAAAGGAGACATTCTATTTAGATGGAGAAGTGGGGTATATCAAGACATGGTACAAAAGGTTCAAATAAAACTATAAAAAATTAGGTGGCAAACAGGATCATTCCAGGCAGAATTAAATGTGACTTCTGCTAGCCAAGAGGGCCATCTAAACAAATGCAAATAGCTCAACCAGAAAACTACCTTTAAAGTCATACCAGTAATGACCATGAAATTACAGTAAGTAACTTCCACCACCAGACAACTGCACAAAAGTCAATCTTCCAAAGCAATAGGAAGCTGGGTTGCTGGAAAATGCAGCACCCAAGCTCAGGTAAACAAGATGGCAGCCTCACAGTCTACTACAAACAGGGCAGAGACACTCTCCCTCTGAAGGTATGAACAGCAGAAGCCTGCTCCAAGAAATCTCCAGGATTGTGGGGAATCCACAGTAAAGGAACCAGATGAGGTAGCAACTAGTACAGTATGCCTGTAGTCATAGCAGGTCCTTGATCAGGACTCACAGGCCCAGGTCTTTAGCACCTAGTTCTGAAAGAAGAAAACCTCCCTGAAGATCCAGCACCCTAAACTCAAAGATCCAGAGGGCCCTAACTCCAGTAAGTGGAGATCAGCTTAGGAACTCAAGTGATTCAGGTTGAGACCAAGTACTCTCTACTCCAAAGTACAAGCAGAGCCTTGGCACAAAGTCCCAGTGCAAGAACTAAGGTTGGTGAGATGAAGAAGCAAACTGTTGCAAAGAATTAGAATAGATCTGGAGGTGTCCAAAAATCCAAACAGGAAGGAGAAAGTAACTGCAACAACAGCAAGCAGAAACTCAAAGGAAAAAAATGAATTCCCACAAAGACCATGTGAATACCAAGAAGAAATGAAGCAAAAGACAGAAAACAGCCTGCTACAAAAACAAGTGATGTGGAAAGCAGGTCAAGGAGAGATAATTTAAGAATCACTGAACTCCCTAAAAACTGGGATTAAAAAAAAAAGCCTGTACACTGTGTTTCAAGAAAATCATAAAAGAGTACTTCCCATATGTATTAGAATCAAAGAGCAAACCACTTGGTGAAAGAAATGCCAAAAAGAAAGTGCCAGCAAAAGATAAAGACAAAAAAATCCAAAGCTCCCAAGTCCAGAACAAAACACCACAGGCAACCAGAAAGAAAGAATTCAAGAGCCAAGGCACCAGAGCCAGCAGCATATTTGGTAAATCGTTTTTAACATATAAAAATCTGTCTCCTCCTGTACCACCAAAGTTGAGGAGGCATGGTTCTAATTGGTTATGCAGTTGGCATACTAAAGGCTTATTAATAAATCAATATGCTTGGAAGTTAGACCCTTTGTTTCCTCAGTTATTTTATCTTTCATGCATCACAGCAGAAATATATCAAATGAAGAGGAAAAAAAGGAGTGGATGGGGGGACGAATGGTTAAGAGGAAGGGTAATAAGGGGGAAAGAATAGTCACAAGCAAACAGAAAACCCCTTCCTGATCCTGAAGGAGGAACATTAAAAGGAGAAGAAAAAAAAAGCAAAGAGCTGGTAGCAAAGAGGATTTCTATCAACTGAGAAATAGCTGAATTGAGGTATGTGAATGTAAAGGAATATTACTACATCATAAGAAATGATGAAACAAATTATTTCAATGAATTCTGAGAAGCAGGAACGGGTGAAGGGTTAAGTTAATACAATGTCAACAACCATGTGAAGAAAAATAACTTTAAAGGACCAGTTTCCATAGGAACTATAAGAACATTACCCACATCCTGATGGAGAGATGATGGACTCCAGGTGTGGAAGGAGACGCACACTCTTGGATGTGGCCACCGTAGGGTTTGTTTTGTTTGAGTATGCTTATTTGTTACAAGTTTGGTTGTAGTTTTTTAAATCCTGTTTCTGGTTGGGGGAAGGGTTGAAGGAGAGGGGTATTGACAAAGTGAAAGAAAGAGAAGAAAAAAGAGGAAGTCGTTTGAAGCATTTTTAAAAGTGCGGAGTACATAGGGTGGTTAAGAGGGAAGTACAAAAAAGTGGAACAGTTTTGAAGGTGGTGAGTCATTACATACTTCTTTTTAAAAGTGCTATGGAATAAAGTTTCAGTTTTATATAAAATCCTCTTTTTGTGATCTGTGTGGTATATAGTAATGATTTTTTGGTGTTTGTTAAGTTCAGAATTTTTAAAAACAACTTAAAAAAAAGAATTAAATATGACATCTTTTCCCTAAGAATGACAAAGACAGAAAGCTGGGATGAATCTCCACTGGGAATTTCTAAAATTATGGCTGCCCTAGAGGTAAGCTAATAACAAGTTACTCTCCAATTTCAGCTCTCAGTGTTTGACATTAAACCTTATCCAAAATGTACAAAAGAGAAAGGGGGGAAGAACAGAAAAGAGTCTGCATATTGTATTTAATTTACTTCAGCTCCCCAAAAAAGTAACAGATGTACTTTAATTCATACAATAATTGTGTCAGGGGAAATTCTATTAATCTTTTTTTGTAAATAGTTCAGATTTCCAGTGGTTACTGGAGTTCCTTATTTAAGGGAACTCTGTAGAAAGTCGATTGGTAATATTAAGGATACTGCAAATAATTACCTGAAAACTATGTTTTACAAATTTACATCTCTATATATCAGGTTTGCTTATATTGACATATGCTCATGCTTTTGGGGGCAAGTTAATGGTAAGTTTTGCACATATCTATGAGAATAGTTTAATATCTTATCCAATGGTTAAATATTCTTTCAATAGAAAATAAACTGGGTATTGCTCAAATCAAGTTTTAAAGAATAATTTTTTAAATGCGTGCCACTGATGATAATGCCATCAAATTCATTACTTGTAGAACAATGGACCCACCTCTGTTTCAGTCACAGAGAGCTCATCACTTAAGCGGGGCACTGATGACATCTCCCTCTTGACTGTGTTAGAATTGGGAGGAAGAACATTTCCAGACTTACAACTATTGGGAGGAAGAGTATTTCCAGACTTGCTATCGGGAAGAAGAGTATTTCCAGACTTGTTGCTATTGGAAGGAAGAGTTTTTCCAGACTTGCTGCTATCCGGATTTTGCTTGTCCTTTTCCTTAAAGCAGAAGATTAACCTGAGTTATGAAACTTTGAAAAATATTTTAAATAGTCCTTTATCAGGAATATAAACCCCATGCTGGTTGGTAGAAATTGTAAACTGGATTAAAGTACACAAATGAAGCATTGACCTTCCTCCAACCCTTAAATGACTTGCTTAGTCTCGCGGCTACCATTCTCCCAGTCCTCAAGGCTCAAACTTCAGTGTCATCTTGAATTTTAAGTCCTATAAATTCCACTTTTATGGTGTTTTCACATTCTTTTTTTCCCATTCTATTTCACTTCATGCTGCATGAGTCTAGGGCCTTATTAACTCATGTCTGGATGATAGTAATCATCTCCTAATTCATTTTTCTCCTATGATCTTTCCTGCAGGATCTATTTCCATGTACCCTGAGTACTCTGTTCTTCCATATAGACCTTCTGTCCCTCAACTGACATCCTTAATATCTATACCAATGAACAGAGCACCCACATAATGAAAAACTATAACTCTTGGAAGTCACTTTGCATAATTACTTTTCAGTGTATATCTAACACACACACACACACACACACACACACACACTTCAATTTCAAAAAAGTTAGGGGGTGAAATGTTTATTGAGCCAAACATGTATTGTGAAGATAAAGCTATTAACTCCCCAGTTTATGGTGAATGAGAATGTTAGGAAAATGTCTTGCTATACTCACCGAAACATAAAAACATCTTTCTCTCAAGGGTAGCAGAAATCTCGCTATCATTCAGACTGACTCAGATTTTGATGATCTATATGTTCTCACCTCACCCTAGCTGCTTACCCTTCTGATTGGAGGGCTTGAGGGAGGAGCAATAATTTCTTCCAAAAGCCTTTTATAGAGGGCTCACAACTTTTCAGGTAACCCCATTTTGCATAAGCAGCTCTCAAATCCACAGAACACCATGGAGCAGTCCCACCATTTTTTAGCTCTTTTTGTAGGTTGTCCTCCCCTATTAAATTGTAAGCTCTTTGAAGGCAGGGGCTGTCTTTTTCTTATTTGTATCCCCAGTTTTTAGCACAGTGCCTAGCACATAGTAGGTGCTTAATGAATGTTTGTTGAATTTAAGTCACAACTGAAACTAGGCTTTGTGTGAGTTAAGTACTAAAATGGGGGCAAGCCCCTTCCCCTCTCAGCTCCTCAACCATCACAGTTAGGAAACATTGTTCCCTGAATTATTTTTTTATTTCCTCAAAAAAAAAAGGTCTCAGGATTACTTTCTCCACTCAAAACATAGTTAATAGCTCTTATTAAACTATAAATGTGTGAGGAGAATATTGTATCTGTGAAAACATGACTGCTGCAGTTGTCTATTATTTTCAGTCATGTCTGACTCTTCATGATCCCACATTTGGGGTTTTCTTGGCAAAGATACTGGAGTGGTTTGGAATTTCCTTCTCCAGATCATTTTACAAATGAGGAAACTGAGGCAACAGGATGACTTGCCCAGGGTCACACAGCTAGTACATGTCTAAGGCCAGAACTGAACTCAGCAATCTACCCATAGTGCCACCTGGCTATTTTCTCATGAAAACATGATAAGATTACATAACCAAAATTTTCATTATTGCTGTTATTCTGAATAATATGTTAAGTGCCAGTGTCACAAAGGATTAGGAAAAAAAACAGATTTTTTAACTCCATTCCTGAATTGTTGCATACCTATTGCATAGAAATTAGAATTCAGTTACTTGACAGTTAGGAAGAAAAGAATAAGGCTATAGCCAATTAACTGATATTCATGAAACAATTTCACTACTTTATAGGCACACTCAAGCTGTATTGGAAAAAATACAGTAACATTTAAAATTCCAGCCATCAAAATTTATATCAAATTATATCCTAACACTGGTTTTTTGTGGTCATCATTCAATTGTATTTCAATAAACACCTTTTTAAAAAACTTTTTTTAAAAAAATTCCAACTCCAGCTTACCTGTATGTTAGCAGACGACTGTTTCCCTGTGTTTATCTCTACATCAGATGTAGTCAAAGCTGTTACTTGCAAAGCATTAGAATTCTCATAACTCAATTCTTTAAACTTTTTAATACTGTCTTCTTTCTCAGCTAACAGTGTCTTCGATTCTTTTATTGTATGCTTATAATCCTATATTTAAAACATGATTATACAGATAAATTAATTCAAAGCTAAATCGTGTTGAGATATCTTTATACATCAGAATGTTTTAAAATTGAAGAAAGCCATATATAGCTATTTCCTTCATTTTTATATTTTAAAAATAACTTCATGGTACCAAAAGGTATTTCACAATAAAAACAGAATAGTGTTTCCCTAGAGAACTCAAATAACCTATCCAGATGCAAAAAAAATTTCAATGAGTATTGCATCAGAGTGAAGTTGTTTTAGTTGTATGCTAATTTCTCATCTTTATCCTTACTTCTAATTATCTCTAATAGGTCAATAGCCCAAATACACTCAGATAATGTATTTAAATCTATTACTATTCATTTCCTTTAGATTATGGCAGGAGTTCTTAACAGAGGGTCAATGATCTTTGGCTAGATTTGGGAGGGGACAGAGAGGAGCATCTGTGAACTTAGATGAGAAAAATGTTGTGTTTTTCTTTTCACTAACTTGTGACTGAAATTTTGTTTTTCTTTCAAATTATGTGTACAGGCAACAAACATTATTTCCAAAAAAGAACCATAGGCTTCACCAGTCTGCCAAAGGGGATGGCGACACACATAAAGGCTAAGAACCCCTGCATTTATGTGTAATCACTTTCATTTTCTGTGATTCTGTTTAGTACTTGTCAAAAATGGAACTGATTACATCTTAGATGTCTGAAAAGGATTCATTAATCTCTCCATTAACTTAGAAGACAGATCAAAATCAACATCTAATCATATTATACAGAAAATTATATCTAAACTTATTTAACTGACTAAAAGAAAAGGTAATAGGAATCGAAGAATATCTCTCCACACTGCAGATTATCAGGGACGATGAAGTGTTCCTTTAAAAGCTGGAAGGGATCGAGTGTTAAAACCAAGATCCAAAAGAATCTGAAGAGGCAGAGGTGGACCCTGACCTTCATCAGGAAGTTGGAGGTTGAAAAACGTCCAGCGAAGGAGGAAGGGAAGAAAGACCACTTAACACTTGGAGATAACAAACACATATGAAACGTTTTCTGAAAATGAAAGACTGAGAGGAACTGAGGAAGCAGCCGATATTGATCCTCTGGGGAATGATAAAGAGCCAAATGATAAGAGCCATCAGGTGAGCGTCATCCAGGAAGGATCAAAAGAAGAGGCCTAGTGGTTGGTAATGCTCTTCTGAAGGAATGGATTGACTTGAGATGGGTGGATGACAGTTACTTGTTGATAACAGCAAGGAGGTCTGCTATCTCCTGGGTCAGAAAAATCAGGCCCTAGAGCAGCTGGTAAGACTTATGAAAGTGGATGATTAACACGCAGTTCCTACTGTTGTTGTTTGTCCTTTGTTTTTGAAGAGGAATGATGACATCCCAAGGTGATATTGACTTGCAAGTGAATTGGATTTAAGTGAGGCAGAATTGCACAGTCATCAGCCTCACTCTCCCTTCCAGAGTCATCAAAGCCCAGTAGCAAGACAAAAGTCAAGACTACTGTTGATGGGCTGGGATGCAGTGGATGACCTTGGCATCTTCCATATCTGACCAAGCTCTAAGTGCTCTACAGCGCCTGCTTCAGCCACCTTCTTTCGTGGCCAATGGAACAAATTGTTCTTGTTCATCCATTCCACCAGGGAAGACTTCACATGCTTGGGGAAGACATCCTGCTAACTCACCAATGGGTCTTAGGCCTGTTGGTTACCCCCAACCTGCCAAGATGGTTTACCAGGTGTAGCCACTGAACATGCTACAGCTTCTTGGAGCCACGGGTGAGAGTTGGGTGGCAGATAAATACTAAAGGGGGATGAGCAGCCCTAAAAAAGGCTGGGCAAGCCCTTGCACCAGAGGTGCTAGTCCTCCCTGAATACTTATATGCCCAGTTCATAGTCAAATGGTGCTGTAATAGGAAAGAACTTCAATAAGTAGGAGAAAAGTCTTTCCTGTCACCAACTCTACTAATTAGAATTGAGGGGTAGGTAGGTGGGCTTTTCCTTTTTCCATCTGCTATTCCAAACAACTAAACAGTAATCTTGTGATGACTGTTAATTTATGACATCATCAAGGATGGCTGAGAAGGAAAGTTCTTTTTTTTTTAAATTTTTCTTTTTTTAACTTTTTTTTTTTTAATTTTTAGTTTTAGTTTGCAACACATGGTTATACATAATTTTGAGTTCCAAATTTTCTTCCCTCCCTCCCCCCATGCCCTCCCCAAGATGGCATGGAATCCCATATAACTTCCATGTATAACTTGGCATTGAATTAATTTACACACTAGTCAAGTTGTGGAGAAGAATTATGATCAATGGAATGAATCATGAGAAAGAAAAAACAGAATTAAAAAAAACACAACCCAACAACAAATACAAGAGAAAAAAAAACGGAGTGGGGAGAAAAAGGCGAGCATCTCGATCTGCATGCATACTTCATGGTTCTTTCTCTGTATGTAGATAGCATTCTCCATCGTGAGTCCTTTGGAGCTGTCTCTGCATATTGTGTTGCTGAGAAGAGCAAAGTCTGTCAGGGTTAGTCATCACAGAATGCATATATCTGTAGTTGTGTATAACGTTCTCCTGGCTCTGCTCCGCTCACTGAGTATTATGTCGTGTAAGTTCTTCCAGGCTGTTACGAAAGTCCGTATCATCCCCGTTTCTTATAGCACAATAGTATTCCATTCCCTTCATATACCACAGCTTGTTCAGCCGTTCCCCAATTGATGGGCATCCCCTTGATTTCCAATTCTTAGCTACTACAAAGAGAGCCGCTATAAATATTTTTGTGCATATGGGTCCTTTTCCCACTTGTGTGATCTCTTTGGGATACAACCCTAGGAGTGGTATTGCTGGGTCAAAGGGTATGAACATTTTTATAACCCTTTGGGCATAATTCCAAATTGCTCTCCAAAATGGCTGGATCAGTTCACAATTCCACCAGCAATGTAACAATGTTCCAATTTTCCCACATCCTCTCCAGCATTTATCATTTTCCTGTTTTGTTATTTTAGCCAATCTGACAGGAGAGAGATGGTATCTAAGA
>CM053624.1:64184090-64214645 GCA_028646595.1 Phalanger gymnotis
GGGTTTATTTTATATCCTGCAACTTTGCTAAACTTGTTTATTATTTCAAGTAGTTTTTTACTTGATTCCCTAGGATTCTCTAAGTAAATCATCATATCATCTGCAAAAAGTGATAATTTAGCTTCTTCTTTGCCTATTCTAATTCCAAGAAGGAATGTTCTTAACAGCTAAGTTAGGAGAATAGGAAAACAACGCTGTACTAGCAACTATAACTGCTCTATTAGGCAGCTTTACTTGGCAATTTTGAGGAAATGTATTTTTTTAAGGTTGGAGTGTGTGGGGGGTCATGCCTGTCAAGTCAAAACAAAGCTTAACAATAAAAAGGATTTTTGAACTTTTAGTTGAGCCATTCATCCTTCTGATTTAGTCTATCTCTCTTCTGCCACTGCCAAGCTCTTAGAAATCAGTTCCTATTCTGGTTGCCTCTATTTACTTAAACCTTTTAAAAAGTGAAATAACAGTGGACTTAATATAATAGAAAATAAAACTGTACACATTGTAGAACAGCAAGATATATGATTGTTAAAAAAAAAAACTGAAGACAATTTTAAAGAAACCTGGGAAGATGTGTGAAAACCGATGCAAAGTGAAGTGAACAAAAGCAGCACAATTTATACTATATAACATCCACACTGTAAAATATGAACAATTTTTTTAAATATTAAGAACTCTGATCAATGCAGTGGGGAGGAAGGGGAGAAAAAATAAGTGTTGAACTGAAAAAATAAAATTTAAATTTTACAAATAGTAAAAATAAAATGTATTAAAAAAAACCCTTTAAAATAACTGAATAATCTACACCATTGGAAAATACAACCTAAGAAATAGCTCTCAGAAGGATCAAAGAACATGCAGAAAATCTCAGGAAACAAGGGAAATTCCAGAAATTGAAAAATGACATTTACAGAATTAAGAAAAGCAAACTATCAATTTTTTACAGACAATAATAGATCACATTTATATAGCATTTTAAGATGACAAAGTTTTTTACATGCATTTACATCTTATTTGACAATGACAAGCACACTGTGAATAGGCAGTATAGTAATTACAATGAAATCAAAGCTAGTCTGATTCTATTCCAAGGCTCTTTCTCCTATAGGAACCTAACATTTCAAATTCTTTATAGTACTCTGAAATGCAACAAGCTTTATAAATTAAGAAATATGATTCCTGTGTTCCAAAGTAAATCAAAAGATGAAGAAAACAGCCTTCCACTAACCTCTCCAGGGTCCTCTGATTTTGTCCTTTTCAGCAGCTCAATTTCCTTATCTTTCTGCGTGTTACTAGAGACTAGTGCTTTGAGCTGTACTTCTAAGGCCAAAACCAGCTGATCTCTTTCTTCTCGCCATTTCTGTAGGTCATCATCTTTCTTTGCTAGCTGTGCATTAAGCCTTTCCTAAACAATTAACAAAAAAAGAAAAAAAAAGGAAAATCATGAAAAAAAAAAAGCCATGGAATAACCAGAACCTGAGGAAATTTTATTAAAGGATTCCTGTTGAATGCTTACTCTGAACAAATCCAGTTTTATGACTAAAGGATCCATAAAATAAAATGGTAAAGTATATGCATGTTGTCATTATGAAAGCATCAAGAGAGTGCACTAAATTACTATTTTTGGCAATATTTTACAGTTTTAGACAAAATAATGCCCCAATTTTCAAAATGTGTTCTAAAAACTGAATAAAGTCAAAACCATTCTTTTGATTTTCTAACAAAACTGCATGAAATTAAAATCCTGTAGTTTACTGTGAATTCCAATATTATCAATGCTGCAAGGTCTTGTGTAATTCTAATTGTGGCGCCATCATATTTAAATTGTTTTAATCTTGATGCTTTTAATATTTTATTCGATATTATAAAATAAAAAAAAGATATATGGTTTTGGGGTCAGGATAGAACAAAGGGTAGGGCCATGACCAAATTATCCTGACACTTCTCCTCATCCATCATTTGGAGGTTGGATATCCTTGAATTATTAATACCTGGTTCCATCTACCACATCAAAGTGCTGTGTTATTGGAAACTACTTCATAAACCTATGCTATGGAAAGTGAGTTATTTTAAAAAGAACAAGAATCTTGATCATCTGTAGAGCTACACAAATTAAATGTTTATAATTCCTAGTGGTTTTGTTTTTAGCCCTGCAGGCAATAATGCCAAATGCTAGATAGAGGTTTAAAAAAAAACTCGTTAATGATCAGGTAGGAACTTAATGTTTATTGGATGATAACTGATAGACAATTTAGTCATCTCTTAGGATCGAATTTCTTAATCTATAAAACGAGAGAATTAAACTACATGATCTCCAAAGTCTATTCCAATTTTAAATGCCTATGATTTATAATCTTACTCTATTTAGTAAGGTAAAAAAATGTAAATAATAAAATTCTCCAACTATATTGTAAACTTCTTGGGTGCAAATTCCTTAAGTAGAGGGACGAAATCTTTTATGGTCAAATAATGGGCTTTGGGTGCTGGGTGAAGAACTCAAAAGAAGCACAGCCAGACAATCAAACCAATCCTACAGCTTTAGATAATCAGTAAAGGAGGGAAGGGTGTGGAAGTGGGGGAAGGGTGTTGGTAAAAACCATATTGGAAAAGAAGGGCCATTGGACAGATAGTATCCTGCCTGAAAGCACCGCCAACTGATAGTCACCCCCTAAGAGGGCAAAAATGGATTATAATGTTACGCACAGTAACTGAAAAGAACAGGGAAATTGAGACCAGCATCAGGTAATTAGTAATAAAACATGCTTCCCTCTTCTGAGTAGAAAGTTGGATAAAGCTTTCCATACGCGTAGACACCTACCTTTCTAATGAGGCGGGAAGGGTGTTTTTTTTAAGTAATCATATAATGTTGGCTTTAATTTCCATATCTTTTTCATGTACATTAATGTACTCATTGTATATATGAGCAGCTAGGTGGTGCAGTGGATAGAGTGCTGGGCCTGGAGTCAGGTCTGGCCTCAGATACTCACTATCTATGTGAATGAATGTCCCCGAGAAAAGTCACATAGTGATGTCGTTTTGATACTCTTCCAGAACAATGGACTACAACTAACCAATGATTGACCCTGGACAAGTTGCTTCACCCTGTTTACCTCAGTTTCCTCCTCTGTAAAATGAGCTGAAGAAGGAAATGGCAAACCACTCCAATATCTTTGCCAAGAAAACCCCAAATGGGGTCATGAAGAAATGACCAAACGGCAACAGTCATTACATATATATATATAGTTATCCTGGTTGCATCGACAATGTGTTAGTGTCCCCATAAATTCTCCAATAATAACTATTTTCCAACTTTTATCTTCTTTGCCAATTTGATGGATGCAAGGTTTGAAAGCTCACATTAATTTTTAAATTTTCATTTCTTTCAGGTTATCTGGAATATTTCTTTTATATAGTAGTAGAAGTTTGCAATTTCTTTTAAAATTGTTCATTTTTTATTGCTTATCTATGGTCCTTTGTTTTATTTATAATATATATGTGTGTATAGATATGTAAATGTGTATATGTTTGAGTGTTAATCTTAGACTTTTATCAAAGATAACTGATGCAAAGATTTTCCTAGCTCTCAGCACCTTCTCTTATTATAGGTGGATTAATTTTGTTCATGAAAAAGTTTTTTAACTTTGCGTATCCAAAATAATCTATTTTGCCCATTTTTAATCTTTCCTATTAATTTTTTGGTCAAGAATTTCCCCCCAATCATATTGGAAGGTGTCTTCTTTTATTCACCTTTAATGTTTTTACTTTGTGACGTATTAGGTTGAATAGTCATTTGGAATCCATTGTGGCACAAGCTATAAGTTGCTGTTCTTAACCTAATTTATTCCAAATTACATTCCAGTTTTCCCAAAAGTTCTTGCTAAACAAAGAGCAGTAACCCTTTTCCCAATAGCTAATGTTCTTTAGTCTATCAACCTGTAGGCTACTGTGTTTGATAGTTCCTGAATCATATTTACCTAGTGTGCGCCACTAATCATTTTTCTTTTTGTTAAACAGTATCAGAGAGTTTTGATGATTACTGTTTTTTTTAACAGTTTGAAATCTTAATCTCCTTATTTTACAGATGATCTTTTCAACAAGGCTAGTGTATGATCTGAAATTGGTATGCTCTGTTTTTATCAAGGTTGGGCTCAAAACTGCTAGGAACCTAAATAAATACTATTTTCCCTGCCATGCAGTTCATTTAAACAATTTTATATTATTACCATTTTCTAAGAAAATGAAATATTTATAACAGCACATTCTGTGGAAATGAAATACTGGGAAGTGGGTAGGACTGGGAGATATGGATAAACTTTTGTACATAAAACATGTGGAGATGGTGAGTCAGCCTTGCAGCGAAGACAATATGAGGTCAAGTTCCACCTTTACTTACCTATATAACCCAAAGCAAGCCACTTAATCTCCAAATACAGCAAGCAAGTCTCTAAGATTACATAAAATGTAGACCTATATTGGTAGAGGGAATTTCCCTATCAGGAGTTCCAACATCAATGAAATCACAGAAGATGAAGAAGGAACAAGGAAGAGAAGTAGGGGGTGGGGAACTAGAAGGAGGGGGAGGGGAAGAGGAAGGAGGGAGGAAAAGGGAAGGAAAAAAGGGAAAAGGGAAAGAGGAGGTAAGGAGCAGGTAGAGGATAAGGAAGGGACAGGGATGAAAAGGAACAGGTAGAAGAGGAGATAGCAGTGGAAGGAGGAGGGGGAGGAGGAAGAGGGAAAAGAGGACGGGGAGGAGGAAGAAGAACAAGATGTAAGGAACAATTAATATGATAAATTCAGAGAAACATGGGAAAACTTGGATGTACTGACACAGATCAAGGAAAGTAGAACCAAGAGAATAGTATGTACCATGAGTATAATCAAAGTCAAAACCAACCTTGGTCCCAGAAAAAAGAAAAAAGGAAATATATTTCCCTCCTCTAGACCAAGAAGTAGGGAACTAAACGAATGGAATGAAGCACATGTCAGATGTAGTCAGTTGTTTTTGCCTTAATTTTTCTGTTAGAAGGCAGGATTCAAGGAGAGGATGCATATTGGGAAATGGATCTGATGTATGAAAAAAAGTAGAGGGCAGAGTTGTGTTAAATAGAAACCTGCTTCAGAATCGGAAAATGTGCATGTCCCACATCTGCCATATACTGTTTGACTTATGTGGAACTTAACCTTTCCGGGGTTTAGATGATTAATTCTGTAAGAAGAAAAAGCAAAGTTTATTTTGTCATCATGCCTAGGTGGGAGTTAATTCAGAAAAAGTTCATTACACCAATTAAGGAAAAAAGTCATTAAATAAGGGGCAGGGATAGGAGGAAAGAAGAGTTAAACAGTTTTAATAACAAAGAAGAAAAACTCCAGACTAATTTCTTGTAAAACTATCAAAATGCCAAATATAACTAACAAGTTACCAAAGCAAAGAATAAATCAGAGATTTTCCATTTGAAGTTGTTTCCAATGATTACTTTCTGGCTATTCTGGGACCAATGTTGAATTCTTGTTACTTTTATAGGCAGTTTCTCAGATAAAGGTCTCATATCTCCAATATACAGAGAACTTTGTCAAATTTATAAGAATGAGTCATTCTCCAATTGATAAATTGTCAAAGGACATGAAAAGGCAGTTTTTCAAAGAAGAAATCAAAGCTATATATAGGCACATGAAAAAAATGCCCAAATTATGACTGATCAGAGAAATACAAATTAAAATAACTGAGATATCATCTTCTGCCTATCATGTTGGCTAAAAGGATGGAAATGGAAAATGACAAATATTGGAGGGGATGTAGAAAAATTGGGACACTAATACACTGTTGGTAGAATTGTAAACTGATTCAACCACTTTGGAGAGCAATCTGGAGTTATGGCCAAAGAATTATAAAACTGTGTATACCCTGTGATTCAGCAATACCACTATTAGGCCTATTTCCCAAGGTGATCAGGGAAAAAAGAAAAGAACCTATGTTTTAAAATATTTATAGAAACTCTCTTTGTGGTGACAAAAAACTGGAAATCGAGAGGATGCCCATCTACTAGACAAGTTGTGGTATATCATTGTAATGGAATACTACTGTGCTATAAGAAATGATGAGCAGGTTGACTTTTTCTTAAAAACATGAAAGACTATATGAAATAATGAAGAGTGAAATGAGCAGAACCAAGAGAACATTGGACATAGTAGCTGCAATAGTGTTTGAAGAATTATTGTGAATGACTAAGCTATTCTGCGTATTATAAATATTGAAATCAACTATAATAGACCTATACAGGAAGATGCTTTCCACTTCCAGAGAAAGAACTGATCCACAAAAATATACATCCTATGTTTTTACACCATATATGCATGTACGTATGTGTATATCTATTTATATGTATATATACATATGTATACATGGATCTGAATACAGATCTAGATATAGATAAGTATATCTATGTCAAATGGTGGCCTTCTCTGTGCAGAGTAGGGAGGGAGGGAGACAGTTGAGAACTTAAAATGTTACCCCCCAAAAAAAATTTTACAAAAGACTATTAGCTGTTTAAAAAAAATGTGATGATGATTAAAAGAGAAACAATTTAAAAGCAAAGTGGCTCAGAAACAATCTGAGTAAAAGCTGCTCCAAGTTTTAAAGTAGTGGCAACACCTCATAGTCCATCCTCCATGTTAATATAAATGGTGTCATAAAGTATAATCAATTCAAAAAGTAAGATCAGAAACACTTCACCTTAAGTTGTGGTTCACTTAGGGGAGATATTACTTAAAGAATACAAAAGACTATTAAGAAGCTTTCAAACTAAACAGCAAAGTTTTCTGGAGAGCTAGGCAGTTATCTAAATTCTTCTGGAGCGAAAAAGATTAGGGCAGGCACAAAGAGCTTCATTTTAAGCTCTGACAAAAAAAGGTCACCTACAAATAGACAATAAATACACAATACACAATAAATACAAGGAAAAATGAAAATAAGAATCAATGGGAGAAATTTAACAAAGCAAAGACTATGAAAAAGGAGGAAAAATTGATTTTAAAACTGTATAAGGAAAATGTACAGTGGCCTATATTTTCTATTTTTTTTCTACTCATTAAAATTTTTACTAGAATGAAAGAGTATGTAAGGGTTCTTTTTTCTCAAATAAGCATTCTATCTGCACAAATTTTACTTTCTCTTACTACTGTAGAGACAGTAAAGCCATTTAGCTATCGCACTGGAGCTTTGTTCAAATCCAGTTGTGTATCCTACAAGGGCAACCATGGCAATAGGGAAAATTCTGTACTCTGGGTAGTTCTTAGAAGCTCAGGTCAAAGTGAAAATCACACTTTCTTTTAAAGTCTCTCTTAGGTAGTTCTCATATTCTGTTTTGTATTATATGTGCCTTTGTGGTGTCTCACCTTTCTCTAGGACCTACCTTCCCTAGAGGTGGCCATACTCACCTTTGTATCCCCTTCAATATCTAGCACCCACCAATAAATGTCAGAATGGACTAAACTGTCTCACAGCTTTAGGAACAGAAGGATTCTGTGTAAAAGGAAATTCTCCCCCAAGGAGAATCCTGAGGAAACAGAGGAAGTTGGCTTTTTTCTATTTTTATAATAAAGTCACTGCATGACTATAGCATAAATCTATCAAAGCCAGAAGAAAGGCGGTGTTTGATAGTACTGACAGATTTCTGGCCACATTTGTTATTCGCCAACACCCAAATGATCTCTCTACCACATGTCAGATATTTTTTGGCTTCCTTCTATTTTAAGTGATCGCATCTTCTATGAGTAAAGGAATCTGTTTTCTTGCTTTTCTGTGTAAAGTGTCTCACCTGGACATAAAACAAAGGCCTCCATAGCCCATAGTCCCTCTTCCTTCCTTGCCATAGTCTCAAAATATCGTCTGAGGTCCATGCCCCAGAAGGTGAGTGGGCTCTTCTCTTTGCCTGAGGAAAACTAAGAATCTAGGAAGGGAACGGAGAAAATACCTTTTCCAAATTAATTCATGCCCTAGGGGCTGGGATGAAGGGTAAATAAAGCAAGCAAAGGCTCTCCAAGTCTCGCACCTACCACTTCATTATGAAGTTGTAAACAACGAGCTCGATCTTCAACATATTTTTTCATTTCTCTGTTGCGACAGTTCTCAGCTTCTTTAGCTTGAGTGATAAGCATTGTTTTTTCTTCTAACCATTTCTTTCTGTCACCTTGATGTTTCTGTTCTGATTCCTATATACAAAAAAAATTAAGGGGAGGAAAATTTCTAGAATATTTTACACATAGAAGGTTTGCAAAAGTTCCTTCACTGAAGATCTTTTCAAAAACAAAGCCTATAATTCTACAAATTAAGAAGGTTTCCTGGAAGGAGCAGAATGGACTAATTTCTGGAGGTCTCTTCTATTTGGGATTAGTCACAAAATATTCAAATATTCCTTAATTTAGGAATGTTAAGTATAGAAGAATTCTAAGAGAAACATGCCTAAAATAATATAAAGAATATCAATGTTGGAAAGGATCTTAGGAATCTACTTTTAAGATGACATTTAAGGAGAGCCAGAGAATTGATATAACATTTGGTAAATCCCATGAAAGGAATTAGTCATCTAGTATTCAGGCCCTGATGAACAATTCTATGTTGTTGTTTTTTTAAATAAAAATATCAATATAACAGAAATTCAATTTTCATAGATGTCATTTTTCTCAACCTAATTTCCCTAGAGAAATTTTAAGTTTTAAAAATACTGTTAGAAATAAAAAGGAATGTGTGACCAATACGTAAATGGAAGAAACGCCAATATCCAGTGAAGGAAGAAAATCTCAACTTGCAGAAGCCAATGACTTACTTGCTGCACATTTGATTTCCATGGCACAAAACTTTGTTTTAGTAAAGAATCTCTACCATTTAGCTTTCACGAGTACAAAATCAAATACACATAACTATAAATATATACATACATACATATATACATATATACATACACACACGTATGATTATGTGTGTGTGTATATGCATATACACACACGCATGTAACATGCCCGTTTCTCCTGAGTTATAGTAGGTGGCAGGTAATTCACTAACTCAGTCATCTTAAGTTGACTAGTCTATTGTATTTACACACAATTAGAACTTAAGATCAAATAAAGAGAATATTACCTGTAACTCTTCTTGTAGCTGATTGAGCTTTTCACTAAATATATCTTTGTCATTCTTATCACTTGGATTTGAGTTTTGTGAATCTTGATGATCGATTTTAGCCTCCAGATTCTTGTATTTCTCCTTCCATTCTTCCAACTCTAGTGATAAACATAAGTGGACCAAGAGAAGGTAGAACATGAAAAAGAAATTTGAAAAACATAAAATGCCACACAGGTATTTTTTTTACTTTCATTTGTGTTTTGGTCCAGATCTATGATTTCATTATTATAGGGGAACTCCTTGTGGGAAAATTCCCTCTACCATGTAAATCAGTAATTCATCTGGAATTGATATTCAGAGTTGCCTGGAACATCTAAAAGTTGAGACTTCAAAATGATAACACAGCAATCATTGAGGGAACAGATTTTGAAATTTTTGATCATGTTACATTTATTTTTCTTTCAAATTGATTGTAGAATTTTTTCTTTGTGAGGGGGTGGGAATAGGGCAACAATGGGGTTATATTTGTTGGAGGTGCACTAGGATTGGGGAGGTTATTTGGCAAAACATTACATGAAAGCAAATGGCTTTTATTTTGTTTGTGATGATTTAGTAAAGATATTATTATATGTGAAAAAAAAAAGTTGTGGCTTGCCCACAGTCTAATATGTATTTAACTAGTAAGTGTCAGAGGCAGGATCTGAGTCCATGTCATCTTGGCTCCAAGACTGTACTTCTATCTACCCTCCATATGGTTGTCATATAGTACACTACTTATTACTGAATGTAGTAATGTGCCTAAATAACTACTCCATGTGCTCAGCAGACTAGGCCAATTCTGATGATGCTAAGACACTGGACAGGATGTCTAGCAATAAAATGTCTGGAGTATTGCTAAGATGCAAGGCTATGAGTGGGCAGAAAGGGGAGATTCAGCAGTTACCAACCTATGGTGTTCTTAACTACCCTGCAAAAAGAGCACGCTGTGCTCAATACACGACAGAAATACAAATGTTGCACACTCAATGCAAGTAAGCCACTGCACAATTTTCCTTACTCTCCATAATGGTTGAGATTTTTCGACCACGTTTCTTGACAAGATAGAATCTGAGACTGATTCTAGCAAGATGAAATTCAGTAAGGATACGTGTCAGGTCTTTGGCTTGGCACCCAAAAAGTCAACTTTACCAGATAGGGGAGATGGCAATTGTTCTGAAAAAGATTTGAGGGTTTTTGAAGACTTCAAGAACATGAGTCAGCAGTGTGATGGGATGGTCAAAAGGGCTGCACAAGAGTGGCAGAGCATCCAGGGGCACGAAGGAATAGAATACAGTGCCCCTTGTACTCTGCCCTTGGCAGACTTCAACTAGAGTGATGTCCTGGGCACCACAGTTTAAGAAAGGAATTGATAAGGAGAAGACCATCCAGAGGAGCTTAACGGGATGATGAAGGGCCTGAAATACATAACATGTGGGGATCACTTGAAGGAAATGAGCATGTTTAGCCTAGAGAAGAGAATATTTAGGAGGTCCACGATGGTTCTAGACTTGCTCTAATTTGTCCCCAGAGGGCAGAACCAGCAGCAATGGGGTAGAAGTTGCCAAGAAGTCAATTTAGACTTGTTACTTGTTAGGAAAAACTTCCTAATAATTAGAGCTAACCACAAGTGTAACAGAATGCCTCAAGAAGTTTTCTAGCAGAGGCTGGATAATCCTAGGTCTGGTATGTCATAGTGGGAATTCCTTTGGTGTACAGGACGGACTAGAAGGTCAATGAGGTCTCTTCTAACTCAAATCTTGTGATTCTGTGTCCAAATTCCCTCTAAGTCTTCCAGCTTTATCTACATATGTTTGTACTATTTTCTGTACTTATTACATATATAACTGTATTTATAAAAAAACAGAAAAAGAAATTTAAGAAGAAATAGGAAAATCAAAGCTGTATATCTGACATATTTCAAACCATTTAAGACTAAGACACACGCATGAGCGCACGCACACACACACACACACACATTTTTCTTTTTACCAGAAGTCAGCTTTATAACTTCTTCTGCTTTGGCCTCAAGCATTTCCTCCATTTCTACCTGAGTCTGCTCCTGTTCTTCCAGTGTTGCTCGCATTCCTTCGATTATTTTCTTTTTAACAT
Organism: Phalanger gymnotis; assembly: GCA_028646595.1. Classification (NCBI taxonomy): domain Eukaryota; kingdom Metazoa; phylum Chordata; class Mammalia; order Diprotodontia; family Phalangeridae; genus Phalanger; species Phalanger gymnotis. The sequence goes on from CM053624.1 coordinate 64,195,348, forward strand.
CCAGATCTGAAAATTTTTAAAGCATCGTTTCAAATATCATTGTCATTCTGAGTATTCCATTTGCCTTTAGCCCTTTCACAATTGAGAGATACCTCTAAAGCAGGGCAGTCTAACATTAGGTTTTTATTGAAACAGTAGACGATATATTTTGATTTGCCATTTTAGTGAGAGCTCTGCAGTGGCTCGGCTTTGTTTCCTAAAGCATTTATGTAAATTTCTATACTTGTAGGATGGCCTCATAAATCACAATGCAGGCCACATGCGGCTGGACAGCCCTGCTCTAAGGTACGTGAAAGTGTTTTCTAGATAAAGGTTAACACTTTGAAACAGACTTAAAACATATTCAAAACTTTTTAATCTCAAGACTTAGGATAAAGTTTTATTAAGCAACATTTCTGATATCCTTCAGTTTTATAGACAAGTTTTCAACAATTTTAGCAGAACTCATTTCTGTACTTGGTACACAAAACACAGACTCAACCCAAAAATTTAGGCTTTAACTAATAAAAAGTCATCTGCCTGAACTAAAATAAACTTTAAAAAAATATGCATTTCATTTACATTTATACAAATTGTATATGGACTGAGTAGAAAACAACTATTCTTCCATTTTTTATGTAAAAGAATAGATAGCAGAATATAAAAAAGACCTGAAGTTATGTAAAAATCAGTGCAAAGAATAACAAAGATCACTGAAATTTAGATATACTAATATTCTTTTTGTCAAATACTTTTGTCGGGATCCTGGTAGCAAATGTTATGAAATTGATTTTTATGTCCTTAAAGAGGGGGAAAATGAGACTTTATCTTTAAATGTTCCAACATAGACTGTAACCAATATGTATACATAAAATGCTTCATTTGAACTTTAAGAAATTATATTTAATGTGGTCACAAAGTAGGAAATCTGAGTTTAATAAATGCATTAAGACTTATACATGTATATGAACATTGTTCTTCTAAGTAAACACCTGGAGAAATTATATATTTATTCCATTGTTGTTGTCAGCCTTCCAACTTCATCATTCAACTGAATATGCCCTCTAAAGCTAACAGTGATTTCTTTAATTGTCAAATCTGACAGTCTGTTCTTAGTCCTTAGCTTTCTCAGTATCTTTGCAAGGTTAATTAACACTGCAAACACCATCTCCTCTCTCGGTTTTCATGACCCTACTCTCTCTAGTTTTCCTATCTGACTGATTCTTCTCAGTCTCCTTTGCTGGGTCATTGCCTCTATCACCCTCCCTAACTGTCAGTGTTTCCCAAGACTCTATCCTAGGCCTTCTTTTCTTCTCCATCTGTACTTCCCCTTTTAGCAATCTCATCAGTTCCCAAGGGTCTAACTAACATCTCTGTGCATATGACTCATAGCTACATGTAGCTATTCCCAGTCTCTTTGAAAGTCTCAAACTGGATGTCTCCCAAAATCTTAAACTCAACATGTCCCAAACTGAATTCATTGTCTTTCTTGCCCAAACCCCACCTCTTTCAAACTTCCTTCTTTTTGTCCAAGGTACCCCTGAGGTATCCTTCTAGTCTCCCAGGCCTAGGCATTAACTTGGACTTCTTACTCTCCTGCACTCCAAATATCTAATCAGTTGACAAATCTTGCCATTTCTACCCTCACAATATCTCTCAAATCCTACTGATTTTCTCTATTCACATAGCTAGCACTTTAATGCGTGCCCTTTTCACCTTAGAGCAGATATCAGAAAAATTAGCCTAAGGGACAAATCTGGACAGCTGCTTGTTGCTGTATGGCCCACAAACTCAGAATGATTTTTTTACACTTCAAAATACAATAAAACTGTATTTTTAAGAATGTAAAAAGCTTGCTTAGCTTGCTGGAGTTACAAAAACTTCAGACAGTATTTTGCTGACCCTTGATTTGCTGCAGCAGCCCCCTCACTGATCTCCCTGCCTTGAGCCTCTCAAAACTCTTCTCTTCAGTCCACTTCACATCTGACCTGACTTCCCTACTCAATTAACTCCACTAGCCTCGTATTGGCTCTAAGATACAATACAAATACCTCTTTTTTGCCTTTGAAGTCCAACAAGTCTGACCCCAGCTACACTAGGCATTATTCCCTAGCTTATATTCTACAATCTGGCCAAAATCCCTCTCTCTGTTCCTCGCACACAGCACTCCATTTCTCATCCCCACACCTATGCTTTGGCCATCTCTTATGCTTAAAATGTATTTACTCAACTTTGGCTCTAGAGGCCTCTCTTTCCTTTAAGATACAGCTCAAGCATGGTGTTCCTCCAAAGCCTTTCCTGATCCTCCAATAGCCAATGGCCTTTCTTCCAAACTGCCTTGTATTTACTGCATTTCTATGTATTTCTACTTACTAACTTTATATTTATGTTTTATATATTTTATAAATACTTTTCTGTTCCTCCATTAGAATGTAAGCTTTTTATAAATAGGGATTGTTTTGTTGGGCAGGTAAGTGTCATAGTGGATGGAGCACTGGGCTTGGAATCAGGAAGACTCATTTTCATGAGTTCAAATCAGGCCTCTGCCACTCACTAGCTGTGTGACCTTTGGCAAGTCATTTAATGCTTGTCTGCCCCAGTTTCTTGGTCTGTAAAATGAGCTGGAGAAGGAAATGGCAAACCGCTCCAGTATCTTTGCCAAGAAAACCTTAAATGGAGTCATGAAGAGTCAGATACAACTGAAAATGACTAAATAACAATAAAAATTGTTTTGTTCTTTGTAGTTTTATCCCCAGTGTCTGGCACTGGGCTTGATACATACAGGGCACTTCATAAATACTTATTGGCTAATTTACCACAAGGATTTAATATTAAAGTGATTTTAAAAGAATGAAGGTTCATTTTCCCCAAGTATAAACATTTTCCTTTTAGAAAAGGCACATTAATTTTTTTTTAAACAACCACAATGAATACACATGGGAAGAGTTCATTACATATAACTTAAATTAATTCAGTAAAATACTTTACTCTGTGTAAAAGAAACACTTATTAGCAAGAATCCAGTCTTTTGTTTTTATAGGATTTACATCTGTGCTAGCGTTTTTCCAATAACAATGTAAAAATGAGAAATCAATAAAACGTAGTCACCTTTTTTCCATTTTGTAAAAATAAACACTACTAATTCCATTTCACTTAAGAATTTTAAAAGAAATTTCAAAACAAATTCATAATAGAATATATTTAGCCCTATTTTAGTCCATTATTTCTTACCTTTACATATGTGTTGATATTGTTGTGTAATTTCTTCAGTATTCTGATTACTCTGCTGTTCCTGAAAAATTTAATGAAAAAGCTTAATAAATGTACACCTTAAACTTTAGAAATTGGAAAATAGGAAAACATTTATGAAATCTATAATTTGCCCAGTCTGAGACAGTGTCTGATCAGAGTTGCAAAGTTGCTCTTATCTCAGAGGAGAACAGTCAAAACAACACAAGCTCTGCCTTTACTTCTATATCTACCAGATTCAATAAACATGCTTTCTTTCTCTTGATCCAAACTTCAGAAGCAAGACCAGGGGGAAGAAAAGATCCAATAAATGTTATTTTTAGAACTGATTATCCAGGACCTTGGAAAAGCAGAAATGACCCAAGAAACTCTGCTCTCTAAGATGGTCACTGTGAACCAATATGGTCCAGGAAGGTAAATCCTATAGCCTTCCACGCTCAGGAGTGAAAGAATTAACCTGTGGTTTCATTGGCGTGAAATATTCCTGATGTAGGAAACTCCCTCCCTAATGATGCAGGTCAGCAACTCATATGTAACTTATAGTTCTAAGTTAAGTGATGGTCATACCGCTAATCTATGTCAGAAGACTTGACTCCAAGGCCTGTGCTCTTGTTCTTAAATAATCCTGCTATTTATTCTCCCCGCCCTCCTTGTAATTTCTGAATATCATGTGAGTGAAAAGAACAGTATCCACCACTGTGATTTCCACCACTAAGGCCTTACTATGCACGATCGAAACACTTCATTTTACCGAGGAAGAAACTGGTAGAGTGTGACTTACACAGCTGGTGTCTGAAGTTAAATTTGAACATAGGTCTTCCTGACTGCAGGGCAGCTAGGTGACACAGCAGATAGAGGGCAGGGCCTTTTCTGAGTTCGAATCTGGCCTCAGACACTTCCTAGCTGTGTGACACTGGGCAAGTCACTTAACCTTGTTTGCCTCAGTTTCCTCACCTATAAAATAAGCTGGAGAAGGAAATGGCAAACGATTCCTGTATCTTTGCCAAGAAAACTCCAGTGGATTCATGAAGAGTCAGACACAACTGAAATGACTGAACAAAAACAACAACTTCCTGCTTCCAGGTCCAGTGCTCTATCCATTCTATCACCCAGCTGCCCTTTCAACTGTTCTTTCTACTACCCTCTACTCCCTCCCTAGTAGGATCATAAAGTCATATATCTAGAGCTGGACAAGGCCTCGGAGGCTATCTAGTCCCAAATCTTTATTTTACATAGGAAGAAACAGAGGTACAAGGTTGATAAATGTCTTGTCCAAACATCAAAGGTGTACTACGTATATAAGTATGCATACACATAGACACACATATGCAAACACATATTTATATTATTTACATATTTTTAATATTTAAGGTTAGGATAAGGCTATAATTAGTTAATAGGGATAGAAATAGGGTTAGAGAATACAGTGACAGGTATAGTTTCTTTTTTTAAGGGACATAGTAAGAGTGTTAGAGATAGTATTAAAGAAAGCAATAGGGTTAGTGAATAGCGACCAGTTAAGTGCATAAATAAATTTAGGTAAGCAATAGCAAAAGGAATGTAGTTAATATTAGGATTAGATAAGAAATAGCCTCAAAATTCAACTATTCAACTAAATTGCAAAGAAAATAAAAGCCTAACCTTTCGATTTGGCTTTAACTGCACCCTAATTTGCATAATTAGTTTTTTCTTCTGTCTAGTACTGAACAATCAATGTCAAATTTCTATTAAATTTATCTTTAAGTTCCCAGAAAACACCAGGATTTTGGACATAACAAACAATAAAAAAAGATATCGCAACCTACAAAATTAGAAATAAATGTCAAAAGATGGCGTTTGATATTCTGTGATGTTTTAGGAGGAGAAAAACATGAAAATTTCTTTGCAGAAATAAAATGTGATCTAAGCTTATTTGTCACCATGCCAGCAATTTAAAAGTAGCTTTTTAGGGCTTTTGAAAAGAGGAATAAAAAGTTAGCTTCAGCAGATCCTTAACCTACTCTATGTCAACCACACCAAACACAAATGAAATGAGAGAAAATCTCTAACAAAACATCTCCAGGGATCACAAGAGCATAAATTTGGAACTAGAAGATTCTTTAGAGATGTTCTAGTCCAAACTCCTTATTTTACAGTTAAGGAAACTGAGAGCCAGTTATGTCCAAGATCACAAAAGACAATAAAACATTAAGTCCACTAGGAAAACACCTGCCAAGGAAGACATAAAATAACAAATGATTTTTATATAGTACTTTAAAATTTATACGGTGCTTTACCTACATCATCTTATCTGATCCTCATAACCAGTGGGTAAGGTATTTGATAAGTGAACTGAGGTATAGAGAGGTTAAATGACTAATCAATAGCTGAAGAGCTAGTAAGAGTGTGAAGCAGAATTCTGACTCAAAACTCAGTCAGTGCTAACACCACTGAATGTGGCCTTTGTACAAACAGGTCCTTTTTTTTTTGTTCTTATCTTTTTTGGGGTACAGACTTAGTAGATGTATTACTGAGTCAAAGGGTATGCATAGTTTTATGTAGCCCTTTGGGCAAGGTTCTAAATTGCTCTCCAGAATGTTTGGATCAGTTTCCAACTCCACCAACAATGCACTAGTGTCTCAGTTGTCCACATCCCCACCAACATTTGTCATTTTCCTTTTCTGTCACATTAACCAATCTGATAGGTATGACAGAGTACTTCAGAGTTGAATTTGAATTTCTCTAATCAATAGTGATTTAGAGCATTTTTCATGTCTTTAGATAGCTTTGATTTCTTCTTCCGAAAACTGCCTATTTATAACCTTTGACCATTTATCAATTAGGGAATGAATGATTTATTTTCTTATAAACATGCTATAAAAATTTTCCCCCAGTTTCCTGTTTTCTTTCTAATCTTGGTTGCATTGGTTTTCTTTGTGCAAAACCTTTTTTATTTAATGTAATCAAAATTATTCATTTTACATCTCATAATGCTATCTCGTTTGGTCCTAAATTCTTCCCTTATTCATATATCTGACAGGTAAATTCTTCCATGCTTTCCTAATCTGTTTATGACATGTTCTTTATGTCTAAATCATGTACCCATTTCATCTTGGTATATAGTATGAGATGTTGGTCTATACCTAGTTTTTGTCAAACTGCTTTCTGGTTTTCCCTGCAAGGAAATAAACTCTAAAACATTAATACCAAAAAATAAGTTTTTAGGGATAAGGAAGATAACTTTAATTACTGGACAGGTGGCAATAAAATTTAGATTTTAAAAAAAGCAACAAAATAGAGAAAAGATATAATGCTAGATAAATTTCTAAACTTTACAGGGAAATGATATAATTTGATAACTATATTATTAGTGGATAAATGTTCAAAGGTTTAAAGAGACGATTCACAAAATAGAAACTATAAAAATTAAAGTAAAAAAAAAGCCAAGCAAACACTTGAAAAAAGTTCATTCTTACTAACAATTAAAACATGAGAGATTCTAGGAACCCTGATCCACAGCCCAGAAGTCATCCTCTACTCACTCCTCACTCCCAATTACTGCCAAGTGTTATTGATTCTACTTCCAGAATGTATCTGGAATCCACCACCTTCTCTCTGCTCACATAACCACCTTTTTGTTTAGGACCTTACCTCAAACCATTACAGCAGCCTCCTAACTGGTCCTCCCGCCTCCAGTCTCTCCCTTCTCCCATGCATCATCCAACCAGATACCAGATGGATACTATTGAAACACCTTGCCCAAGAAATTGTAGGGGTTCCCTTTTGCCTCTGAGATAAAATGCAAACTTTCTCTGTTGGCTGTTGAAGCCTTATATGCTAGGCTTGCCGCACACTGCTTCACTCACACTCTATTCCAGCTGGGCTAGTATGTTTGCTGTTCTCCATATACAACATTCCATCTCTTATACATGCCTAGAATATGCTCTCTTCCTTACTTTTGCTTCAAAAAAAAAAATCACTGGCTTCCTTCTAAGTATCACCTCCTACAAAAAGCTGACTGATTTCCCCAGGATCCCCTGATTTCCATACTCTTGTCACTAGACATCACTAGACAGATGGAGAGATAGATAGATATGGTTGTATCTAATTTTCTATGCACATTCTGTTTTCCTCCAGTTGAATGTAAATTTATTGAGGGTAAAAATGTTTCATTTTTTTTCATATTCCTTGAGAGGCAGCACATTTTAATAATTCACTAGCTACTACCTTGCCTCTCAGATCTCTGCTTCCAGCTAGTTAATCTGTAACCCTCAGTAAATGCAACTACTCCTGCTCCCAGGATGCTCAACAGCCCTGGGAGAAGTTACAAAAACGAAGTTAATTTTACGCAGAATAAATTTATGGAGCATAAGTTGGGCTCTCACTGCTGCCTGGGCATCCTCCTACTCTAATTTTTGGACTCTCATTCCTCATAGGGACTATTTCAAAGTTTCTTCTCTCCTCAGCAGATAACAGACCCTTAATACACAGAGATGAATGAGGCCATCCAATCCTCTTGATTTCTCAGCATCAACATCCACTCTATTCCTCTGGGACAGGAAGAAGGAAGATTATCATTACTCTTTGCTAACACTACTCCTTCCAACTACACTCTTGATAACAATCCCTTCAAGACTCCTCAAAGAGTTTACTCCAATAATCATCCTTTCTCATGCATCTCCAAAGTCTTTTGCCCCACAGCTTCCTTCCCATCTTCCTACACTTAACTCGGGTGTCCCCAGGCCTAAGAAAGATTCCTGACCCTTCTGTTACCCCTCCAGCTACTGCCCCAATTCTTCCCTTCTCTTCATGGTAAAACTTTTGCACTTGAGGTGAACCCCTACTCTCTTGTCAATTTCTTGCAATCAGACTTTTACTCCTACTGTAACTCCTTTCTCAAAGGCCACTATTAATCACCTAATAACAAAATCAAATGGATTTTTTCAGGCCTTATCCTCTACAAAGTCTCTGAAGACTATGACACTCTTGGCCACCTCTCTGTTGGGATACACTCCACTCCTACTTTTAATGCCGCCTACCACCCTAGTAGAAGCCTTCATTAGCACTCTACCGGACTATTATAATAGCCTCTTAAAAAGGTCACTCTGTCTCCAGCTCTTGCCTGATACAGCCTTCACACCACTATTAGACTGATCTTCCTTAAGCCAAGATTTGGTCAAGTCACTTCTTTGCTCAAAAAATTTCAGTAGCTACCTACCCTCTATATATAAAATCCAAACTCCATTGCCTGCCATCCAAGGCCCTGCAGAATCTGGTGCTATACAATCTAATGTAAGCTTACTTCATGCTACTCCCTCTACTCTAGGCTTTAGTCAAAGGGAATTCTTCAGTTCACGGTTCTCTGGGCCTTGCTCACATCATTCTCCCTGTGTATGATATGTCTTTCCTTTTCCACTTCCTTGCTTAATTCTGACCCATACTTTAAAAGCCTGATTTTAATACTCCTTCTTTCATGAATATTTTCCAGCTCCCTCAACCTGCCCCACTCTACCTCACAGAAATTTGTTTGCCTTTAAAGTATTATTTTATAATAGCTGTCTGTATATATGCCACATCTCCCAACTAGACTCCACGAGGTAACACATGGTATCTTGTTTTAATTTTGTATCTATTCCCAAGACCTAAAACAACAATATGTACATAATAAAAACTTAATAAATGTTTGTCAAATCAAATTGAACTGAATTAAAAGCTTTCTCTGTCCCAAGAGTTAAGGAACAATAAATTTAAATAAGTAAATTTTCTTTTCTTAAATGAAGCTAAAAAAAAAAAGACCTGTTATTAAAAAAAAAACCCTAAAATAATTTGCTTCTCCATTTTACCACACATTAAACTATAGCCAAGAGAAATTGCTTAAACCTCAAAAAAGAAACACATTACCTTAAGTTGTTGAATAGTTCGCTGTTTGATATCTAATTCCTGGGAAAACTGGTTTTTAATTTTCTCAAGTTCATTAACTTTATTCCTCAGTAATTTCTCTTGGTCACGCATCACAGATATCTGCAAAGAGTAATGTTTATTAAACAGATCGAGCACTTTTTAAAGAAACAATTAACAATCTTGATCAGTTTTAGAATATTTGTATATATTTTACAGGTATCAAAAAATGATGATTCCATCACTACATAGTGTCAAGATTATTCCTCATCACTCTAACACAGAATACAGATAAATCAACGTACATTTTCATCTTACATTGTTTTAAGAAACCCAAAACTTTTAAAATAAATTCTGTAAGAATCAACATAATACTTTTATATAATGACAAATTTTTAATTGTGTGAATAATCCAGTATAAATAGTACTGGATTTAAATTCAGAAGACATAGTTTCAAATCCCAGCTTTGCCACCGATTACTTAATACACGTATGACCTTAGACAAGTCCCTTAGGCTCTATGGGACACAATATCCTTATCTATAAAATCATGGATTGAACGCAATGACTTCAAATGCTATAATTCTAAAAGAATTTATAACTCCGAGTTAATTATTCTTTCTCTCTAGCACCACTCCTGGATATAAGCATGGTACAATGGAAAGAACACTGAAACTGGAGTCAGAAGGCTTGAATTTGATTACCAGGTCTACTGCTTTCTATTTGTGTGATCCTGGGCAATAAGGCCAGTTTTCTCATTTATGAAATGATGTTAATTGGACTAAATGATCTCTAAGGTTTCTTTCAGCACTAGGTTCTGTAACACTACCTTCACTTGTGTTATGAGCATAGGATAATGGCTGCTATTAGAGTATTTCTTAATGCACTGAGAAGCTTGGTCTCCTTGAATCCAGAAGCAGTAAGTGAATTCATTGTTCAAAGTGGCAAATAAATGATTACTGATAATGACAGTAAATGACCTTAACCAAACAATAAAAAGTCTATTACCCTAAACTAGTAGATTCTTTACTCAAAGTTGTTCAACTACAAGATTACTTAAAATCTAGAAATCCACATCTATAAGTCGTCTTAAAATGAAAGGCTTAATTCCTTATACTGACTGACACAGGAAGACTTAACAATACTAAAGTTAGCAAGGACAATGGGTGAACTAAGGCTAGATACACCTAAATTGAAGACTTCTCACACCCCACCCATATTCCATCTATTTATAGAGATGAAAATACATATGAACAGAGCAAATTTGTTGCTTATTTTTATCTTTGTTCCCTAGAACAGAAGTGTCAAACACATTGCCCATAGGCCACATTTGGTCCACAACATTCCCAAGTGAGGTACAAATCAGATTAAAATGTAAAAATATTAACAAAATAAAAATACAATAAAAAACAGACAATATTACATTTTAAAACTAAGTAAATATGCAGACTAGTGGCCCCATTTCCATTTGAGCCTGATGCTAATAATCTATTCTAGGGGATACCTCTTAGAGTCAGCAAGTATAGAAGCTGATAATTAAAAGGCAAATCTGAAATTGCCTCTAGATCACTTATGCTGGGAGAAAACAGAAAAGAATTCAGTTTGGCCTAAAGGCAACAGGAGGCCAGAAACCAAGGTGGGACAACCTGTGAAGCAGTTGAAGCAATGGCAAATAAATAATCTTTAGGGATCTTTTTTACCTGTTTCCCAAGAACTGAATTTTTCTCTTCCTAAACTTCTCTAAGTACAAACTGGTAAAAGCATAGTTTTGATTTGTGAATAAAAACTGAGTTAGTATTTAGGTTTATTCTACTCTAGAAGTGATTCAGATTTACCACTGCTCGAAGTTTAACTGCTATTTTTCCAAAGTGAAAGTTTAACTACTATTTTTCTGATCATCTCTAGTTTCAAACATTTCTATTCCTATTTTACTTTTAATTTCATGCTTCTTATTCCATTCTGAAATGTTTTGCTTCTTGTGTAAGGTTTTAGAAATGATCTAACTTTTTTCTTTTAGCTTTACTTAATCTAAAGTCATCAGACACAATTTTAAAATTTACATTATTAAGCCTCTTTCAAAGTCTCTTGGTTCTGCAGTTGACTACTCTTGCTATAAGATCTTGTATCTAAAAGAGACAATTTTAGAGCTAACCGGTATTTAAATTCTCAAACAGATCAGTATCACACTGATGTGCATACTTCCTCCAACTATGCAGACTGCGACCCATCTAAGCTTCTGCATTCCTCTACAAACTGTATCCATGTTTTCCTACAAGTCTCCCATAAGGAGAAGTGAAAAGTAGCAGATTGGGAGGCTGGATATTCCTTGGATCTCAGAGTGCACCCCAGATACTCTCAAACCACAACACTGCTGGCTGCAATTCTGGGAGCAAGCACTGAGTGTAATAGTAGTCATCCTTCTGCCTTTTACCCCCACCCCCACCCCAGAATGCTTGACAAGGATGTCTGGGCACAGGGCACCTTAATTAACTTTTATTGCTGAATAATCTCTCCTCATCAGCTGGCAGATCAGCAGGAAGATATTTAAGATACTATTATTTTGTTGCTCAAATTCAGAAAATAGGAGAAAAGCTGTATTTTGGAGAGAAGACTCACAATTAATTTTTCAAAAGGTTTCCCTCCAGAACCTAAAGGTGATTTCAATATCAAAGGCTTAACACCGAAGGAGGAACCTTTCAGTATGTCCATTTCATCGATAAAAGGTTGTAACAGAACTGAGAAAAAAAATGTGAAGAAAACTTAGAAAATAAATGATCCTAAACATGAAGGGGGCCAGCAAAAAGAGTTTGTTTTGGAGGTTCAGCAGAAGCCGTTACTGTTAACCAGAGAAAGTCATAAGGGCAAAAATCTGTGATTAGTCGATAAAAAAACAAAGCCCTGAGAATTCTTTAATTGGGGGAAGAGGGAGGGTGTCTCCTATTTCAGCATTTTTCACAAAGGTTGTTCAGTCCATGTAGAATTTCAATGGGTGTTATCCAGGTCACTCACTACAAATGCAGATCAAGTGTCTTTACCTTGTGAACAACATCTTCACTCAAAACAACAAGATGTGAAACCTCTGTTTCATGTGACAGATGAATAAGTTGCAATATACTTTGATATGCTGCATATATTGAAAAGACTCATCTATCTGAGTAGCCATAGAACTGTATTTCTTTACAAGCAGAGATATTCGGAGCCTCACCTGAATGCTTCACGAAATAACAACTGATAACTATTCAGATATAAAGAATTGGACTAGCGTTTCTTTTAGATGTAATTAGAATATGAATTTGAAATAAAATTGTGTTTTCAGTAAAGGCAATTGTGGTTAAGAAAAATATCTAAAGAATCTAAAAGTGGTCCCCTTTCTACAATTGTAAATTAGTCTTGTAGGAAGGAATTATTCTTCATCATGAAATTAGTAGTATCTTTATATTTGGGATTCTGTTTCCTGAACAACTGTGGGGACAATTATAATTTTTTTGACACATCTTCATCTTAGCTTAGTTTGGTCTGAGTCAAAACTTTCAAAGGGAGGTACTTACCTACTAAATTTTGGCTTACAAAGGCTTTTTCTGTAACGCAGAAAAGTCACTTGTATTTTGGAAGGGTTTATGAATTTTTCTAAGTTATATAAATCTCTTACAATACGGCTTGACTCTATGTATAGCATGTTTTTTTTTTTCTTCAGAGCTTAAGGCTGCTTATTTTTAAAGCTTCTGAATGTACATTTGGCTAAATACGTTTGCTACACTTGTTAATGTATTAATTGTTGTGGTTTGTTTTTCTAAAGTCCATCACAAGAGGAGTTCCCCATACTGAGAGTCTTCCTTGCTTTCTTCTATTATTGAAGTTTGTGGCTGCCTACCTATAATCATCATGTGTCTCGGCCATATGCTTTTTACTCTTACATCTCCCCTTACACCAGGTTTTGTTCCAGATTTCTTATTTGTTACCTATTGCAGTCTGCTCACACACCAGGCACCAATTCTACCATCCTCTGTATTACTCATTTTTAATTTTTCAGAGATCCAAATGATTGATGATTCATAATCACGCAATACTAGGAAAATATTGGTATTAAAAAGATAAAACTTAACAGTAATGCACTATTGGCGAAGCTGAGAAATAGTCCAATCACTGAAGATACCAATTACTAGAAATGCAAGAAAAGTGATTGAAATGTCTGTGCCCTTTTACCACATAAACCTACAACTGAGCCTATAGCTCAAGAAAGTCAAAAAACAATCAAAGGTGCAATGTAGGCTATAATGTTCATAGAATTCTTTGTGATTAGAATTAGAAACAAAATGGTGCCTACTGATTTGGGAATAGCAGAAAAAAATTGAAATATGAATGTAATGGGCTATTACTATACAGTAAGAAATGACAAATAGGAGGAACTGTAACATGAAAAGATTTAAATGAACTGAAGAGCAAAAAACAGACAAAATCAAGACAACAATACGTACAATGACTACAATAATGCAAACAAAGAAATCGCTAAAATGAAGTTGAACTTTTCAGTAATGGAAAAAATTGATTTCAAAGCACAGAGCTGGGAGACTAATACATATCTTATCAGACAAGTCTTCCCTATCAGATGTATCTGCATAATTGTTTTTCTTTGTTACAAGACAGAGTTCAGTCTGGAGGGGTGCAAAATCATTGCTTTTAGAATAAAGTATAAAGACAAAAGATGTCAATAAAACTTTTGGGGTTTTGTTTTTTAAAAAGATGGACCCTGGTTAAAAAAAAAATGAAAAGGCAGTTCAGTGAATAGGCTAGATAAGGAAGAATCAAAATCAAATGAACTCAGGGGCAGCTACATGGCACACTGAATGGAGCACCAGCCCTAGATCAGGAGGACTTGTGCTCAAATCCGGCCTCAGACATTTATCAACTGTGTGACCCTGGGCAAGTCACTTAACCTTGATTGCCTCCAAAGGAAAAAAAAAATCAAATTAACTCAATTACTCAGCATTTGTCAAATCTAAGAACAAAAATTACTTGGAGGATGTAGGAAAACAGTCTTGGCAGAATTAAGTTTTAGACTAACATCTTACATTACATACACAGTTCAAAATGGCTAAGTGATCTAAACATTAAAAGTCGAAATCTTAGAATATTGGAAAATAAGGTACCGTTCACAGCTATGGTTTTAAGGAGTTCTTAACCAAACAAGAGATTGAGGCAGTCATAAAAGATAAAAATAAATAATTTCAATTACATGAAATTAAAAAGATTTTGCAATAAACGAATCAGTGCAATTAAGAGAATATGTGAACTGGGGGGAAAAAAAACCTTTACAAAATAAGATAGTACAGAGAACTAAGACAAAGATATAAGGCCAAGAGTCACTCTCTAGTAGATACGCGGTCAAAAAGATAGACGTAGTTCTCAAAAGAACTACAAACTATTATCAACCGTATGAAAAATTGTTCCAAATCACTATTAAGAGAAAAAATGAAAATCAAACCAACTCTGAGGTTTCCAGCAAATTGGTGAAAATGAGAATAGGGTTGGAGGGGCTATGGAAAGACAGGCTCACAAATACACTGTTAATGGATCTATGAATTGACCCAACTATTCTGGAAAGCAATTTGAAATTATGTCAAGAAAGTAACTTAAATATCTCTATCCTTTAACCCAAAAATTTCACTTTAGGCATATACCCACAAACAAGTCAAACAAACACAGAGAGAAAAGGTCCCATAGACACAAAAAATATTAACAGCAGCATTTTACATAGTAGAAAAGAACTGGAAACAAAGCAGACACTATCAACTGGAAAATGGCTAAAAAAATTGTAATAAATTAATGTGATGGAATTTAACAGTGAAATAAATGACTATGAAGAATACAAAGAAGCAGAAGTCTTACATGAACTGACATAATGTGAAGAAAGAAAAACCATGAAAATAATATACATAAGGACAACAATACCAAAAAAGAACAAAGAAAAAAAAACACTGTATAAATGTGAAGACCGTACTTGGATCGCTTGGATCCAAAGAAGAGACGAAAAAAGATATTTCTTTCCTTTCTTTGTGGAGGTGGGGGACATGGATTTGGAACATTGTGTACATTACTCCAAATTGGTTTAAGTGTTAGTTTTGCTTTTCACTGCTTAAAAAAAAAAACTGTTACAAGGAAAGGCCTACAATGTAAAGAAGGGGAAAGGGACATATTTGAAAGTGGCCAAAACAAATGATAGAGGTAAGAGGTTGACAGATATATATCACTGCACATATTTTCAGATTTTTCAATGTTCTGAATAGTTTTACTGTTTTTCCCTCTTTCTTCCTTTTTCTTTTAAAAAAAAATCTTTGTTCTATAGATAGTTCTTTGGGAGGAAAGGGGAAGTATGTCAGGGAGAATTTAGACAATATAAAAAAGAAAAGATATCAATAAAAATTTATGTTTAAAAATTAGAATTTTTTTTTAAAAGATCAGCCTGTATTTCTGCGAAGAGTTCGGAGTTTTTATAGGAGCTATGCAATTTCTTAGAGACAATCTAACTGTTCTCCTCCTGCTTAATTCTAGAAGCAACTCGTCCATTTGTATTGTCCATCTTAGACATTCACATTCTCACACATGCACATAGAGACAAATTCTCCAGGCTGTCCATCTAATTTTACATAATAATCTGGGTAAGAAACATTATTAATCAAACTTGGTTTTTTCCTAAGTAGTCCACAAACATGAGTATCTGGAGACCTCATCAAATATATGGAATCCATCTTTAGATTAGACTATGAGCTGGGTCTACTCGCTTACAATGTCAATACAACTGTTTTACTGATGGTTATGATCAGAAGGTCATTGAAGGTTATCTCTGCATGATATCTTCCAAGGAATCACTGATACTGATGAATATGGGAGATTATTTGGCAGAAGAAAAGTCTTTAGAGAGGCATTTCACTCTATAACGTCAAATGCTTTTTTTAATAAAAGCAAATAATAGTACATGATATCTTATATTCTCTCCATCTTCTAACTAATTCTGTGAAAGTAAAGATGATACACTAAGCACTACCATTTACAAATCCAACTAATATTAAGGAAGCTCTAGATATATATCAAGTGACTCATAAAAATTTTATGAGAAAATAGGAACAAAGGTTAGTAGTGATTGGTGTTTTCTTGATTGCCTTTCTTCAATATTAATAACACACAAGATTCACTCCACAAATTTGGCTTTTTCCCTTTCGTAACTCATTCTTTCAAAATTCTTGAAAATGTGTAGCCAAAGATGTCTCTATACAGTTCTTGGTCTAACACAGGTGATTTTCCCACCATTTTTTTCTTAGATATCACATCTACCTCAGCACACCCAGGCCTACATTAAAGACAAAGTGTGTTAGCTCTATTTACTTGACAGTGAAAATTTGTCATAAAAATATCTGCAGATCTTTTCCATTTTTGTTCTATTTGTTGTCTTCCATCCACCCTCAAGATAACTGCTTAAGTAGGTGTCTTGACAAATTTTTAAAATCAGCTGATTTTAACCTGCTATCATTCCTCCATGCTTTGTGAAGGGATATTACTCGTAATCTTCCATCATCCTCCACAAAACTTTATACACAATTTATATTTTCATCTAATGTTCCCTTTGGCCACCACAACTCTGCACTAACAAGTCAAATATTTCATGACTAAGCGATTCGTTAGATTCTTTTGGCTTCCATTATAAGGTGACTGAATTACAATGGATAAACTGTATATAACTATGTCTTTCATGATCTTTGTCATTGGTAAATTGTTCAAAAACATAGATTTTACCTTAATTCAAAATATTCCCAAGAATAACTAAACATTTGAAGAATAGTACCTAAAAAGAGTTATTATCAGGGTTTAATGCAAAACTCTCAAGTGCCAAATGGAACAATCTCACCCAATGTGAAAAGACATTGGCTCCATATTAGGAGGGAATGAATTTTATATTTTCTCATTCCTTCTCTTCCTACCTTTTTATTTCCCCACCTCCCTTCTTCCACTTTTCTTTTGCTTTTTGTTTTTCTTTCTCTCTACTAGGCAGAATACAAAACTGAAGAAGTGTTTTTTAATGTCATAATTTTTCATATTTTATTATTTAATATTTTAGTTTTCAACATTGATTTACACAAGATTTTGAGTTACAAATTTTCTCCCCATTTCTACCCTCCCCCCCACTCCAAGATGGCATATATTCTGATTGCCCCATTCCCCAGTCACCCCTCTCTTCTGTCACCACACTCCACACCCCATCCCCTTACTTTCTTGTAGGGCAACATAGATTTCTATGCCCCATTGCCTGTGTATCTTATTTTCCAGCTGCACGCAAAAACAACTTTTTTTTTGAGCATCTGCTTTTAAAACTTTGAGTTACAAATTCTCTCTCTTCTTGCCTTCCCACCCACCCTCTCTAAGTAGAAAAGTACTTCAAGATAGGCCACACATGTATCATGATGCAAAACACTTCCACAATAATCATGTTGTAAAAGACTAACTGTATTTCCCTCCATCCTATCAACCTTTATTCAATTTTCTCCCTTGACCCTGTCCCTTTTCAAAAGTATTTGCCTTTAATTACCTCCTCCCCCTATATGCTCTCCCTTCTATTGTCCCCCCTTTTTTATCCCCTTCCCCCTACTTGCATGTGGGGTAAGATACCCTATCGAGTGTGTAGGTTATTCCCTCCTCAAGTCAAATCCCATGAGAGCAAGATTCACTCAGTCCCCCTCACCTGCCCCTTCAACCCTTCCAACACAACGGCTTTTTCTTGCCAGTTTTATGTGAGATAATTTACCCCATTCTATCTCTCCCTTTCTCCCTCTCAATACATTCCTCTCTCACCAGTTAGTTTTGCTTCAATTTTTTTAGATATCATCCCTTCATATTCAACTTACCCTGTGCCCTTTGTCTACATATATGTATATTCCCTTCAACTACCCTAATACTGAGAAGGTCTCATGAATTACACACATCATCTTTCCATGTAGGAATATAAACAGAACAGTTCAATTTTAGTAAGTCTCTTATTATTTCTCTTTCTTGTTTATGTTTTCATGCTTCTCTTTCTTGTGTTTGTGTTTGAAAGTCAAATTTTCTATTCAGCTCTGGTCTTATCATTGAAAAAGCTTGAAAGTCCTCTATTTTGTTGAAAGTTTTAATATTAATTAAGTTGGGACTTTTTTTTTTTTACTCTTTTAGAATGCTAAATTAATTGTCTTTGGCTGAGTCTTACTAGGTGCTAAACTGTAGGCCCATGCCCTTTTACTACTAGGTGCATAGCTCCAGGCCCAAACCCCAAATTACTAGGTGCTAAGCCAATATGGGCGTAAAGCCCTCAGGGTCCTAAGGGGAGTTGCTAAGACCAGAGCCAAAAGAAGTTGCCTAAGTTCTGGTTACTCAGATGATGTTTGACAACTATATTAAAAGGGAGAATAGAGCTGTTTGCCTGGGACTCTGAACCATGACTCTGGGCCAGCCTTTGTTAAGAGCTCCCCAGCTAGTGAACTCAGATGTTGATGCTTTTTGGTAACTATGAACTGTGATTTGGTCTGTTTGTATTGCATATGTTTGTAATTTGTGTGTACTTGCTCTGAAGTTCAGGTTGCTGGCTTTTCCTCCTGAACAAAGTGAGTTTATATTTGTATGTTGGATTAAAGTAAGATTGTTAACCCCTTAACGTTGCTTTCCTGAGTAAAGCAGATCAAAACAACCCATGCTGGCAATGTTCTTGTTGTTGGGCTTGTGTTGGTCTTTCACTCCCACAACAACTGCTAGCTGAATTGTTGCAACAAAAGTCCATATTTTGCCTGGGAGCATTATACTCAGTTTTGCTGAGTAGGTAATTCTTGGTTTTATCCCGAGCTCCTTTGACCTCCGGAATGTCATATTCCAAGCCCTTCGGTCTCTTAATATAGAAGCTGCTAGATCTTGGGTTATCTTGATTGCGTTTCCACAATATGCAAATTGTTTCTTTCTGGCTGCTTGCAGTATTTTCTCCTTGACCTCTGGAATTTGGCAACAATATTCCTAGAAGTTCTCTGTTTGGGATCTTTTTAAAGAGGCAATTGGTGGATTCTTTCAATTTCTATTTTACTCTCTGGCTCTAGAATATCAAGGCACTTCTCTTTGATAATTTCTTGAAAGATGATGTCTAGGCTCTTTTTTTGATCATGGCTTTCAGGTAGTCCAATAAT